>JAEQBH010005742.1:0-556025 GCA_016808115.1 Tetrastigma voinierianum
AGTTACATGCTAAAATTTACATTAATCAAATGATAAAGATATAATATAAAAACTAATATGATAATCTTCATAATTTTCATTATCATATTCATTATAATTACTAAAATTACTATCAGTAAGACCACTTGATCCACTTTGTTGGGATTTAAGTAAATAATGTGCAAAACATCATGTGATATAATTTCTCTGTTCCTTTTTTTCTTCAATATGAATTTGTATTTTTTTTCTAAGAAATTATTGTATTAATTAATTAAAATCTTAATGTTTTATTATAACTCAACTCCAACCAACAATCTTTATTTTCAATATAAATGAAAATAATAAAATGTATCATATCATTGTCAAAAAATAATTTTAATAAAAAAATTAAATTATTTTAAGAAAAAATTTAAATTATTAAAAATAAATTAATACTATAAAATCAATATATTAAAATCATTATACAATATTATATATGAAAAGTAATTCAATATTAATAAAATAATAAATAATAAATATAAGTATGTCAAAAATAAAATATGTTATAAAAATTTAATTAAATAATTATTTTATTATTATGATAATAAAATAAATGAAAGAACAATCATATATTTAATAAAGTACAAAGAATAATGCTTATTAAGTATATGAAATCTCATCTCTCTATATTTAGAGATATGAATAAGAATCTAAATAATGGGAATACACTATTCATGATTTATTTTGCAGATCAAAATAAGAACTTTTGTAACACTTATTTTCGAATCCAAAATCTATATAGATCCAAAATTCATATATATATAGAAATAGAGTAAAAAATAGAGCTATTTTAAAGATGCACTTATTACCGTTTGCTGAAAGCCATGACTCACATTAGAAAAGAAGTATAATCAAATCGTATTTAAAGTCATCCTCTTAGATTTCCCACTAAGATATTTTTTTTTTTTAAAAAGAAAAAATAAATCAGGCAGGCAATTGAAGATAGGTACCTGCCCCTAATGCCCAATGGGTTCTCTCCTTCACATGAATGACAAATTTACCCAATAGTAATCTCTAAATTGTTAAGTGGAAATAAGTGGAAATTTAAAAAGATAGAAGACATCAGAAACTGTAACTATCTTGATATAGCAATTTACTTCAACCATGATGTGTAAAACGCAAGCCTTATTTACCCAATAGTGATCTCCAAATGGTTAAGTGAAAATATAACAAGATAGGAGACATCAGAAACTGTAATCATTTTGGCAATAGCAATTTACTCGACCATTATGTGCTTACAGAATCATTGCCATTTCGAGCTTGAAACTCCCACCACCCCACCCAAAAAAAAAAAAAAAAAAAAAAACAGGAATAGAAACAAAATTCTGCACTTTGATGTGCTATATGTTGTGAGCAACTCTGAATGAGAATGGAACTATTAGTGCCTTCTTTGCTTCTTACGTTTCCATGATTGGCGGCCCTTTATTTTCCATTTATCAACCCCAGCTGGTCGATTTTGTTCTTCAATCTCTCGAATCTTGCGCTTCCTGCAAAAGGAGAAAATCACCAATAAGAAACACAGCACAGCACTCATTCGGATCACCAAAATGGGAAATGCCCTCAGACAGAAAAATTGAAAGCTGAAAAGCATTACAGATTCATTATGAATAACAGATTTGATCTTCACATGGGAAAAAGAAGATGCTTATACTTGTACGTTTAAAACAGTTCTTAATTTGGTATTTCATTTTTGTCTTAAAACTCATGAGTCTTTTTCCTTTTCTGCTGGCATATTCAATAAAACTAGACAAACAAACATCATCAATCAATATCAATACCAGCCAGATACCTAAATGAAATGATTTAGCTTTTGACAAAATTGATAAATAACGTTTCTTCCTATATTACCTGTACTCTGCAAGGGAACTATTAGAAAGCAGCTCATCAGCCAAAGATGCCTTCCTCTCCTTCTTTGTGAGTCTACCAGAGAAGAAGTCTGATGCAGTCTCTATCACTGTCCCCACCTAATTAATTGATCGCAAAACCAGAATGTTCTATTGATTAAAACAGAAGTAACTTATAGGCAATACAAAGGAGATAAATATAATGAAATTGTGACTTGACCTAGACTTGCCTGAAAATATTTGGGCAATGTCTTTGATTTTGAATCACTCTTCTTGTAGTGCCTCTTTGGATCAATTGCACTTCTCAGCTGCAACCATCAAAGAGATTTTGAATGAAAACAGTCAAGATCCCTACTAGAAAAATAAAACGTAAAGAAACATCTTAGGGGTAAAATCCTAACTAATCCAAAAAAATGGGTGAACCATGCTTTAACAGTGAACTATAATCTCAATAGTTTCATTGACCAGTGAACTGGCCTATCAATCATTGTGCTCAAGTTTCTTTTATGCACATACAATGCTTTAACATTATCCATGCGTTTCATACTTAGTAGAAATAAACAGAGTTGCTAAAAATCTATAAAGAACCCATAAAAGCCTTTGAATGATTGGGAAAATAACTGCCTCCATAAAACTAGATCCATTAAACTAGGATTAAAACTTTGGCTAGTTGTGCCTGGAAAGGAAGTTGATTCCCCCCGCAAAGTAACAACGTGAGAGATAATGCCACAGGTAATCCAAAAAGAAGCTGTCCTTTTTTTCTTTTTCCTTTCTCCCCTCTTATACCCACGGGTTGGGGGTTAATGCTCATAATTAGGATATTTAAGAGAGCCCTTTCTCTTTATTACGTTACATATTCATACATTCATTTGTACATTAATTACCCCAAGAGTGTTTGTCCATGTGGATCAGAATCGCATATGTGGTGTTTCCGCCCATGCCCGCGAGGTGTCTATCCGAAAGACTGGCCCTTTGATGCTCGAGGTGACCATTGCTACTTTGTCATTCAGTTTTACCTAGCTCGGGGCTCCATGCCCTCGGGTGAGTCTGGATCATATCACCCGTGCTTAACCGGCGTCACCGTTTTTCAACTACCTTCGTGATGTGCAACAGGTTTCTTTCATTCCTCGCACATGACCAGACTTATCCTGACTCCACTAGCCCCACGCCTTTTGCACCGCTGGGGTCGGAACATGATAAACTCGGGGGCGCGTGGTCGCCACCCAAAAATTAGCGCAAACCATCAGCCCTCGTGCACCATCATTATGTTATGCCGCTCACACCTAGCTATTTTGGATTCGCCCTCGGTTTTGTCGATCCGCACAAATCATTAAATGCGCCCCTCGATCATCGATCCGCCCATTCACTCAAATAAATTCTTCATTCCATTTGATTTTTCAAGGCTGCTTTGCCTCTCGCCTTGCTAACCTCCGGTTCTCTTCGCATTGCCCCTCGTCTGTCACGCTCTAGACGGATCAAAGAAAACTAGCTCGGTAAGTCTTACAAAATCTTGACTCTTCTCTTTCTTTCCATTTTGTTTTGCCTTCCTTTCTTTTGTTGTTTTTATGTTTTTTTTTTTTTTTGTCTGGGCCTGATGATTTCCTCACTTGTCCTCCCAGGCACCGTTCCAGCAACGGGTCAGAGGAACTCATAGAATGGCCCATGGAAAACGTTCCACCGATGGTTGTGCAAGTGAGGAACCACCCCTTTCACGCCAAGGCCCGTAATTCTCCTCTCTCGCGCGATCCCAAATTGCTATTACTTGGCCAGTTCGTCTGAGAGGCTCACGCAGATGCTCGAGGATCGATTCCTTCCCTCGAGTTCGCATTGCTTTTCCTTCCTGGGCTCCTGGGCCATAGTACTGCACGGATATCGTCTGGGGCAAATGAACTCGCATCCATTGGCCTGGAACAGAAACTGATTAGTGAGGGGCCAGGCCCTCTCCTCGCTTAATTCACCAATTTCTTCATTACACCCGGATCCACCTCGTTTATGTTCATGTGAACATCATTCGGGTTCTCCTCGAGGTGTGCGTATTGAGCAAGAGGCTTGGCTTTGAGGAGGTGTTGTTTGCCTATTCCTTCAAGCGGCACAAGCTCGGCCGGTACTACCTCGTGGCCAATGCCCAACCACTTCACCTAGTGACAAACCTGCCGAACACCAGCAAGAATAAGCCTCAAGGTAACGTGCTAGTGTTCGCGCTTGGGTCAGGCCAAGGATCTTAGGGCCGAGGGAGTCCCGCTTCCCCAAACTTCGGGGCCTGTGCAGGCACAAGCCCCCATACTTACTTAATAACCTCGTTCTCATCTTTTTGTCCCATGTCCTAACACCTGCTCATGTTTACACAGGTACTCTGGGCCGAGGAAAACTGGTGGACGACCTGGGTGCTAGCCAGTTTAGTGTCTTAGCCAGAGTTCTCAGCCTCTTGAGCTCATAAAGGGATTTCAAACTCCTATTATCTGCCTCAAACCTCCAAGCGGTTTTTGCCGAACCCAAGGATTTCTTTGTCCCGTCGGTGCCTCGTTTACACTTTGAAGGCCGAGGGAACGCCCGTGCTAAGGAGCTCATACTAAGTCAGCTTCTTACCTGCATTGTGGCTGCGGTTGAAACTCGTGAGTTCAAGCAAGCCGAGAATATGGCAGTTGGTGACGACTACCCAATTCCACCTCCTCCTCGCTGTAATCTCCAAGAGGGGCGAAAGAGGTTGAGGGAACCTTTGTCAAATTCCCTAACCGAGTCCCACCCCTACGTTCATCCCTCTACTCCTGGGAACTCCCCGATTGCCCCCAAAGCGAGTGAGGTTCCTCGAGGTGGCCCCCCGACCGAAGAATCCATCTCAACTCATCCTTCCACTTCACTTAGGCCCGAAGGAGCAACGAACCCGAGGAGGGATTACGATCAAGGAGGGTCACACGGCCCGACATCCCCATACCCAAATTAAAGGTCGAAAAGGCAAAGGGAAAGCTAAGACCGGGTCTGCACTGCATCAAGTGGACCCACCATCCTCCTTCTATAGAAGCCCCGACGGGCGATTCTATCCTGCTTGAGGAACCACTCTTCAGACTCGACAAGGAGGTGGTCTCGGACTTAGCCACAAAGTTTGAGGCTCCAGCGATCAAGAAGGTTCTCGATCTTCTGTGGGAGTCAACCCCCTTCCAAATGGCGGCCGTGGTAACCCTTTACTCCTGGTCTAGTTTATTATTCAATGAGTTCCTCTCTTTCTCTCTTGTTTCTTTTTTTTTTTTAAATGAAACTTGCTATGCTCATGAGCAAGTTCAGGTTTATATGGCTGGGCACGCGATGTACCTGCGAACACCAATCTTAGTCAGTCTCGACATCCGGTAGGACGGTGCGCGAGAACTGTATTCTAAGGCACAAGACGAGGTCAAGGCCCCTGTTTTGGAAAGGGAGGTGGCTGAGCTTTGCCAGAAGCTTGTCGAGGTTACCAGAGCACGCGATGTTCTAGGGCACCAAATTAAAAAGGTCCTGCAGCTTGAGGCAGAGGTGGCTAACTTAAAACATGCTAACAGCGTGTAGCTAAGGATACACCAAGCGATGTGGAGTCCCATCAGGCCGAGATCCAGCACCTCACCATGCAACTTGAAGCAAAGGACACTTTTTGTGATGCCGAGAAAAACCGCATGCTTGCAGAGCTGCAAGCCAACTATCAGTCCACGCTGCCTGCACTATACAACGAGCAATACGACCTAGGTTATCGGGCTGGCTATGCGTACCAAGAGCGGGCAAAGCAGCCGCAAGGTGATGGATCCGGAGACTCTGGCGACCTTTTGAGTTGCCACAACAAATTTGTCAAACTGGTCGAGCCCTCCTCTATCTCACTGCTCAATGAGGCAATCAACACTTCGACGGATGGGAGGGGCCTAGTTCAGTTCACTCATGGCCCAACGAGGAAGCCCTCGAATCCTTTGCGTTCCTCGTGAAGGTACATCCCGGGCCGCCAAAGTGCCTGTACCAACTCGTCAGAATTATCCCCGGAGGAGGCTTTTTACCCTCCTTCTAATGTACAGGACCAACTTTCGGGGGTCCTGGTCTCGTACGCTTGGTTAATGGAACAACTATTTCGTCCCTATGTGTTTTGAATGCATTGGGTGACTGTCCTTTGTGCTTTTTGTGTTTCTGAAGTGTGTTCTAGAGTATACCACAAAACCATGAGTTTGCCCGCCTACTAGGCCCACCATCGGGATGCTTTGCAACCGGCTCACCCAACGGAAATCTTTCACCGGGCCAACTTGAAGACTCGAGGTTGCCCAAGTACAAGGCTCATCTTAAGGAAGCTGCCCGAGTACAAGGCTTATCCCATGGAGACCCTCTCAAGGTAGTTGCCCGAGTACAAGGCTCATCTCATGGAGATCATTCCAAGGCGGTAGCCCAAGTACCAAGCTCATCTCATGGAGACCATGTCAAGGAGGTAGCCCGAGTACTAGGCTCATCTAATGGAGATCTTTCCAAGGCGATAGCCCGAGTACAAGGCTCATCTCACGGAGATCATCTCAAGGAGGTAGCCCAGTACTAGGCTCATCTCACGAGACCATCTCAAGGAGGTATCCTGAGTACAAGGCTTGGCGGTCAAAGTTTAAAGTGTGAGCGACTTCGCAAAAAAAACCCTTTCATTCATTTTCATACACATTCATTTGCATACACCGGTGAATAGACGGTGCATACAACGCAAAATACTATTGGAAATTACCTTTTTAAATAGAGAGCGTTCCAGGGTCGAGGCTCCATCTCTCCCCCTGGTGACTATATTCTATAGGCGCCTCTGCATCCTTCGTCGGAAATAATATAGGGTCCTTCCCAATTTGGTTTAAATTTCCCTTCTTCGAAGGTCCGTCGGCGATCTGCTCTCCTCGCCGACGCCCCGAGCTCATGATTCTATACCGCTCGAGCCAAAGGTTTATACTCAAATTTCATCTCGAATGGTGGCCCGCTCCTTTTTCTCCTCGAGCTCACTCAAGGATCAGGAGTCTCGGTAGGGTCGAACGCACGGCGGTTTTAAATTTCAGACTCACCGGTATCCGCGCCGGGCAAGAGGCTAGGGCGATGGTGCCCCTAGTAGGCCGCCTCGAGTTGTTCCCCCCAGAGGGCCCAAAGGGCCATTAGTAACTCGTCCGCCCATTTTCCTTTCGCCGTTGTCAAGCGCTTCAAGTACCGGTAAAGGTTTTGTCTGCGGACTGATTGCCCATCGGACCGGGGTATCGAGGTGATGAGTAGACATTCTTGATTCCATATTCAATACAAAATTGCCGGAATGCCTTGCTAATGAATTGTGGTCTGTTATCCAAGACAAGCGAATGAGGAACCCCGAATCTGCACACTATGTTTTTTTGCACAAACTGAATGAGTTGTGTTGCCTTAATCTAATACGCGATAGGCCTCGCTTCCTCGCCACTGCAAAGTAATCGCAAAGCAACCAACATGAACCTTCGTTAGCCAATCGCCACAAGCAAAGGACCCACAACATCTATACCCCACTTATACAAAGGCCACGGACTTGTCATGGAGTGGAGTGTCTTGGCTGGAACATGGATGACGTTGCCAAACCGTTGGCACACATCACACTTACGCATGAATGCCTCTAACTCTTGCTTCACTGTCGGCCGGTAGTAATCCCGAGTTACAATTCGGTGGCACAACGTTCGTCCTCCGATGTGTGTCTAGCACAAGCCTTGGTGCACTTGCATAGTCGACCCGTCGAGTGTCCTTAGGACTATTCCAGCACCTCCACCTTGGGCCCGGGATGATCCATCCATCTCCAGCACCCATTTTTCGATTCCAACTCCCTGGGAATGCACGTCCGAACTTTCCACAACTAAGTCGGCTAGCGCTTGCCCCTTGATTGCTGTTCTAGGCTGATATTCCATGTCAAACTCGCTCAGGTCTACTGCCCACTTCAGAAGCCTCCCTGACACGTCGGGGGTTTGTGGAGTATGGCCTTGATCGGCAAGCCCGTGAGCAACACTATGGTGTGAGCCTAAAAATACGGCCGGAGTTTCTTTGCTGCCATTCGGAGTGCCAGCGCAACTCACTCAAAGACTGAATACCTGGTCTCCCCCTCAGAGAGCACCTTGCTAACAAAATAAACTGGTCTTTGCCTCTTATCATAATCCAACCTCACCAAAGCCGCGCTTACTACCGTCGTCGAGGTCGACAGGTACAAATAGAGCTCTTCTCCGTCGATCGGCTTGGAGAGCGACAGGGGGGAGGCAATGTACTCTTTCATGGTTCGAAAGGCTTCCGCGCATTCGAGCCCCTAGCCCTTTACATCTGCCCTTTTAATGCTTTGAAGAAAGGGTGCAATCGGTCTAAGCACCGTGAGATAAACCTGTTCAAGGCCGCCAATCGCCCGGTGAGAGCCTGTATTTCCTTTTTCGTCGTCGGAGGCTACATTTGAGTAATAGCTCGAACTCATCCCTAAAGGCTACCCTATCCCCTTCGGGTCCAGAAGCCCAAGAAATTGCTCGAGCTACCGCAAACGCCAAGATTTAGCTTAGGTTCGCCGCACTGTGGCCGCACAAGAAATGCATCGCCTCCCCGGCAGTGAGCCATGATCCTTTTCGCGCCTAAACTTTACCAGGATGTCATCGATGTAAACCTCCATGGTTTTGCCTAGCAGGGGTTCAAAAACCCGAGACATCATGCGTTGATAGGTGACCCCGACATTCTTTAACCCAAACGACATCACCTTATAACAATAATGTCGTATGGGGTTATAAAAGCAGTCTTTGGCTCGTCGGGCTGATACATTAAGATCTAGTTATAGCCCGAGTAGGCGTCTAGGAAGAATAAAAGCTCATGACCGGCTGTCGTGTCATCCACGATCTGATTGATCCGGGGGAGGGGAAAATTGTCTTTCAAGCAAGCATCATTCAAATTGGTATAATCCACGCACACTCACCACTTGCCGTTCTTTTTTGGAACAACAACCATGTCGAGAGCCATTCTGCATCGATCTCCCACGAAGCCTACTTCTGCAGCTTATCAACCTCTTGCTTTGTTGGATGGAACCGCCTCAACCTTTGCCTGATTGGCCTACAACTGTCTCGTACACTCAACCGGTGCTCGACCAATTCGGGTAAAACTCCCGATCGGGCATGTAACCGTGCGAAACATCGGGCGCAACTCCACGGCGAGAGACAACATGGAAGTACCTCTCTCGCAGAAGCAAGGTCCCTGCTTACCCGCTTGGGCCTCGTCAGTGGTCAAACAGGAGTGACGGTAAAGCCTGAGATTCTTGTTTCCCTATGCAAATGATCAGCCGAAAGTATTCATCGCTATTCGACCGGGCGCTTCACCGCTCGGGCCGGCCATGCGTAGCAGTCCTAGCCGCTCGCTGGTTCCATTGATGTCGGCTTGTCCCTGCGAAGTTAAGAAACTCAACCTCTTGTGGTAAGACGAGGGTAATGCCTTCATCGCGTGGATCCAGCTTCAACCCAATATGGCGTTGAAATTCGACAGCTCATCAATAACTGTCAGTGGAACAAGAGCGGTGACCGGACCCACCGAGATTAGTAGCACGATTTCTCCAAGGATCAGTCCAAGGCGGCAATTAAACCCAACTAGATCCTTCCCGTGCCACGCAGCCGGCCCGGGCTTGAATCCCAATCGAATCAGGGTGGGCAAGTACACGAGGTCCGCCGCACTCCCCGAGTCTACCAACATGCGTTTCATCAAATGTCGCCCGACTTCAAGGGTTAGGACAAGAGGATCATCGTGGGGTTGAGCCAACTACCTCATGGAGGACTCGGAAAAGGTGAGGAGCCCATCAACAAGTTAGGCACTCCCCGGAGCAAAATTAGTTAACGCTTGCCATAAAAATCCCAACATGCTACGCCTCAAGTACGAGCCAAGTTAGGTCTCGTGGGCATCGTATCACGACCGGGGCCAATGCGAAGCCAGGTGGCAGAACCTTTCGGGGTCAAGCTCACGCACTTAGAAGTGCCTCATAACAAGGTACCAAGAAACGAGCCAAAAGCTGAGTTCGTCTTCTGCCCAAAATCCATGTGGTACTCGTAGAACCGAGACTTGTCTCTCCCCTCAGGGTTGCCGCGGAGCGAGCATGGCCACTCGAAACTTGAAAGTGACTAAATGATAGGAAGAAGACGCGGCAGCGAAATAGTAATCTTACTCGCCGCCGTCACTTCCACCGGAGCCCGGCGGGTGAACCACGAGGCACCGTTGCCCAAAAAGACGCGGCAGTATGCGCCCTCCACTCTCCCGTGCCCCTGCCGTGAACCGAGAAACCATTGTCTGCCTCCGCCATGGCTCTATTATGTCGACTTTCTACCCTTTCTCGCCTCCCATTGTCGCTCCCTCAACCGCTGAGGTACTCAGCCATCGCTTCTTCATTGTTGCCAATGACGTCATCCTTCGGGAGCACGGGCGTATCACTACTTTTCCGAATAGTTCATCAATCGGTTAGAGGGTCAGACAGCATAGAGAGAGTCGGTAAATCACAGACGGGCGAATAGCCTATTTGACAAGATGCAAGATGTTGTCTAGGCTCATCGAACTAATCAAGCAGGCGCTCGAACTCGCTTCATGCAATCTCTCGGGATGGTCTCGAACTCCCCATCCTAACGTGAAACAAACTCGGTGACTTCTGCTTCCTCCACACCGGAGCATATACTGGGAGATTCAACTTCGACAACCGACCAAGGACGCGACCGAAGTTCAGGCCAGCGATGAAACCACGATAAGGCGACCGCTTAAGCTGGGGACGGAATACTCATACGGCGGCTTTGTTTCCGCCCCGAGTGTCATAATCTGCCGGTAATGCATCAAATAGCCGAAGGGGTCTTGTAGTTCATCGTATATCCAAATTTCAAGAACGGGGTGCGCGTGAGCCTCGCGATCGAGGATGGCAGGACGAATCCGGGACGCCGAGATAATCCACGCCGCAATGCGTGTCCAGTTCGTGACGGGGCGAGCTGCTCGCTTTCCGCTTCACGCCATACGATGGTGGTCAGGAGAGAAGTTGTCCGCGGACTCAAATCAGACGGCTTACGATCAAGGTGAGACGCCCGCAGCACGATGGGCTAGCGCGAGTGTCTCGTGCGTGAGAAGGGCCGAAAGTACATCAGGCAGGCGACGTTCTTCCTCGCAGAGGCATTACTGTGAAGAGCGCAGCCTAACCGGCGGCTGCAGAGTCATGATATTTCTTGCAGCCCGGCTCTTCTGAATCGTGATCGCATCTGGCCCATGGAAGGTTCAGACCAAGAGTATCTCACCGATCGGACTGATTCAGAAAACTATATGGGGTGTTTCCAGCTTCTACGATGGTGCCAATGGAAAGGAAGTTGATTCCGCTCCATAGAGTAACTACGTAAGAGATAATGCCACAGGCAATCCAAATAGAAGCCGTCATTTTCTCTTTTTCCTTTCTCCTTATACCGGCCGGGTCGTTACACTTTTAATGCCCAATTAGACATTTAAGAGCGCCTTCACTTTCTTTACGGCCACATATTCATACATTCATTCTGCAGATTAATTACCTCAAGTATGCTTGTCCGTGTGACTCAGAATGCCAGATAGCGGCGGCTCTCCTTCGCCCCATGCTCGAGGTGCTCCATCCGAGCATGTGGCCCTCATGCCCGAGGTGACCACTTCAATACTACTCACATTCCGCTTTTACCCGTCAGCCTCCACGCCCTCGGGCGAAGCCTGATCATATCACTCGTGCTTGTCCGACTGGGGGCCCCGTCTTTCAAACGCTTCTCGCATGTGCGCCGAGGCTCTTCTCATCCCTGGCACGTGACTCCGAGATCATCCCACTCTGGCGCCCCAACCAAATGCAATTATCAAACTTGGCTGACACCACAATCTACTATCGGGGTTGGGCCTGCCGAGGCCCTAATAACCCAAAAATAAACTTTTAATACACACATGTTATCATTTTATATATGTTCACAGAGTTGCTAAAAATTTATAAAGAACCCCTTTGAATGGTCGTAAAATAACTCCGCTCCATTAAACTAGATTAAACTGTCAGGCTCAACCAAATGCAATTATCAAACTTGGTTTGACAATACGCGATGTAATCTACTATTGGGTTAGGCTCAAGTTGAGGCCCCAATAACCCAAAAATAAACTTTTAATACACGCATGTTAACATTTTATATATATATATATATATATATATATATATATATTTTATCGTAAAGAGCAAAGAGAGATTAAAAAACGAGCACAAAGCTCCCAAAGAATACACAAGAAGAGTACAAAAAGGGAGAACACAAACACACTCTCACCTATACCCCAGCCAGGTTAGAAATTCCACCAAAGAATTTAAGTTAACAACACTATACAACTTAGCCCACGACCACAAGGAAAACAAAAAAGTAGAATTCATCCTGTGAACAGAGGGGGTCTCATTCTCAAAAGCCGTCCTATTCCTTTCATTCCACAGTGTCCAGAATAAACAAAGAGGGGCCGCCAGCCAAACTCTCTTTGGTTTTTTGCCAACACTAGCACTTTGCCAAGTAAGGAGAAATTGGCAAACCGTTAAGGGGAAGACCCAGTTATAGTCCGTAATGGCCAAAAAAAGATTTCACAACGTCTTAGCTCTTGAACAATGGATAAGCAAATGGTCTATTATTTCCTCATCATCTTCACATAAAAACACCTGCTTACTGTGGGAATCCCTCTCTTAATCGGTCAAGAGAAGACTCTCGCCCCAAGATGCTCCCAAACAAAGAAACCCACTGGGGGGGAACTGATCGTGGGTTCCGATGAACCACAAGGGAAATCAAGACAGAGAGAGTGCATCACTACTTGCATACGAGTCTAACTAAGAAACCAATACCATAGCCTCCTTTAATAACAACTCGATGTCCTGAAAGGGCCTAATTTTTCTTTGTTGTAGCTGAATAGAAGGAACCTTTCCACTCTCTCTTCCAATTCTCCTAATCACAAATGTCTTAGAAGGACGAGACCACAATCGCTAAAAATGTCTTAGGAAGACTGGGGACCAACCCCCATCCTCCTTTGAGGAATCCCAAACATCTGCTACCCTAGCATCTTTGTGTACTACCAAATTCAACAGAGTGGGGAAGACATTACACAGCGCAGTCTCACCGCACCAAGGGTCCTTCCAATATCGCAACCTCCTTCCATTTCCTAAGAAGGAAATAGAGTTTTGAGAAAAGGTGAGTCATTCTTTTCTGATGTCTTTCCATAAACCAGTGCCATATCCTCCCCTAATGTCACTGGTGTTCCAGCCCCCATCTTCCTCCCCAAATTTGGTGCTGATCACCAGTCTCCAAAGAGAATCCCTCTCATTAGCAAACCGCCAACACCACTTACAAAGCAATGCTTTATTCATCTTGGAGAGGCTTCTCACCCCTAAGCCCCCTCTACTTTTCTCTAAGCATACTGTTTTCCAGTTGACAAGGTGTGGTTTTCGCTCTAGATTGCCACCACCCCAGAGAAAGTCTCTCTGAATATTCTCCAATCTAGAACAAACAAGCTTTGGCATTCTAAACAGAGAAAGGAAGTAAATGGCGCTAGACAACAGACTTGATCGAGAGCTGGAAATTTAATTCAGATGATTGCCTTTCCAGATTTACAATCTTCTAATCTTCTTCGAGAACTGTAAACCCCAAAGCCCCGCTGATTCCCAAGTGGGAAGGCCTGGGCACGAGTGGGGAGGGACCCAACCCCACAACCAAGCTCAAACGCTAACACCTCCACATTGTCCACCCTACCCAGTGGGATAATCACACTCTTGTTCAGGTTAATTTTCAAGCTTGAAAAGATATGTTCACAGAGTTGCTAAAAATTTATGAAGAACCCATCTAAGCCTTTGAATGGTTAGAAAAATAATTGCCTCCATAAAACTATATCCATTAAACTAGGATTAAAACTTTGGCTAGTTGTGCCCAATCGAATGCAATTATCCAACTTGGTCTGACAATACCCGAGGTAATCTACTATTGGGTTGGGCTCAAGTTGAGGCCCCAATAACCCAAAAATAAACTTATAATACACACATGTTATCATTTTATATTGTTATATGCCATATTGCTAAGTTTTAAGAATCCAGATGCCAAAGTTTTATGGCATGACATTCATATTAAACTCAAATCCTACAATCTTGAACTTTTAGGATAATTGGTCGTTTAACATGTTATCAGAGTTTGGTTTGGCAAGAGATCGCGGGTCTCTAAACTTCACCTTTCGCACTTTTTGTCGCTTATTGAGTCGGACTATGTTTGTTTGTTCGATCTACAAAAGTGCAGTACGGTGCCGCACGCCGGCAGGCGCGCCAAAGACGATACCCATATTAAATCCAAATTTATGCTCGAGCCTTTGCAGTTGGTTGTTTAAACACTGCACGTGAGCCCTGGTTCGGGCAAGAGATCCTGGGTTTGAGCCACCTCTTTGCAATTTATTCCCCATTTGTTGATTTGAAAGTACATGGAGGACTATCCACCACTCAAAAAAGCTCATTAATGTTAAAAGAGTTTGGTCAAAAAATGAGAGTCGAGAGAGAGGAGAGAGAGGACAGCCCTTAAGGCCCTGACTGGCATAGTCGGCGCAGAGGAAGGAACGGCGGTTCCCAACGCCTTCAGGACAAGGAAGGAGTAAGAAGCTTCCCCATCAAGGCAAAGCTTTTCAGGTGGACTCCCGAAGGCCACAAAGGACGATAGGTAATTCAGAAAAAAAGCTTTTCTTCTTAGGTTTGGATGGGTCCCTTCAACCTAGGGTTCTTCTCGGAAGGGATAAAAAGAAGCTACTTGGACACGAAAGAGGAATATTGGGTCTGGAGTTGGAAGGAGGAGGGCAGGAGTTACTAGATGACTAAGGACGGGAATCGCACTGGCCCTTTTGTTAGTTTGAAAGTCACCGACATAGGTTGGAAAAAATTCTCCATCTTTAAAATGCAAAGAGGGAGAGAAATGGCAAGAGGTCGAAGGCGTGAAATGGCGTAATCATACTGGTTGGGAGTTTAGACACGATTGGAGATGCAGAAGAGAAGAGACACAGAGACGGAGGAAAATGAGAAAAAGTCAAGGCAAAAGCCTGGCCCGAGGGCAAGTGCTTCTTTGACAAGCGGATCCTTCGCAGACATCCTTCAGCAATCTCCTACCTAGGAAGACGAGGCAGAGGTGGATTTCAAGGAAAAGGATTATGCCAAAACCCTTGATCAGATGGATTGATGCTTGGTAGGGAACTGGGTTGGAATCAACTCCACTAGTCTCAATTTGGAGAAAGCAAGAAAAGAGATGAAACAAGCATGGAGACTGAAGGGGCAACGTGGGATTGGCTAACTTGGGAGAGAAGAAATTTCTCTTGGAATTCGATTCGAAGGGGAAAGCGACGAGGGTTTTGTAGAAAGGTGAAAGAAAATTTTCATCTTTTAGGATCAATCTGAGAAGATGGAAGCTCGATGAGAGATGTTCTTCAAACCCTAAAACTCCAAAACAAGTATGGGTGAGATTATTTGGCCTCCTTGTTTGCTTTTGGGAGGAAAAGAATCTAAAAAGGTTGGGAGACGCTTGCGGGGGTTTCATCACGGTCGACAAATGCACAAGGACTCTTTCAGAGCTTCAATGGGCCCGTATCCTTGTTCGTGTGGATGGTAAGAAATATCCATAGGTGTTGTTCATCAAGATATAATTTAGAAATGGAAGATTCAGCTTTTACGTGGAATTTCACCACAAGAACCCCGATGGCGAGGGCTTCTCGCGATTTCCGTGAAGGATAAAGGCAAAGGGAAGAAGACAAAGGGAATACACGCGCCAGCGAGAGCGTGGTTGAGGGGTTAGTGGGCTCGACAATCGAGCAACTGTCACAAGTATAGAATGGGGCTTGACAAACGAAGGATTGACACCAACTGGGGATCTGACCTACAGGTCCCACACACCTCTCGATGCAGGCTAGATTACGAACCATGGCTTTGAATTTGGCCACCCTGGATCTCACACAAAGAGACCTCTGGTGGAGCCTAACTCCTCGATGGCGATCTGCCACCTTAATCGTAGGCTTGACCTCTGAGCCTAACGCAAAGAGGACTCTGGGCCTGGACCTCTTGGAGCCCAACACTAAGGCAAACGAGCTTAGACCTTTCGGAGCCCAACAAAAAGAGGACTCTGGGCATTTTTGGGAAGGGTCTTCCTTGGGCCCTAAGACTGGTCTGTCCACTGCTTCACTGGACCTGGACCCATGTATTCTTAAGTCCACGCTTCATGAGCCACCCTTGGGCCCTTGCCCGGACATGGAAAATGACAGGTATGAGAACCCGCCTTCTCCTTCTTCACCTTTTGTTTTTGGCTAGACTCCCTTGTTGGAGGAGTTTGTTTGCCTTGAAGAGGCATTGCAAGAGAGTGGCATGCAATTAGCGCTGGTCTCGCAGGATGTGGACAACCCGAACTTCTAGAACTAGAGCAAATTTGAGACTTTCAGCAATTTTTTGGGCTTTCCCACTACTGGGATGGAGAAGAAGATCCTCAAATTCTTCCAGAAACTACATTCCAAGAGGGAAAAATTCTCACTAAGGAACAGATAGAAAACTCTAAGTTTGAAAGAGAGATAAAAGGCCTCTACTTCATAAATAACTACGAAAGTGGGGAAGGCCTCGTGGCAAATCAAATCTACTGGCTGTGAAAAATCAGGGTTACCTATGAACTTAAAGATCTTAAGCCGAATATTCAGAGCGACGACACCCAAAAGGAAGGTGATTAAAGCGCCTCGAGGTCCCGTAAGTCGACTCTTTTCGTCTTCAAGAACAAAGATGTAGTAATGTCAATGGTGTTGTGAGGAGTTCGTAGGGTAGATTCACTGGGCTGGAGTTATGAACTCTGCACAGTGGTCAAAGAAGAGGAGTGTTAGTGGTCAGATAAAAGAAGCCCAGAGTCAGTTGACATGAAGTGGATCTTTCAATCTCGCAGATTCAGAAACGTTGACAACGGTTTGCATTGGGCTTTCACTGGTGTTTACGGTCCTCTCTCTAGGGATGGTAGATCCCTACTGGGAAGAACCGAAAGGGTCACCAGTGGCGCGGAGACCCCGTGCAATCGGGAAGGGGACTTCAATGTTTTTCGCTTCTCTCCGAAATGATAATCGTGGAAGATTGAACCACTCAATGAGGCAATTCACAAAGTTTATTGATGAATTGAATTGATTGATCTCACTCTGCTAGGGGGTTAACTTCACGTGGAGTGGGGGTCTACGAAACCAGAACATGGCTTGCTTGGATAGGTTTCTAGTTTCCCAAGTCTGGATTGACCATCATGGTAATGTGGTTCAATCAAGCCGCCAGCCCACATCCGATCATGCCCTCCTTGTACTCATGGAATGAGACTTGTGCCTTAATTCCTTCCGTCTAAAATATGGTTAAAAGTGAAGGCTCTGACATGTTGGAAGGCTGGTGGCAAGGGTTGTCCTTTCGAGGAACAGCTAGCTACATTCTCACAAGAAAGATTAAAGAAGTCAAATCGTTACTCAAGACATGGAACAGAGACTGTTTTGGTAGGCTTGATCATAATAAAAAACTGGCCCTCTCTCAAGTGAAGGAATGGGACATAGTGGAGGAGATCAGAGTGTTGACTATGGAGCAGGTTGAGGCTAAGAAAGAGGCAAAAGACTCTTACAAAAAGTGGGTCTCTCGACGGAATTCACCGAGGCAAAAATCTGCAGAAACTCGATGCAAAGCAGTGACGTAAAAGACCGGTTTTTTTCATCGTATGGCTAACTCCCATTTCAGGAAGAACACCATAGCTTGCATCAAAATCAATGGTGATTGGATTTCTGATGAGATTGAGCTCAGAGAGGGGATCGATTGACGACACATGTCGAGCTTGGCTATCTGATGATTTGGCTTGGAGAGCAGAGATAGACGGGTTGCCTTTTGCCACTCTAAGCCCTGAAGAGGCCGGAAACCTGAAGATGCATTTTAGGGAGGAGGAGATTTTAACTATGATAAATGAAATGGATGGGGACAAAGCCCCAGGCCATGATGGCTTTTCCATGGCTTTCTGGCAGGCCTCTTGGCATTTTGTCAAAGACGAAATCATGGATATGTTTAGGGATTTCCATGCTAATGAGACTTTCATTAAAAGTTTGAACGCCACGTTTCTTGTTTTGACCCCAAGAAGGGGGATGTTGAGGATTTAAAGGATTTCAGGCCCATAAGTCTACTAAGGAGTTTATATAAAATCTTGGCAAATGTCCTAGCCAACCGTCTAAAATGTCTATGGGGCCCAAAATGCTTTCGTGGAAGGGTGACAAATCATAAATACCTCTCTTATTGCAAATGAGCTCATTGATCACTGAAAAAAGCAAAAGGAGAAGGGCGTGATATGCAAGCTTGACATTGAAAAAGCTTTTGATAGCATCAATTGGCAATTTCTTATAAAGACCATGCGCTGCTTGGGTTTTGGCCTCAAATGGACGAGTTGGACTTGGTAGTGTATAACCACTGCTAGGTTTTCGGTTCTGGTCAATAGGGTCCCGACAAGTTTCTTTCCTAGTTCAAAAGGCTTAAGGCAAGGAGACCCACTCTCCCCTTACCTTTTCATCCTGGGAATGGAGGTTTTGAGCATCCTCCTCGTGGTTGAGCTATGACTGTGCTCTACATCGCCAAACATCAAAGGTAGTGGAGGGGGCTGCTCTTAGCATTTCATCTCCGTATGGATGACACGATCATTTTTCATGGGCTGTGTAAAGAGGAATAAATCTCTTTTATCTTCATTGGGTCCTCTTTGGTTTGAAGCCTCGGATCAAATCAATCTTAACAAGAGCGAGCTAATCCCCATTGGGGCGGTGGAAAATATGGATGTTTTGGCTACTGAACTGGCTGAACCTGCACCTCCAAACCACTTATTCGCTTACTCCTTGAGAGCTAATCCCACGGGGCGCGGAAAATATGGATGCCTGCTAATGAACCGGGTCGTTGAACTCGGCACCTTCCAACCACTTATCTGGTTTACCCTGAGAGCGCCCACAAGTCTACATGGTCTGGGACAACATCGAGGAAAAAATGCACGAGAAATTGGCCCTATGGAAAAGAAATTTCATCTCAAAAGGAGGGAGGATCACCCTGATAAAGAGCACTCTCACCAGCCTGCATCTCTATCAAATGTCTATTTTTCGAATACCGAGTGCTATCGCCAAAAGATTGGAAAAGGCAGATGTTTTCTTCCGGCAGTGGGGCTCAGGAAAAAAGGCCTCACCGTTAATCGGGATGTGGCTTGTCTCGAAAAGAGGCAAGGTGGCTTAGGTTTGAGAAAGCTGACTCTCTTGAACAAAGCGTTGCTTGGTAAATGGATCTGGAGGTTCGCTCGGCTGTGGACTGCACCCGAAAACCTCTCATTAACACACCATGGTTTGTGAAGGCCTGGTTGGTGCTCTAAGGAAATCCGTGGACCCTTTTGGGTAGGCCTTTGGAAGGAGATTACTAAAGAATCCAGCTAGGTGAAAGAGAATTGGAAATTTATTGTTGGCAACGGCATTAGGATAAGGTTTTAATTGGATCTCTGGTGTGGAACCACTCCTCTTAGAAACTCCTTTCCTATTCTTTTTTATTTAGCAGTTAACAAATTTGAGACTGTGGCGGCTATTTGGGATCAAACAATGGGAACCATGAAATGGAAATCAATCATATAGACCAATGATCGCGATCTTAGTCAGGGCCCTTCAATTCCCCTACGTAAAGAAAGGGTCTCCTCAGCCAACCAAGATCTCTTGAAGGGCCCAATAGGATGCTCCTTTCGCCACGACCGCAAAGTGCTAAGTCCGAGGGTACTCCTTTGTTCTATAAAGGACATTCAACTATCAGGTCCCCACCAAAGCAACCTTGCGTAAGCAACTCCTGCAAGATTTTAACCTGGACAAGCTTCAACGAAGGGGGTGGCACCTCCCCAATCGTTGTTATCTCTATGGTCAAAATGAGGAATCCGCCCATTATATTCTGTTGCACTGTCCAGTGGTCAGCCACCTTTGGGCTCTTTTTCTCTCCTTAGTCAGTTTACCCTGGGTCTTTCCCAAAACGGTTAAGAAGGCTCTCCTCAACTGGAAGGGTTCTTTTATCAAAGCAAAACATGTGGAAGCATTCCACCTTGCATTTTTCGATGTGGTGGAAGGAGCGAATCGCATAGCTTTTGGGGAGATGGGATTGTTGATGTACAAAGCCAAAACATTCTTTTGTTTATAACCCGTGGAGTCGAATAGATTGTACATGTGAAGAGATATCTCACTATAGGTTTCTTAGAGTAGGGGTGTAACAAGTTGAGGGTTGGTGTGGCTTTGGCCGGGCTTCGCCTCGATTTTTTCGATCAGCTGGTTTTTTTTGGTATACGCCCACCGGGCGCTTCTCGTCTTTTTCTCTCCTGCGTTCCTTTTATACCCCCCTATATACCGAGCCTTGCTCTCTCTTTTGTTCAATATATTGCTTTTATTGACCAAAAAAAAAAAAAAAAGTCCATAGAGGACTTTGTTTGGTTTGTTTGACTCTCCACGCGCGGCATTGAGGCCGCACGTAGCTTTTATGCTAAGTAGCGTAATGATATTCATATTAAACCCAAATCCTATAAGCTTGAGCTTTTAGGAGAGTTGGTTTTTTAACATAAGCTAACACAACAAAAAATATGTTTGACATTTTGAAGATATTAGGTCTATTGATTTTTGGTTGTGTCACATTCAATACATGGAAGACGGGGTAAAGAAAATTTTGATAAAATCCAGAATCCTTTTCATTAGTATTAAACATGATAAGCATTCTCATAAAAAATCAAAATACATATACAAGATCGGAAAACCCTTTAAAAATTAAGCTGCATAAATAAGAGATGAGAAAACACTGCACCTTCAGTAACTGGAGATCTTTTCAACTTGGAGTGATGGTTGGTGCAGGCATGTCAAACCTGTCCATATTCCACAGCAAATAAACATAAGCTATGTAAAAAAGACTTCATTAAGCAGTCAAGACATAGTAGTAATAAAGACAAACCATTATTTTTTTGGCCTATTTCAATGTTTTGGAAACCAAATAAATAAGTCTCAGTAATTCTTACTATTTCTCTTGATGACTTATTTCCAATATGAGTCACATACTTGATACATGCACCTAGTGATGAGTAAGATGGGCTTTCTTCATGTTTTTTTTCTCAAATTTTGAACTCTAAACCCAAAACAACTATGGTATTGAAAATCCTTATTTTCAATTTACGAAGTGCTCAAGTGCTCTAAAGTAATGCAAACCTCATTGCCTGCCAAAAAAACTTACATAGACTTAATCACATTAAATTCTGGACCGATCAAGATTCATATTTACACAATACTCCAAGTCCCATGTTATCACTTAATTGATCATCATCAGATTCTGGATCTCCTAAAATCAATATTCATCTTTACTTAAACACCCCAAATCCCAACTCAAGAGTTAGACAAGAAAGATTGAAGCTGGAGACAAGTTTACCTCAGCTGCAATGATTCTAGGGATCAGTTAGCTTACCTCAGCTGTATGGTTTGAAGCTATTTCTAGTCTGAAAATCAACCTGGAGAAAAGTTTAATCCTGCCGGTTGGGAACGTGGAGAATCTAGGATGAGTCAAGCCTGAAGTTGTGGGTGTAGGGATAGAGCCTACCTCCACTTACTTTGGTCTTCCTCTAGGCATGAGGCTAACTTTACAAGTCTAGGATTGATGGAGGAAAGGTTCGTGAAGAACCTAGCGGTGGAAAGGGCAATATATTTCGTGCTGGGGAAGGTTAACCCCCTCATCAGCGGTTAATTCTTTCCAATATGCCGATTTACACTATGTCTCCTGCTCCTGATTCCAAAGAGGGTAAAAGTTCCAGATTGGAGAAAATTCAACGGGATTTCATGGGGAGGGTAACTGCATCAGTATTCTACCTGGTAAATTGGAATACAAAGCAGGCACCAAGAGGCTCGGGCATTCAACATCTGTAGGAAAAGCCGAATGTGTGTGTGTCCTTGCTCGAAATGAATTGAGGCTAGCTATGGAGATCACCCTTCTTGGGAAAGATCTAATTGTTTCAAATACGGCTACATGCATGGCCACGGAGCCTAAGGAAGTTTTGGGGTGGGCCCTGGAAGGATATTAGAAGAGAGTTTAGCAATCGAAACAAGATTGTAAGCTCATGCTAGTGATGGGTGTCGACTAGATTTTGGGAGGATAATGGTGTGAGAATTCCATTGTGTGATCAATCTCAAAGTGTTGTATGCTATGGTCACTTAAAGGCCAAAGTGGAGAGGTCCGGGGACACTACAAGAGGCAAAGGAGGATGGAACCTGAGATTTATCAGGCCATTCAACGATTGGGAAATGGAAGAAACAAAAAGGCTTATTAGCCTGATTAGTAGGCAAAATTTCTCTCAAAGGAAAGGACAAATTTACACGGATGAAAGGCGAGTGCACAAGCAGCTAACTATAGGCACTTGAAGCTGCGACACCTCCTCAAGCCATCCCCGATAGGCTAATCGAGAACAATGTATTCCCCAAAGTGAGTTTGTTAACTTGGGAGGTTTGGTGAGGTAAGGTGCTGACCATGGATTAGTTGAAAAAAAGGGGATTCCAGCTTACAAGCAGATGTCCCCTTTGCAAAGAAGATGAGGAGACCATAAACCATCTCCAACTCCACTGCCCTTCAGTCTGGGGCTTTTGGGCAGCCATACTTTCCCTGCCAGGAGTGGTCTGGGCTTGTCCTCCCTTGGTTAAAGAGTTGATGTTGGCATGGACAACCTTCCCCAATATAAAGAAAGCTAGAAACATGTGGAAGGCAGCTTTTCCTTGCCTTCTTTGAACGATCTAGAAGGAAATAAACAGGGCAATCTTTGATAATGATAGTTTCTCTCCCACTAGATTGAAACATTTTTTCATGACTTCCCTCACTTCTTGGGTAGGGATAATTTGCGAGGGGGAGGACTCTATTGTAAGCTTGCTTATGTGTATTCTTTAGCTTTTCTAGCCGCTTTTGTTTTGGGTGGTTGGTATATGTCCCTCTACTCATCTCTTTTTTGTTTTTCTTTCCTTAGTATACTCTAAGGCTTGGGCCTTTTTTGTCAATATATTTCTCAGCTTAGTTATCAAAAAAAAAAAAAGAGTTAGACAAGAAAGAGAAGTAAATGGAAAGAAAATACTTCCATCGGAATGCACATACCACTTGGTGCCAGTCGTGTCTTTGACTTGTTTTCTGAGTAGTTTGTTCAACTTCCTAGGGTTGTTAGGAGGAACAAACAATCCATCAACGAGCTCGCTATCAGGTTTCCATAGACCAGCCCCACTGCTTTCAGCCACATTCTGAGACTTGTCAGACCCATTTTTGGGTGATGACGACAAGAGAGACAACTTTGGCTCCCATGAGAGACCAATCACTGCCTTGCTTTCAGGCATTCTGATTGATTTTGTTCTGAAAATGAATAAATATATATTAAAACTGGGGTTAGGGTTTTTCCTTGTGAAAAGAAACATGGCGGAAATAATATCATCAAAACTCTAATCTGTTCAAATTAAAAAAAAAAAAAAAAAACTCAAAGCAAAAACAAAATCCACCAAGGTTAAACCTCTAAAAAAAAAGAAAAAAAAGAGAGAGCCCAAAAACTCTCCATGTTCTCCAAAATTGAGGGTACCTAGCTGTGCAACTGAGCAGTAGGGATAGAGCTCCAATTTCTTTCAACTCTCAGAGTCAGCAATTATTAGATTTTCTTTTCAGTTATGCTGCCTTCATTAAATACATTTTCAGAGAAACGGAAATGCTATTTTTATAATATTATTAATTTTATATTTAGAAAATTATCTAATACTACTAAGTTTTTAGTTAGACAAAAATTTTCTCAGCATCCAAACGATTGTATCTAACCTATAATCAAGGATGAAACCACAAAATTTCCCGTTTCAGTGGGGTTGGAAAGAAACATATCTAATATATTTCGAATGTAAGAATTAAGAAATTTCAGCAAATTTCGGAGAAATTCGATTTGAAGAGAAATTTCGGGGGAAATGTGCATGGGATGCAATTATGATTTTTCGTTGAAATATCACTGAAATTTCGTCAAAACTAGTGGAAATTTCCAGTACAAAGAAAAATGGGAAGGAAAATAAAAGAAAAAGCGAAAAACTCGTTGCGGGTCGGAGGTGCTGCCGCCGGAGATTCTGGTGGTGCTGATTTGGGCGTTGCTGCTCCCAGGCTGGTCACTACTGGAGGCTCGTACGTAGCGCAAAGAAGAAGGAGATGGAAGGCAAGAAAGGAAATTGAATTGACACTGGAACCAAACCCTAATCGCCTAGTCGGTGCTCAACGGGAATTTAGTAATTTACCGTATAGGTCACGTGATAAAAGGATGCCCTTGTGCCGGCCCATCTTTGAAACTAATGGGCTGATTCTGTGTCGGCCCATTTTTTGTTACTAATGGGCTTTCACAAATTTTAGTGTAGCTTAAGTTAATTAATGTATTTTTTACAATTAACCGAAGAAGAACCAAAAAGTTATTTACATTGATATTGTATCATTTTATTTGTGGAAAAGGTACTTCTATTTTAGTTTCTTTATGTTGTATTCATCCCTAAATAAATATATTTATTTATATTTTCCTATTCTTATCGTCTGATTTCAAAGCAATTATGCACTAACTATTTATTTTTTAAATTTTGTTTCTTATATAATTTCATAATTATATAATAAATTATATGAACCCCCATTCCTCTGCTCTCTCCTTCAAGCCCTTTTTTATTAGACAAGAGAGATTATTTTTTTATAACTCTTAACTTGAAATCACTAATCCTTACTGCTTTCTCTTCCTTGACATGAGCTTCTTTTTTCCAATAAAGTTCTTCGCTTTTATCAATACGAGTTTGTCTGCTTTCTTTTCATATTTTTTACGCCAACTTGTTATAGGGTGTTTTGTCGTCGACTTGTTAAGCCGAGTAGTTGTGTCGCCTACTTGTTGTTGCCGGTAGTTGTATCGTAGTTCAAATGACAAAATTTGATATAACAAAACCATCTAATCAAATCCTATTTGTCTGTAAGATATGAAATTTTAGGTTTTTTAAATATTTTTTGATTATCAACCGTGTGGCTTTGAGCCGATCATTTTTTTTATTAACATGATCTTGCATCATCTTCTAAAATTATTAGCACTTTTTATTTTATAACCCGAATCAATAAATTTTATCTCTTTTCAAAAAAAATAATAATAATTATGGCAACTTTTCCTTTGATAGGTTAAAAAAAAAAAAGATCGTTATTATAACAAATCTAAGTCATTTTACTAACACAACCAAGTATTCTTTTTGAGGAATTATATTTACACCCCATCAATCTCTTTATACACCCCATTTTCAGATTCGAGAAAACTTGGATGTATACATATATGCATACAGATAGAAATTAATAAGAAATATAATATCTCATTTTTTGTTTATATGTAATTTTTTTTCCCAATGACACTCGAATCCCTTGGCCCTCGGGTCCCTCTCTATATCCAACCTCACCCTTAACCACCGAGACCGCATATTAATTTCAACCTTTATAGTTCTTATAATGTTTAAAAATCCAGTTCCATTATTTACTGAGGGAGAAAGACTCGTAAGAGATTAATAAAATGGGTAATAATTTACATACATAGGATTACACCGAAAGTTGTCTACATTTTGATTCAACCCAGTGTACTTACGGACGTTCTGAGATTAAATTAATTCCAAGTCCCCTGAATCATGTAAACTTTCAGACTAATCACTGAAATCATCGTCATCAAGAAAATTGATATTAGCATCATCATCATCATCATCATCAGTGGCAACACCAACACTGCTACTCGCAGGGTTGACAATGTCCAAAGGCTCTACACTCGCCAATGTCACCATCTCCATTGACGACGCCTTTCTGCTGTCTGTGCTTCCGTCTTCGTACTCGATCAGATCATTTCCGTATGCATCAGCATGGTCCATTTCGTTATAAGGTATTTCCTGCAAAAGATCCAGCAGGATTTCCAGTCCAAGTTTTCACCATCAGTAAGTAAGCGTCATTTATTTTGAGGAGAGTTAAAGACCAGAGTTAAAATGAAACTAGCACTCATCTAGAAGAGAGAATAGAACAAAGGTGTGGTAATGTTGAAGTGCTATCAACACTATCAAGAAGAACTTTAGAAGGGAATTCAAGTGTATATATATATTTTGGTTGGGACTAATGGCGCCATTCTGTCTGGCTCACAGACAAGACGGAATGCGCCTTTAGTTCTATACCCACACTCCGTAATTAATCCACATACGAGCCCAGGGATGAACCACAAAGACGGTAAAACTCTACCATATAACAAAGTCGTATTCCCAGGGCTTGAACTCGAGACTTTTGGTTAAGCTAGAAGAGACCTCGACCACCTCACCTACATGTTCTTTGGTAGGGAATTCAAGTATATAAACAAATGAAAATTGGTTACATGCTTTAGAAATGGAAAGCCATTGGATAATAAACAGCTCAAGTTGAAAATGGGAACTGCATACTCCCCACCTTCATGAATTCTGAGAGGGGGTTGAAGAAGACTTGCCCATTTCCTAGACCTTATGTTTTTTTTTGTTAGACAATGAGGTATCCTAAGCAAGTTCATGCATACACGGACGGTGCTTTTAAGCCATACCACACTCAAACTAATCCTCATGCGTACCGGGAGAGACCATAAAGGTGGTAAAACTCTACTACATAACACAATTGCATTCCAAGACGAACTCGAGTAACTGGTTAAACTAGGAAAGATCCTAACCATCTCACCTACATGCTCGGTAGTTCGAGAGCTAGGATATGCTACGTAATGCCAAACATATATGCGCATGATATCCTTCGTTTAGCCAACTCAACTACCATGTTCAGCTATTGACTAATTAAACTCTTAATTGTTGAACTAACCATTGTCATATAACTAGGACTACAAAGATTTTTGCTGGTAATGGGAAAGTAAGCATCGAAGATACCTCGTCCTCTTGCAAGGTCGGGTTTTCTGCCTCTACAATCCAGTCATCTAATAAACTTTCAAGCAGAATACTATCAAGGGACATCACGTCATTAGATCTTTTGCCCAATTGACGTTCTCTGAGTCTCAGGTTGTAGTGAACATAGATAAGGTCGTTCAATCTTTTCTGAGCCAGACGATTGTGATTTTCGCGGTGGATCTGGTCATACACGCTCCAGTTATGCTCACAACCGAAGGATGAGCATGTCTGACTCAACATGCGTACAGCAATACGTTGCAGCTGTAAGCAGTTTATCCCATGTTGTTGCCACCATGCAGCTAGGAAGGATGAAAAAGCACTTATCAAAAACAATTTTCTAATTGGTAAACACTAAAGGTTGAATTGGTTCAATGTTCTAATTGCTATCACCTGGATCCAGCTCTGTTCTTGTACTAATTGCTAATTCCGTTCCAAAATCACCTTTTGCAGAATTAAACTCAGAAATCTGAAACAGTATGTTATGGCATTGGAGAAAAAAACATCAGATTATTCATATTGGCATGAAACATTTAAGGCACTGATAATCAACGAAGGAAAGCTTTACCTGCATGGATGCAGAAATCCTTCTCCCGTTGTCAGGCTCCAGTCGAACAATGCACTCATTCAGTCCCCTCATCGCCTCTGGATGCTACAATCACAAAAATTAAAATATATATCCATTAGGATTGTGCAATGTAAATTCCCAATCCACATATCATCACTGTTTCTCCTACCGCTAAGAAATCAGAACGATATCGGTATGATGGATTCAAGAAGTAGGCAGCCATATATAGAGGGTGGTGGAACAATGAGCTCCAATGATTGTCTATCACATTCCAGAAAGGTCCATATTTACGCTCATCATCACCATGAATGGATCTGATAGCAAGCTTCGCCCTGTACATGTCGTTATATATAGATGGCATTGATAGGCTTTCAACACTGTCTACTTTTTTTGAATAATTTGCACTATTGGCTCGTTCGATTTCAACATACTGCACCTTCTTCCAAAATGTAGCATTTAATACAATTTTTCCCACCTCTTTACCTTTGTCCGATTTAGAGAACCGAGATGTAAGCCATTTATTTGATTGGAACAATCTTTTAAGGTCCATCCTGTGGTCCAACAAGCTCTGCAAAGTGGCAAAGCTAGAGGCACATCGACTAATAGCTGGCCTCAAAAGTTCCCGTCCTTGGGTGAATTCCTTTTTCATAAGATTCAACAACCAAATTCGGTTGTAAATGAACTTGGTGATTTTTTGTCCTTTCTCCATGCATTCTCCTACCAATTTTATCCTGATGAAATCTTCAAGCATCCGGTCAATACAATAGGCTGCACAAGGGGTCCAGAATAAACTCCTCCTCTTCTCTTCAAGCATCTTTCCAGCAGCCTTATAACTGGGAGTGTTCTCAGTGATTACCTATGACAGGAAGTTGGGGAAAAACGTGTTAATTCTAAGAATTAGAAACAAGTTGAAGTTTAAGAGAACACGGAATAGCTAAGTACCTGAACTACATTTTCCTCGCCCATCTCTTCCACCACTTTGTCCAGCAACTTGAATAAATTTGTAGCATCATCTATTATATTCGTGGCGTCAACTGAAGTAACAAAATATATACCATGTGGACAAGAAACCAAAATATTGATCAATGTCCTACCCTGTGCATCTCTCCAACTATCTGCCTTAATAGAACAACCGGTAATTGCCCAGGATGCCTTATACTCAGCTAGATAATTCTTAATGGTTGCAATTTCTTCTTGTAGAAAACGACCAGATATGAGTTGGGTTGGAGGGCTGACCAAACCAGGTCTACAATACTGACCAACCAACTCCAGCATTTTATGGAAGTATGGGGAGTTTGCTGCATGTAGAGGAACTCCAGCATGATAGAAAAATTTGCAAACGGCAGAAATAACTTCCTATGCAGCCTTTACTGGTTCCCCTTTGCTTCACTTGTCTGTAAGACAGCGCCTTCTGGGTCTTGGGTATCTTTGGAACAACAGAATCCAATCTTGACCTTCTTAATGATGGTTCAGAACAACTACCAGGGGAAATACCCCTAATCGTCTTCCTCACGTCTTTGCTGAATCTTTTCTCCCCAATTATCAGATTTTCTTTGTTCATGCGATGTAAGGCATCTTCATCTTTTTCATCCTCTTCATCGTCATTATCTGAGTTCATATAGAAAGCTGATATCTCCTTAGCATCAGGTCGTCTGTGCCTCCTGCCAGTCCGATGCCATTTCATATTCTCTTTTATTTTAAGAAACACTTCCTCAGGAGCATTTTTACAAGGTGCTACTTCACCAGGTATTCTAGCTAGATGTTGCTTAAACCGATTAATGCCTCCACTGACTATTTTCTCACAATAATTACATTTTACTTTTTTCTTCCTCTCATCCTGTGCAACACCATGTTCCCAACCAGGGTCAACATATCCTAATGACCGAAGAGGGGCCAAATTTATAACCAAATTCCTATCACTCATCAATTGCTTTCCCTTGCTTCTGTACCCAGCATGCTCTTCCTCCTCGTCATCATCATCATTTTGGTGGAAGTTCAAATATGTATGTCCATCATCTTCAGATTGCCTTGCTTCATTGGAACGATATCCTTCCGCATTTTCTCATTTTCAGGTACACTTCCTCTGGAGCCTTATCACAATATGTGACTTCTCCAGAAACCCGAGCCAAGTGTTGCTTTAATCTGTATATCCCACCACTGACTATCTTCCCACAATAATTGCACTTGACCTTCTTCTTCTTCTCGTCTTGTGCAAGGCCATGCTCCCATCCAGGGTCAGAAAATCCAGTGGAGCGTAGTGAGGTCATTTCTTCAACCATGCAGCAACTTGTCCTCTATTTGTTCAACCCTTAGCTGATCCAATTGCTGAGAAGCAGGCACAGGAAATATAATGCATAAGATGATAAAACAAGTACTCTAATATTCAAAGCAACTTAAATAAATTTCACATTTCTGGAATGCATGGAATTCAGAACAAAATAAAGGTTAAATAAATTCAGCAGATTACTACTA
Source organism: Tetrastigma voinierianum (assembly GCA_016808115.1). Classification (NCBI taxonomy): domain Eukaryota; kingdom Viridiplantae; phylum Streptophyta; class Magnoliopsida; order Vitales; family Vitaceae; genus Tetrastigma; species Tetrastigma voinierianum. Next base: position 29,857 of record JAEQBH010005742.1, read on the forward strand.
TATTTTTATTGATACTACTGATATACCAAATTGCCTCTTCAGCCTTGATGAAACTAACATGAGCAACAAATTGGTGTGCTCTTCTGGAATTTCATTTAACTCATCAAAACCGAGTGATGGAATCCATTTTCAATATTCACCAAGCAACATGATCTCTCCTCAGCCCTATTAGTGAACTCTAAACACCTCTCAAATGCCACAAAATTAAGCCATCTCCACAATGAAAAACCAACTTTCAGAAACATGATTAACTTCTGGCGCACTATATACTGCAATTAAGCATCCAGAAGCTCATTCCTCCATCAATTCAGGATCTCCAGATTCTACATCTTGATTTTACCCCGAACCGACAACTCCACTCTCCCAATTCCCATAAAATAAAAATAAAATAAAAAATAAAAAACATAAACCTACCGGTAAAGAATAAAGTATAATGCCTGAAATAAACTGCAACAAAATGAGTACAATTCACAATCTATTTTCTATAGAAGATGATATTTTTACAATCGAAATCCTACTGCAAAAAAAAAAAAAAAAGGAAACTTCACAACCAAAATTTGAAATTGACTACGATAGATTAGCAGACCTGAAAAGGTTGTGGCTAAGCGATTCAATCCGCCATGGTGGTGGTGGATGTGAAATCTCTGAATTTTGCACCAGTCTGTCTCCAGCATTTGATTTTGAGCATCAAGATTTTCTATGCGTTGGAAATGGAATTCAATGACAGAATTTGATATTGGAATGTTTACAGAGCAAATCCAGGAGAAGAGAAATTCAGAAATCGCCACAGAGAAGAAGAACGGGTTAAGATCGTTGGAATCGCACGAGTCGCGAGTGGAAAAGCTGGTGGGTTCACAACTCGACTCACCGTGTTCTAGGGTGTCTGTACACAGCGTAAATTTTCTGATTTATTATTATTATTATTATTATTTTATTTTTATTTTTACTGTATTAAAAGAAAAATAAAAGAGAAATAAATTATGCTTACCAACCGTAGTGTGTCATGAAGTGTAAGAATAATCATAAATTTTCCGTTTGGGTTTAATTTAAAATAAATTATCTATACAATGAATCATCATCATAAAGTGTCTTTACCTGTAAAAAATATTATTTAGTTTATATTAATTTTAAAAAATAAATAAAATATAGAAATAACTCAACGTCTAGCTCTAATAATAAAATATTCACCGTTTCAAAAAAACATACGATATAAAAAAGGAAAATTCCAGGTTTAACTCCCGATGAAACCAATTAGACTTGGCTCAATAATTAAGAATTTGATAAAACATAAAAAGGAAACTAGATTCGAATCTCCATAAAAATAAAATACTGCGACATTGTTAAGAAAAATTATTAGATATGAAAAAACATCATTTCCACTTTTAAGAATCATTTTAAAATAACCTTTCTTTAACTGAATAAAATCTTCTATATCTATTAAAACAAAAATTCCAATTTGAAAAATTATTTATTTAAATTATATTACTGATATTATTCTTAAAAAGAAAAAAAGAAGGATCGATTTGCTTTGGATTTGAGTTCTGTGTATTTGTTTGGATAAGGGGCCGTCATTGCACGTGAGAGTCACAGGGATGATGCACGTGATCTCTACACAGCGAGCAGATTATGTTATTATTTTAACCCAGTGAATTGACTCGGTGGGTTTTGAAGCTGAAAGCAATGCTCAGCCTTGTGATTTTATTATTATTGGCTTGCTCTTTGCTGAAATTGGGCTAGTTGTAGTGGGCTTACCCCTAGGCTTTTGGCGGCCCAAATATGGAATGCCTTACAAGTTACAATAGTGGACAGAGCATGGACTTAGGGTAGCATGCATGAGATTTGTAAGAACTAACTTTTAGATATGAATTTCATGCCATATTAAATAGAGGAATTGGTTTAAAATGGATAAAAATAAAAGTTATTCAGAAACTAACCCTTATTTTTTATAACCTTAAATGTCCTCCTTAGACCAAATTATCCCTTATCATGTTAAAATCCAAAAATATTGTAAATCTAACTATTTTTATTCATGCCTGGTTTTACCATCAAGCAAATTAACATTCAACATACTTAAAGCCAAGTTTAGGTTTCTAATACAAATTTATACATGTTGATTTAACCATCATAAGCTTATATTTGAACAAACTTCAATGTTGTTTCTAAGCCATAATATAGACAATAGCTTGTTTAGTTTGGACTTAACCATCATTAAGTTATATTTAACCAAACTTTAAGGAGGTTAAGTCCAGGTTTGTATGATGGTTAGAGGGTTAAATATAATACCCCAAATTATACCCTAATAGTTTTATAACATGTTTAGGGTATAATAAAAGTCAAATTTGTATTTTTCGGAAATTTAAGTGCTAAGTACGAAAAATGATATAACCTGAAATAATAAATAAGTAAAAAAAGTAAACTAGTAAATTACGAATTAAGAACCCAAAAGACAAAATAAGAAGATTATATGTTATTGTGAAATATTAATTAGTTGACTTGCAAATATAATGAATAAGGAGGACTAATTAGCAAAAAGGGATAATTGAAGTCAAAATCCCTTAAGACACTAAAATGTAATATAGGATAAGCATTATCCATTTTGGGGATTTGGGAGCTAGGGCAATACGGTTGTGGAGAAGGAGACCAAGCTAGCTTGTGCTCTCCATTGTTTTTGCTCATTTTTGGTTCAAGCAAAGAGAAGGAAGGGAAAAAGTAAGTTGGAAGATAAGAAATCAAGATATGGAACTCTCCCATTTATTAGTTAGGAAAAACCCTAACTCTTCCCATATTTGGAATCTTTTTGTTGAATTGAATTGGGGTTTGATGTTTGTTTTGATTTTGTTTTGGTTATGATGTGTGAATTGGTGTATAGGTATTTAAGGGGAAACTCTATCAAAATTTCATTAGACTCGTGACTGTGTTTTGGTCATAATTTGACCTACACACCTCCAAATTGGATGATTATAATTGGAGAGGAAAGTTAAGACCCATGACTACAAATGTCTAGAAGAGACCAAGATGTAAATCATGTTCTAAAAACCTTGAAAAAGAGTTTTACAGCCAGATACAGAATTTGTCCCCTCTACAAGAGTTGTTCATGTTGTTTGTACCATATCTTGAGTTATACTGATCCAAATGAGGTGAATCAAAATTCTACTTAAACTAGACATCTAGGATAATAACTTTCATGAAGAAAGTATGGTCAAATTATGTTCCTATTGTTCCCAGAAAATTGTTAAATATAGGACACAATTCCATATTCTATTCTTGGAAACTTTCTAGGTGTAGTCGAATGTTTAGGTCATACCTCCTAATTTAAAGGTTCAAATTTGATCCATTGGAAACTTAAGACATAGAGGAACAATGTGTTAGAAGAACACTTTGTCTAAAAACCTCGTTTACTGAATTGAAATTGTAGTTGGAAATTAACATTTTAGTATGCATAAGGGAAATATAGTCTTAATTAAGAATTGACTAAGAGTATAACATGAATATTGATAAGACCGGTGTAAAATGCCTAAAACACATATAATTGTAGGTCTGCTTAAGATCGGATAGTGAATGAATAGGCACGTCTATTGAGTGCTTCGACACTCTCTGTTTAGTGCTTTGGCACTCTCTGTTCAGTGTTACGACACTCCTACATAAATAAGCATGCACACTCTACATAGCCGCTACGACACTTTACTACGGTGCGTACACATTCCGTTTGTGCTTAACCTCCGTTTCCAAAGATTATACCGCACCTTCCGCATCTATCATGGGTCAGCATCCCTCTCATAGTCTAATGCCATCGGGCTCATACAAACAAACATTTATATGATAAGTATTTGAACAAGAAACATAAGAAAACTAAGTAATCAACTCCTCATAAGGCATAATTCCGCTTTGTTTTATATGCCTGGGCTGTGCACGATGCTAAGAGATTTTTTATGTATTCCTATGAGATATATGAATACTCTGATATGTGAATTATGTTAAATGTATACTGTAATTGAGCACCATTATAAGTGGTCATATATATTATTTGTTTTCCCACTAAGCTATGAGCTTGCACGGATGTTTCATCCGTGTAGGTACTGAAGAGGTCGTCAGAGACATCCCGCATTTGCCAAGGCCAACACAACATTAGGAGTCCACCTTATGTAGGTTTTTGATTTTGTTTTTGAAATGTAAATGCAATATTTTGTAATAGTGGAACTTGTATAAATACAAGTAGTTGGACTCAAGATATAATGCTAGATAATTTAAACACCACTACGATATAGTTTTACAATTTTTATGTCATGAATTTATGATAGAAATGAGCTCACTAATGTCAGAAAATCAAGTTAAGAAGTCTCTGTCCTATGTGACGTCCCCTCACTTGACGCGGTTGGGGGAAGGGATGTTACAGTAAATTTGTCAAAATGATGTAAAAATATCATTCATTTTTTTGGTTTTAAGAAAAGGGGTTAGATTTGCCTTTTTTTTGTTTTTTGTCCATTTTAAACAGTTACCCCTATTAAATAAGTCAATTAAAATATCATAATGATCATTACATGTCACTTGAAAAGGTCAGACTCAAATGGTAAATGGTTGAGATGGGGATTACGGGATATCTCAAGCTCATAAGCCTCGTAAAAACAAAGTATTATTTTGTCGCATCCTACATCTTATAGGAAAGAAAGTTCCAAGCACTATAGAAGTATGAGTTCATCTCAACCTAATAAATGTGTTTTAAAGCCATGAGTATTCTTTGGGTCCAAAGTAAATAATATCTATATGTTTAGACGAGATTGTTATAGAATAGGTTCAGAGTCAATCCCTAACCCTCGTATAGGGATTTAGTTGGCCCCTTAAAGGATGTTTATCTATTCCATTTGACTTCATAATCCCATAAGATATAACGAGAATATTGAGGATGTGACTTAATATGAAAAATGATATCGTAATATGCAAAGTGAATAAAAGTAAAAAAAAAAAAAACTATTATTTAGGCTTGTCAAACAATCCCTCATCATAAAAATCACATACTTGATACTAGATGCATGCAATGTGAATGTTGTGTATTCAGAAATCAAGTCAACTGTGATGAAAATGGAAAAGAGCATATTTCGTAGAATCAGTGGAAAGAATAAACTGAAACAACTGTATTTCCAACGACCATTTTAATTAACTACCTTTAATCCTACAAAAGTTCCTAACCTCCATTTAGGGGGCATGCATGTCCTGAAGTTGAACCACACAATCAACTGCCCTAAACTTGAGGTCCATTTCCTCAAGCTCCCCAAATATGGAACCCCCTATGTGTTTATATACCTCCTCCATCTCCAAACTAACAAAAAAAAAAAAAAAATCAAGATGAAAGGAGGGAAGATTGCTGTAGGAGGGATATCGATTATCCTGCTGGTGGGTGTTATCATTGGCCTTATTGCTGGTTTTACGAGAAGCAAAGAAGTTCATCATAATGCAGCGAACGACGAAAGGGTCCTCTCCGCCACCACCAAGATGGTCGCCGCCATCTGCTCGTCCACAGATTATAAGGAAAAATGCATTAATGGCTTTCAGAAGCTGGCCAACTAACGACAGCGCCACCCCTAAGGATTTCCTCTTGTTGGCGCTTGAAATCACCATGAAAGAGATGGACAACGCCATTGGGAAGTCCCAACAGATAGGGAATGCTGGGAGCACTACAGGAAGACAGAAAATGGCTACGGAAGACTGCAAGGATTTGCTGCAGTTGGCCGTGGCTGACCTCCAGTCTTCGTTTTCGTCGGTCGGGGACGCGTCGATGCATACATTGAACGACAGAGTCGACGATCTCAAGAACTGGTTGAGTGCCGTGATCTCGTATCAGCAGTCTTGCATTGACGGGTTCGATGACACGCCGGAGATGAAGAGTTCGATTCGGAACGGGATTCTGAACGCTACTCAGCTGACCAGCAACGCCTTGGCCATTGTTAGTGAGATATCTACGATCCTGACCGCATTCAACATCCCCTTCAACTTCACTTCCCCGTTCAGGCGGCTCATGGACGCCACCGAGGACAGCGATGATCGGTTTCCGTCGTGGTTTTCGGCGGCAGACCGGAAACTATTGGGGAAGGTCGACAATGGCAAAGAGAGGCCTAATGCGGTGGTGGCGAAGGATGGGAGCGGACAGTATAAGACCATCAATGAGGCTCTTGCTGCTTATCCTAAGAACCTGCAAGGGAGATACATTATATATGTGAAGGCAGGGATTTACAATGAGGAAGTACTTATTGATAAGAGTAAGGTGAACATCTTCATGTATGGAGATGGACCCAGAAAGACGATAGTGACCGGGAAAAAGAGCTACCTTGACGGCATAACCACCTACAAGACTTCAACCTTCTGTGAGTTTCACTTTCAAGCCATGAATTGTAGATTTTTCTGATCAAGAGATGTTTAGCCCTAATCAACTGTTAGGAGCCGATTATGTGTCTTTACCAAGCAGCATACAAGAGCTGATTAGGGTGAATCACCCATCAGCTCAATGAAGAATTTTAGCTTTTTCCGATTAAGAGTTGTTTAGTCCTAAGCACCGTACAAGAGTTGATAGTGATGAATCAGCTATCAGCTCTTTGTGATTAATTGCTCCTCCAATCAGCTCAACCAAGCAGGTTTCGATCTCTCTTTTCTGACACACACTTAACTCAGGAACATGATTCTATCTGTTTTTTGGATGTTGCAGCGGTCATTGGGAATGGATTTATAGGCCGGGGGATGGGATTCCGGAACACAGCAGGGCCAGAGGGGCACCAGGCGGTGGCGCTGCGAGTTCAGGCCGAAGGATCGGCTTTCTTCAACTGCAGAATGGACGGGTACCAAGACACATTGTACGTGCAGGCGCATCGCCAGTTCTACCGGAACTGTCTCATCTCAGGGACAGTGGACTTCATCTTTGGTGATTCTACTACAGTCATCCAGAACTCGATCATCATAGTGAGGAAGCCGATGGCCAATCAGCAGAACACAATCACCGCACATGGAAGATCAGAGAAGCGTGAGACAACAGGGCTGGTGATCCAGAACAGCAAAATAGTCCCAGAACAGAAATTGTTCCCACAAAGGATGCAAATCCCGTCATACCTTGGCCGCCCATGGAAGGAATACTCCAGGACTGTGATCATGGAATGCACCATCGGAGACTTCATCAACCCGGCCGGATGGCTGCCATGGGCGGGCGACTTCGCCCTCAACACATTGTATTATGCAGAGTATGCTAACATAGGGCCTGGTGCCGGCACCAACCAGAGGGTGAAGTGGAAGGGCTACAAGGTGATCACCGATAAGAATGAGGCTCTGCAATTCACTGCCGGCCCGTTCATCGGAGGCAACTCATGGTTGAAGTTGACTGGTATTCCTTACTTCCTTGGCTTCAGGAAGTAGATAGAACACCAATTTTTGTGAGGAAGAAGAATAGGAGGAGGATGAGAGGATGAGAGGATGGAGGCTGCACATTCCCATTCCCTTTCCCATTCCCATTCCCACATATTCTCATACCTACTAGCATTGTTGAGCTGTATACTCCTATTCCCATTCCTATTCTTATATCTATTGAGTTTTGTATTCCTATTTCCACCTATTCTTATATCTATTGAGCTGCGTATCACTTAAGCTTCATCTTTTTTGGATTAAAGATTTGTTGTAAGCGGTCCTTTTTTTCTTAAACGAAGTTACTGTAACAAAGAGTAATACTAATACACCCTTTTTTTATCAAATAAAGTTACTGTAACAAAGAGGAATACTACTATATTCATTCTGATTACTATTTGGCTGTAAAATTCAAACACCCTGCATTTTGCTCATATTTATTCTATTCTATCCTTTCTCAATGAGAATCCAATCTTCCGATCCGTTATCTTGAGAGTTCATGCTGATTGTATCAATCTGCTAATTACAGTCATCGAATTTCTTCCCTCTTCGTGCCTTTCTTTTGAATTCTTCATGGACGAATCAGATACATAGCCATCATTCCCTTTCACTGCTTATATTTTGGTTTGCTTTGTACATTCATTAATTCATATCTGAATCTTAGTCAAGTCAAGATTCAAAGGGCTTCATCCAGCAAAATGAAAAGCAAAGAAAACATGCACACACACTTCTGATTTCATTGTTTTAGCAAGAAAATCAAAGTTTGGGAAGGTTTCCATCAAATGATAAATACCTTAGGCAACAGAAGTTCCTGAGATTGCATATCTGGGATGTAGCCAGATATCTATGAGGTGATGAACTCGATATCAACTATATATATAACAAAAGGTTTAGCAAAAATGTCCAATTTACACATTTGGAAATTTGCCAATAAAAGAATCAGGAAGTCATTCCACATGAAAACATCTCAGAAATTCACTAGATCAAGCTAATTCACCAAAGAACTTGAAAAAATTGCCCAAAAAAAAAGGAAGAGGAAAGAAGGGGACATCTGAGAAATTTTCTCCTAGCTAGTGGAATAAGAAAGACATGGATAGTTTAGGCGATAAAAGAATAAATAAAAATATGCTATACCTCAATTATAACAGAGTAAATGTTGCTCAATGAACTTCAGATCTTAAAAAGTTAATACATAAAAGAAATATTAGTTCTACAATGTGTGTTAGTTAATAAAAATTTTGAGCGACCCAACAAATTGCATTTACATACTTCAATTAAAACAAATCAAACAGGATGAAGAAACAATTATCTCTTCCTAGTTCCTAACAAGCATTCCTCTTCAACAATGCCATCTTCAAACAGAAAATCAAACTTCCAATCTTGAAGGTGGACAATAGAGCATTGTCCTTCTGAGTTATAAGGTAAAAACAAAGTTTGGTATACCATGAATTGAGATTCAAACATATCTTCCTAATTCAAAGAACCAATGATTACAGATGATCAAGCTGTCAATATCATCACATTTTCTGGGAATTTTCAAGAACAAAGTTAAACTAAGTAAATGAGAGAATGTTAAAGAGAAATTAAGATATATGGTCATATAATATCAGGAACATCAAATTAATAGGAAAAACAATCAGGAGGTTCCTAAAAATTTATGAGTTATACAGCAATACAAAACTAGATAAAATTACCTTATCTTAGCCAACTGAACACAGATACACTGATCCCTTTTGCTCTAGTTACTGCTTCAAAGAAAATTGCTTACAGCCAAATAAGCTCATACAAATGCTGACTAACGTAGATGTCAAAAAAGACTAGAAAGATTAAGAGATGCAAAACACACAGAGAAGCAAAAAACCCGTAGGCATCCTTTCAATCATCAAGAACAACAGATCAGGAACATGCCTACGTCAGTCAGAACATTTAAGCACTGCATGATGCAATAAAAGTACATGATAATGGACAACCAAATCCAAGCCCGGGATTTTCTGATTCATCGAAGAGAAATTCAGTACAATTGAAAAAAATTATAAATGATAGCCAACAAAATTAAGCTACACTGGGAAACTCCTGAATAGCATAAAATGGCAGATTCATAAATGCAGCAATAGATTGATATCTTCTCAGATGCAATGGTATAAGAGCCTAACGATAACTGGATTTCCATTAGAAGGTTGTCAATAATCCCAAGTGATTATCCTGGTGTTAAATGTTAAAGGAGGGAGACAAGTTCCATATTGGGAAAAAGGAAAATAGTCGGAGAACATGGAGATGGTAGAAACCAGGGAGGACACACAGAGAACAGTAAAAGAAATCAGCTTCTTCATAAGGTACAAAATGGGGCCAGAGAATAACACTGAACATCACCCAGATAAAATGAGAAGTTGAGTACAAAAAAACCTATTCTAAATCATTTCTACAACATTCTTCAGGCATCCACCAAGATGAAGAGTAACAACAACTCAGAAAATTCACAGCAGCTAGTTAGCCTTACCCAAGAAATCCCCTACTAGCTAGTCTTCACTGCCATTGTTGATTTGCGAATGTTGCAACTGTACTGAAACAGAGTGAACAGAAAATACACCATTACTCCCAATATTATTCCCTTTCAATCGTTTTTGGGAAGAAACAGCAGCAAGCATCACGAATGGATTTTGCCCGGTGATCTGCTGCAACCGAAGCAGCAACTACTTTAGAATCCTTGTCCTTGGAGGCGACATAAGCCAGCCGCTCCAACGCCTCTCTGGCACGCTTCCTAGCGAGGGAAGCCTCTTTCACTCTCCTCTCGGCTTCGACTCTCGCCACAGCAGCAGCTTTATTCATGGAGGCGGAAGCAATCCGACAAGCGGCAACAAGGGCGAGAGCAGAGTCGCGGTCGATGGCTGGATTGGAATTGGGGCGGGCATTGGAGAAGAAAGAGAAGTTAGGGCTGGAACATGGAGGACACTGGTAGCGAGCACCGGGGTGGGCATTGGCGGGGGTTCCGGCGCAGGCCAGGTGAGAAATGGAAGGACACTTGAAGCACAGGAGGCGCTGGTGAGAGGGAGGCGGGAAGTCGGAGTAAACCTCAAAGCAGACCGGGCAAAAGGAACCTGGATGATTCTTGAGGACGCAGGACGGGCAGAGACGACGGTAGATGCCGCGGAGGCGGAGGTTGCAGAGGAAGAACGGGCGACGGGAGCCGCAGCCACCGCATTCGGAGAGATGATCTCGCTTCATCGGAGGTGGAGAAAGAAGAAGTGCATCGGAATTTGTAAATTTCTAGGGTTTGTCAGTTGGAATTAGGGATTTGAATCGCAGAGCCTGAAGTGAGAAAGATATCGAACCAGTTACAGTATACACAATGCTCTTCTTCTTCCCACTGCTCAAAACTCTAGACAGCCCTGATCTTCTCTCTCTCTCTCTCTTTCTCTCTCTTTTTATTATTATTATCATCGATAATAATCTCATTTCCACAGCATTCTCTCTTCTTGTTCGTATTTCATGGTCTGTCTAAATATTTATGTTTTTATCTTTCTGAAAATTCATCCTCTTGTAAGACCCAATTCATAATTCTCCATTTTAACAAATTCCTTAAAAAAAAAAAAACACAGTTCAACATCAAATGCAAGCTTCAATCAGTAGCAATGTATACTATGATATCCCACAAGACAAAATCATATTTGGTAACAATTATGAAGCTCTCTGAACATACCCCACAAATCAACAGATCAAAATTCCATGTTCTACAGATTTATTTGAAAACGAGGTGATGGTTAGCCTGCTTCCAACTTGGACATTGAATATCAACTCAATATTTGGAATTACAGTTCTCTAATAAAAGTGAGAAAAAAAAAAAGAGACATAAATCAATTCTAACAGCCACAGCTTGATTCTCAAAACACCAACTGCCTTTGTTCTATGTATTGGTCCAAAGTAGACAAAGAATAGCTGAAATGCAGGATGATCCAGCTTCTCTGGGGGATCTGAAACCCGGCGAGTAATTAATCTGCTACCATGAATGGATCTTCATCTCCAAGATCAGCAACAATAGGTTCCAATGCTGTTGGATCCTCATCTTCTGTAGGAAAGTATGTTGGGAATGGAAGTAGGGAAGGATCAGGTTTCTTGTAATGAGCATCTTTTATAAACACAAAGTTCCCTTCCGCGCCTGGAACCTGCAATATGTAGGACTTCAATGAAGATATGCAAATGAAAGGGACTAAAGGGGCAAAATATTTGGATGTAAAATATGTATTATGTCCCCATGACATGAATTTGGCATAATTCATCAAGGGTGTGCATTAAGTTGAGAACTAGCATAAAAATATTCTCATTACTAACCATCAAATTTCAGAAGGTACTTCTCTTTGGAAACCCCATCCTTGATCGTTAGAGATAAGGGGTAATTTTTTGGCTTGAAATCACCTTTTCCATCGTTTTCTTCCCCATATCTGGGTTTTTTTTTTTCCAATAAAGTCGTTTCTTCCATACCTATCTAGGTTTGGCTTTTGTTTTTCCTTGGGTTTTGTGTTTTTGTCGCCGACCTGTTGCGGCTTGTTTTGTCGTTGATTTGTTACGATGGGTGGTTGTCATCGACAACTAGCTTCTTCATGGGTTTTTGAGTTGGCAGTAAAGATGACAAAGTTTGATCCGACAAAGTCATCAGATCAAATCATGTACTTAGGTATTCTAGGCATTTTTTGACTATTAAATGTGTAGGCCTTGAGTCGATCATTTTTGCTATTAATCTAGATGATACATCATCCTCTAAAGTTTTTAATACTTTTGATTACATTTTACATCGGTGCATGGTAACCTGAATCCAACAAATTTATCTCTTTTAAAGTTGAGAGAACTAGCATTAGAAATCTTGATGGACCATGCTTCTGAACGTCGGGCCGAGGCTCGTGGCCTTTGTTCATCCATAGAAGATGCATAACTAAACACAATACAAGAGTATACTAAACCACAGGATACAAGTGTTTATGGGCAAAGGACAGGTTCAGTCCTTCCTTTCAGAACTGAAAGCATACATATCAGAATTCAGATTGATAAGAACGACATCATACCTGACCCTCTAACCCACATCAAGTTCCTTGCAGGGTCTATTTTGTACACCCATACATTTTTAACTGTTCGCTGCGCTCCTCCCATTCGACCAGGCATCTTTTTGCCTTTAAACACCTGCTCAGGAAAGCAGAACTGTTAAAACTCCAACAAACCAGCAGCAGTCTCAACAAAGAAAAAATGTTGTTAGTTGTAGAAACATATTGAGCATAACTAAGCACCCGTAAACTAACAAATCTCCCCCCTGCTGCGCCAACAATTGGTACTACAGTATTAGCGCACACAGGCTTGCATAGAAAAGGAAATTGCTTCCTTCATTTGTACTTTTTTTTCTATTAATATATTTACATTCTCGTTTCTGATGAAAAAAAATGTATTAGCACACAGTATTTAAAAGATGGTAATTACATTTGAAACGTTCAAGCATGTTCCAGAAAATCTAATGAGCTCCAATGAGCTACTGTTCAGCAATTAAGTCTGGCCAATTGTATTTCCTCCAAGACAATAAAGTATGTTGATACAAGAAGGAATATAATTTCTAGCTTTCTTGGTCAACACAAAAGTTTATATCTTTGAAGAGTTTGAAAAAATATAATAATATCTTTATAAATACATAATAAAAACAATAATACATTGTTAGAGCATTAACTAATAACTTAAACTTTTAGGTCAATTTGTAATTTAAATTGTGTTTGATTTACAGGAGGTTATGAGTTCACTAATGCAATTATATTTGCATGCCCAATTAATGACCACAAATTACACAAAACTTCTGATATTAGTTGACCAACTTAAGCTCTGTGCAACAAATGTGATGCATGTCATAATTTTAAGAAAAATTTGGAACTCAAGTCAGCTGTATGGGCCTCATTAATACTCCTGCTCTCTTTTTATCATCTACTTTTATTTCATAAAATGCAGTACCCTTTCTACTGTACAGCAGTTCTTGTGAAGAAAACATTTCTTTGATAAGCTTATTTTCCTGAACCCATAATGCCCTTGACATGTTCTCTTTTGGAAAACCCTCTTCTCTTGGCAAGGCACTCATATGGGCAAAAAACGCGAGAAGATTTGGTTGACAGCCCCTATTTGCTTATTCTGGTTTTTATGACAAGAAAGGAATAGGGCGGCTTTTGAGAATGAAGCACCCTCTACTCATAGGATGAAAGCTAATTTTTTAAGATTTTTATGGTGAGAATGAAGCACCCTCTACTCATAGGATGAAAGCTAATTTTTTAAGAATTTTATGGTCTTGGGAAAAATTTGTACACTATTGATAACACAAACTCTTTCTTGGACTTTTCGGCTTGGTTGGGGTGTAGATGAGTTTGAGGGTTGTATGTAAGGGGCATTAATAATTGGTTTTTTGTTTCTTCTTGCTCCCTTTTTTGTCCTCCATTTGGTTCCCTTTTGTATACCTCTACCTCTAGTATACTCTTTGGAAGCCTTTTGGTTTTTTTTTATCAATATATTGTTTTTTACTGATAAAAAAATGTTCTCTTTGTATAATACAACATTTATTGCATCTACCAGTTAGATAAAATTGCATTTTCCAACTAAAGATTAAAAGGGAAAAAAGGTGCACTGATAAGAAAAAGAACCAGTCAACTAACATGTTATTTCAGATAGCAGCATAAGTCAATGGTTAACACATTAATCTTACGATAAATAGAAACCCAACATAGATTGGTAGTCCAACTTTTTATTGGTGAAAATTTTTGCATTAAACAGATCACTAAATCAACAATCCATAACAATGAAGTTCTCTTCAAGGGAAAAATGAGCTTCTAAATTCAAAGCAACAGTTCAAACATCAAATACTGCTTTCAAGTATCATAAATGAATTCAAAGGTTCAGCAAGGCAAACAAGTTCAGACCTTTCCAGGAGCATCCCTCTGACCGGTAGAACCAATACTCCGATGTGATAAGGATGCACCATGAGATGCAGGCATTCCTTTAAATCCCCATCTTTTCATCCCACCACAGACGGAGATAAACGAAACAAGGTATGAAATGGATGAAATCACAAATGGATGTAAGAGCATCTCCAACAAGGCTATCTAAAATAGCTACTCAAAATATATTAAAATATTGTATTATCTATTTTAACTAACCACTTTTTCAAAGTCACTCCAGCAACACTATCTATTTTAGCTATCCACTTCAACTAACTTTAACTAACTTTCAATAATAAAATCTAAAATACTATATAGTATGCCATGATTATGTGAGGATTTGCGAAAGCACTACAATCGAAAGTTTAAAAAGATTTGTGAGGGCAGTAGTAGCAATTTGTACAAGAAAACAAGCATAAGCACGACATTTCTTTAACTACTTGAAGCAGCCAAATGAATTTAAAAACATAGTAAGAACCCATGTATTGCAAAAACATTGAATGAATAAACCAAGGTCTATTTCCAAATTGAAACTACCAATTTGGTCTAAACTCATCTATACCACACAATTATGGCTGTTGTACTTGTTGATTGTACCCACTCTGCCCCTTCTTCATTTGATGACTTTTCTAAGGAGATTTTCAGCACAGAAAATAAATCAATAGTAAAACCCACTTAAAGTGAATCTAAGAACTGTTCACCCTACTACGAAGGTAGCTCCTAAATTATAAACAAACAGAGCATCTGAAACTACAAATTCCTGTCCCACCAAGGTAGAGCTGAAGTCCTTTCTTGGAACACTGACAATCAATCATCCATATTAAAGCGCAAACGGATAACTAAGAAACGACCTTGGAAATGTTTCCATTAATCTCCTGAATTAGGGCAACATTCTTGACGAGATTGTCAGGAATCTTGGACTGGTGGTTGTCGTTAACTTTCTTTGGATCAAAGCGGTTCCGATCCAACACCCATTTGGACCTTCAGAGTGTCGTTGAAGGACTCCCGAGACCTCTACGCTGCCCCCTTCCATGTCCCGCCCGGGAGTCGTCTCTGCTCGTAGCGGGTTCAAAACTGGGGGGCGGTGATCGGCGATCCACGGAGCCTTGTCGGCCGCGACCGCGGTGGTTTGTGGTGGTGTGGCGGAAGCCATTGGAGCGTCGTCGTCTTCCATGCTAGATTCGTAGGCGATGGTGATGAATCCCACTTTCTTGTATCCACTTTCCAAGGCGGGATGAAAATCGGGAAGGGAGGCTGCGCGAGGAAATGGGCTCGTCACATGTAGCGGAGTGAATGGTATGGTAAATGGCCCAGCGAAATAGCTAGCTTGTTGGAGGGGATTTTTAGAAAGAAACTCTCTAAAATAGCTAAAGAGATGGGTTTATTGAGCCTCTTGGAGATGCTCTAACCTTTCCTTGTGGAATTGAGGATTTGAAACAGAAAATTTCTTAAACTTCCTTGCTAGAATAAGGAAAGCATTATCAATCAGCCTGATGGCGTTGACACAACAACATACTTCTATGTTTGATACCATTTGCCCGATCTAAAATTAAATTGAAGTATAAATATATAGGCATTGGCTAAGGATAGCAACCAATGACAGCAAGGAAGTAGAAGAAAATAAATAAAATGGTAAAGAACTTGTTCTGAAAATAACTAAGCTAAATTGATTTTTCTGCTATAAATACAACTTGAAGTAAAACATCCACCAATGAAACAAAAATTTAAAAAAATGCAATATTTGATAGGATGTTAAAGGCATAATATTCATATTAAACCCAAATCCTAAAAGTTTGAGCTTTTAGGAGAGTTGGTCGTTTAACATGGTATTAGAGCCAAGTTTGGCAAGAGGACACAGGTTGATGCCTTTTACCAATTTATTCCTCATTTATTGATTTGAAAGTCCATTAAGGACTTTGTTTGGTTGTGACTCTCGCGTGTGGGTGTGGGGTTACGTGGGGAGGGTGTTAAAGGCGCTGATATTCATATTAAACCGAATCACAAGCAGGCTTTTAAGAGAGTTGGTCATTTAACAGGATGAGATGATATCCATATTTGGAAAAATAACTTCTACGTATTGAAGATTATTCAGATAATCTCATTTTAACATTTTTAACTTTGAAAATTGTTCAAAAAATGTAAGAAACCTAAAAAAGGCCACCCCACTTTTAACAACAAATAATAGGATGCCTATCCACTGTACTGATGGGAGTTATGATCGATCTGATATTGGATGTAAATAGAACTGATCCATAGTGATAAATGACCCATTTACATTGATAATCCAAATCCAAGTGAGGTTGGAGCACTTCCTGAGATGTTTATTGAATAATATTCATATGTTTGAAAATCTGTATGAGAAATATGGGATCCTTTTTAGCAAAGAGGAAAAAAACAGTAACAAGTAACAATACCAAGAAGATAATTGAGTCTCAAGAGAAATTCCTCACCTGAAAACCTTTCCCTCTTGTGATTCCTGTTACATCAACATATTGACCTGGAACAAAATGGCGAACACCGATTTCTGCACCAACTGGGAGGAGTGCATCCTCGGTCACTGGAAACTCCCTTAATTTTCTCTTTAGAGGAACACCTTGAGCTCTAAAATGTCCTACTTCGGGTTTTGTCAAATGCTTGTCCTTTTTCTGCCCGCAACCGATCTAGCTACCACAGCAATAGAACAAACCTCACATTTCAATTCTGCCCATAAAAAATTTCAAGATAAATCCCAGAAATCCCATTTGGATTATGAAATTTTCTAGTTAGCAACTGAAGCAGAATCTTCTCGAGTATCATTCTTTCTTCTTCTTTGTTTTTTTCCCACGTTGCAAACATATAACATTCAAAATACCCGTTTCACTTTCTTCGTTTTCTCATCAACCAATCGGATTAAATTTTCTCAAAATAAATAACAGGCAGCTCATAACTGAAACAACAAAACCGACATTGATCGAATCAAAGTGTAGAACGATCGATCATACCTGTAGCGCATAGAATCCCTCTTTCTCGAAGGTCTTAACTTGAGAAACGATATTGTCATCCAACCAAAGCACAGTAATGGGAACCCTAGCACCCCATTTGTCCCAGAGAGCACTCATCCCACACTTCACAGCTATAGCTCCAGTCCTCTTTAGAATTAGGAGACATCACGCTGGGTCTAGGTACGATTATCCGAGGCTCTTCATCGATCAGAGACTCAGACCCGAATCCCCTGAACTGATATGAAGCTGATATTGTGGATGTTCTCGGACCAACAGAGAGAAACCTGAGACCAGACATGAGGCCTCTGGATGCGGCCGACATGTTGGATGATCAAATCAACGGGGTTCCGGATCGAAGCATAACGCTGGTGAGCTTAAAGAGGAGTTGCAGAAAGATGCCGGAGGAAGGGCTTTGGAGTAGGGTTTTAGGAGGGGAAATGATGTAGTACATCGTGGTCTAGATTGTTTCCGTGAAGACCACATCCTCTGGATGACACGTGTGATCGATCCAACGAAATTTTAAAAACAATTTAGAAAAAACGTTTGGGTTATTTAATTAAAATGCCATTTAGAAAAGGGGGGAATTATGTTAAGTTATATTGAAACAGCAAATATAATAAAATTAAAATCAAAGACCCCTAAATCACAAAAAAAAAAATGTGTTTGTAATAAAATATAAAAAAATATGCATTTGAATAATAAGCTTTTTTAACCAGACATAAATGCTACTGTAAAAAACAAAATACAAGACATAAATGCTCGTTATGTGTTGAGTTTAATATAACATACTTACAATAGTGATATAATATGATCGCTTTATTAATATAAGAGACTTTTAACTTATGTAATGTAGGACCTTTAATTTACAATTTCTATAAATAGTAAATTTCGTTTTCGATCAGTTAGGTATTTGACTGGAAACAGTCAAATGAATAATACATTTTGAAAAATAAGCCTCGAAAACAAAAAATATTCATAATAATGTATTGAGTCTAAAAAAGCTGAAACAAATTAAAATGAAATTATGTTAAATGGTGAAAATGCAATTTTCTTAAAAATGGCAAAACAGTAATTTGTCGCTAGAAAATGCAGAAATTTTCTAGATCTCGGATAATGAAACGAATTCGTAGTTGAATTCGTGCCGTGAAATCTGATTCTCGATCAGTTTATTGGTCTGAGGCAGGTTGAATTTCCATGAAATTAGAGGCGACAGAGCCAGTGGACCTCAGCTTGATATTTTAGAAAAATCGAAAAATGTCAAATATTTAAAAATTTCGATTTAAAATAGATGGGCGAAGCGGGACGAAATAAATTGTTTGAGCAGCATACTAGAAAAGTGTGTGACCGCATTGGCGCGACATGGGTCAGTATCTCTTATAAATAATACAAGGATTAGAACATGCAAAATATCTCATGTTGGTGCCGGTAAACCATAAGAGAGAGAGAGAAATGACCATCTTGATTCACTGGATTTCATCGATCGGAACTAATGATCAAGGAATTAAAGGCGATCTACGCGACCCGAGAAATTTGCAGCGTGAATGCAGAATCGCAGATTTTGCCAAGGTCAAGGTTGGTTTTCATGGAAGCAGAAAGGTGGTGTCACGAGGAATCAAATACCACCATTTAAGGAGTAGGGTTTTTTTAAATCTTCGGAGTTAATTCTGTCCCCAGGGTATGTGTGTGTCTGAGAATGTTGTCAGGTTTTTAGGCCATGACTATATTTTGGCCATAACTTGGCCATCACTCGTCTGAATTGAGTTATTCAAATTTCTGGACAAACTAGACTGATAGGAAAACATATCTCCTTGAAATAAGTCAATCCAAATTTCAACCCCTTTGGACTCAAAAATGCATTAAAAGTGAAGCTATGTTTAGGCAGTTTTCATGTTATGTTTTGAGACTCCATGACTATGTTTTTTGTATGCAGTAAGTATTTCATCCGAATTGAGTGATTTTAATAGTTGGATGAACTAGACTGATAGGAGACCATATTTCTTTGAAATAGGTCTATCCAAATTCCGACCCATTTGAACTTAGAAATGCATTCAAATGAGGTATGTTCAATCGGTTTAAGTTATCACGAAAACTTAGTAGTCCACGGTTGTTTAGGATATATTTTAAGGACAGTTTCCAGGTGATCGATTTGGGTGATTCTAGTTGGAGAAGAACCACACAGGGCAAGCATATTCAAATGAGTCTGAAGAACAGAAGTGTCAAATTGGATTAAGACCAGCCAAATGTTCAGATTGTCATTGTTTCGGAGTGTAAACATAGTAAATTGACCAGTTTTGAATGAAAAGGTCATAACTTCTTTGTACGAACTCAGTTTAGATTCTTGGGCTACATGGAAAGCATTGAGTCAAGATTCTAGCCATATTCTGCGAGAGGACGGGGATGATCAAAACATGGCTGAAGTTTTATTTTTTGCACCAAGTGTGCAGGTTGCTTGGTTATATTGATGTGAATAGCCGGGTTTTGACATAACCATTTCATGGCATGTTGTGGGCTATTGTATTGGGTAGTAATTTCCATGAGTAGCATAAGAAAAGCATGAGAAACAAAAGAGGTTGAGTTCAATTGATTTTAATCAATTGGAAGTGATTAAATCTTGGGGTTCTTGGAAGAGTATATTATAGTTAATGATTTAATTGAAGATGATTAAAGTATGGATGTTAATGGATTTTATGGATAATGTGACTTGTAGGAGGAAAGTGATTAAGGACAAGGGTGAAGGTGGAAAGTTTTGAAATGAAGAAAATGACTTAAATAACTAAGGTGAGGGAAAATGTAAATGTTCATGAAAATAAATAAATAAATAAATATATATATATATATATATATATATATATATATATATATATATATATATATATATATATATATATATATATATATATATATATATACTCTCTCTTATATATATATATATATGTTACCAATGTATATGTTTTCATATTTATGTTATAAATGTTCAAATGAAAAAAAAAAAAAAAGGAAACGTCATTTTCTTGACTTTAAATTATGTTGGGAAAATATGAAATGATTATGGTTTCCATAGTTTTATGAAACATGATTTATGGTTTCCATATGAAATGAAATGTTTATGAATGTATATTCTATATATACATGTTTATGAAAATGTTTGAATCTATGGTTACCTATGTTACAAAGATAAAGTTTAAAATAAAATTCGTAAAGTATTTTACGTGCATGATACATGGGAAAGGGATAGGATTTTTATAGAGGAAGGGAAAGAGTGATGCATATTTTCATGCGTGAAAGTGCGAAAAGTTTACCAGCGCGTAATGTAATTTATTCCATGGTGCGTGGTATTTAAAGAAGGCATGATTTATCGTGGTTTCTTTTGAAATGTAGTGATCGTAAGATTTGTTTATACGTAGGTTGCTCAACTGACGATGGTTAAGCGATAGGGCCGCGATTTCTCGGAGGTTCCTTTTGGGTCATCGGTGATCATTAAAGACTGTTTCCTCAGAGGTTCTTTCATGGACCAGCGGTGGTTAACGGTAGGCGGGTTTCGTTGGATATGGCCAGTTAAGGAAAGAAATATATTAATATATGTTAAGTACAATTGTTTTACATTGTATTTGATCGATATGAAAAGAAAGTAAAGTAAATGTTTATTGAAATGATAATATTTTATACAATTCTTTTACATTATGTATTTGAACTATATGGAAAATAAAGCAAAGTAAATGTTTATAGAAATGAGATCTCTATCTGATTGTTTTTGCAGCGTTGTATTTGAATAGAAAATAACAGAATGCAAAGTAAATGTTTATGGAAATGAGATATTTATAGAATTATTTTACACATTGTTTTGAACTATATCTGAAAACATTATTTTCCTAGAATTGTACTCTACTAAACTCCCTTTAACTCCGCCTTTCGAATGTTTTATAAATGTTTTGAGAGTAGAGTGAAGTGCGGGTTCGGTATCCTCGGGCTAGTGACACTCCGCCTCACGTGACGACCACCTTTTTGAAAATATATAATTTTTATTGTAAATAACTACTTGTACACCTTTATTTTGTAATGTATATAGGTTTTAAAAAATTGTTTATATGTCTATAGGGTTCAGAAAATGATTTTAAAGTTTGATTTGAAATTGGTTGTGGTGGACTTGATGTCCCATTGTTAGATGTGGAGTAAATTAAATATTTTTATTACGAGTGTAACGTCCCGATAAGAAAGGGTGTATGCGATTTATGTATGGCAAGTATGTCTTGTGAGAACTAGTAATTATTTAGTGTAGTAATAGAATTTTTGAAAATTGGTTTAAGGGTGAAATTATAAATTTTCAAAGAATTGTAGCTTACTTTTGCAATTAAGGAAGAGGTGGAGAGATGAGTATAATTAATGGAAGTTTAAATAGTAAAATAATAATAATAAATTGCCAAAATAGTTCGAGGAAGTCTCGAAAATTCTCTAGATCTCGGATGTGAAGCGGTTTGTCTTGGGTTAAGTTGATCTCATGAGAAATCCTAGTAACCCGAGGAAGTTTCGTTAGAATTAGAGATAGTCGAATATTTCTGAATTTTCTAGATGACGGGTTTAGAGTGAGAGCACAGCTTGGGATTTTGAAAAATCTCGAAATTGCAAATATTTAAGAATATTCAATTAGGATAAATAAAATTTTGGGATAGAAATGGACCGAATGAAGCAATAGAAATAGTTTATCAAATAATAAGAATAATAATTAAAGAAAAATAATAATTAGAAAAAAAAAACGAAAATAAAAAGGATAAAATCAAGCTGCGGGAGAAGACTTGAGCAGCGTGGCGGGCGTCGAGAGGGCGATTTTGTTTTATTTTCTTCTCTTCAGTTCTTTTCTCCAGTTCTGAGTGGATGAAGTAGCAGGCGTTCCGTCGGAATAGAGAACAAAATTGGTATCGCGAGAAATTTGCGCGTAGATGTAAATATCTTGTACTTTTTGTCGAACTTTAAAAGGTGAAAATTTGCCTATTTGTGTTATTTCAAGCACAAAGGTTATATAATGGCAGAAATTTTCTTAAGGCAAGTAAAAGGTCGTAAGCTTTGAATCAAAATTTTAGGCCCGAGTTTAAGAATTTTTAGGAATTTTGGGATATGTTCGACCGATCAGGCTGAATTTGGAATTTATTTATGACCGGTTCGGGTTAATTTCGGGGAGTATAGTCGGACAAGTGAGATGAATTTGAGGAAATGTTGGGTATTTTTAGACTATATGGAAAGTCCCTTAAGTCAAAAGTTGACTAAACAGGATAGTTTTTATGGGGCATTTAATGTGTATGGACATTTTGGTCAATTTCACATCGTATTATCGATAATAAAGTATCGAATAGGGTAAGCGCGTAAGTTTGTTAGAATCGAAGTTCGTTCGATATAGTTCTTTGAAGCGCGTATGTTTATGGTTAAAACGTTGAACTTATGACATTTTCGTAATTTGAATGGATTGTGTAGGCGATTTGAGCATCCGACGAGAATCTAGAGTGCTTGACAAGATTTGAAAGAAATTAGTGGAGAAAAAGGTGAGTACTCAAATCATTTCTAAAATGAAAGTGTTTAAATTACAAGTTTGTAAGTCTTTGAAAATATAGATTTATAAAGCATTTTTATTACCTCCCAATTGTTATCTTCGTGAGAAAAGTTTGATTTTGTTTAAGAACGGTTTGGCTGATTTATGAAACCCACACTGAGTAAGCGTGACTCGGTTTAGGTCGAGGATGTATTTCGGATTGTGCGTATTAGCAAGGTTATGGGATATTATGGTAGCTATATTGTCTAGTCGGCAATTTGGGAGTTAGATACAACTATATTTATATAGTGAGTCGCCCACTCTGCTTGCGATTCGGTATATAGTTAGTATTGTGACTTAGTGCATGCGATGAGGTGTTGGATTTAGGGTTCCATCAGAGCATTTTGGTTAGAGTTCCATTATCGTATATAGATCCGTAGTGTTCACTTGGATATCTTAGCCGGGTAGTGTTAGGTTCTGAATGCGATTTGGGATCCTTCCTAAGTATTTCGAAATGGGTCACGATGGTTGGTACTTGATTCTGATGCGCACTTTGGATGTGCTCTGCTAACAGGTTTAGCGAAATAGTTTGAGCAGTTCACTTGGCGAGTGGATTTCGAAACGATTTTGGTAACGAGTTTCAACGGCGAGAAATAGTTTTGAGCGGTTTTGAAATGGTTTTATAGCGAAACTGGGTTTTTCCATAAAAACGAGTTTACAGCCATTTACGTCTGATTTTCCATAATTAGAAATGCAAGCGACGAGAATGGCCTGGCATTTAGAACTTATAGTACTCACCGAGCCTGTTTGGCTCACAGTTTTATGTTTTTAAAATAATTTTTCAGGTGCGAGTCTTGAAATAGAAAGACATTTCGGGTTCTCGATCTGACGTGTTGTGATTATATATAAGATAAGGTGTAAATTAAAATTAGTAAAAATTTAAAATGTGGCATTTTGTATATGTAAATATCTTTGTAAAATATGCATGCATGGTTTTGAGAAAAACAGGTTGCGATAAAATTATGTTGGATTTATCCTTATCTTATATTTTGATGAGGACCAGAGGTCCTTTATTGTTATAGTTGGACATTTGGAAAACATTGGGAGTGTATTTTTTATACGGTGGTTTTGTATTTTGGGTGACCACCCGTGGTCGTTATCTTTGCCAGTTTCGTTAAATCTAAAGGTGTGATTTTAATGAAAAGTGAAAATTTTATAGCCCACGTTTTTCAAATCTGATTTCGACGGTTTTAACGGTTTGCTTCATGGTAACTTGTCGGTCGACGAGCTTGGCGGGAGGTTCTTGTGGAGTTCTTGTGAGATTTCTGTCATTTAGGAGGGTGTCGACTTGGTATCGCGGAAGCCAGGTTTAGGCGGATTCGCTGTTTTTAGCGGTTTCCTTAGTATTTCCTATAGAATTGTTTTTATAATGATTTTTCTATCGCAACCTACATTGTTTTGCTAAATCCTTGCATGCATCAAATATTGAAAAGTGTCACTGAATCTTTTAACCTTAAAATTCACAACATTATGCAGACGAGGAATTAAGTAGAGGTCGATCAGGACTTACTTGCCGGAGAGCACCACAGAGAGATATGTCGAGCACACCGCCGTCTGAAAATGTGATGAATCCCATTGCGTAGGAACCATGTTACGCGGACCAGTGGCGGTACCTTGGCGATGGATCGGGTTATCTGATTATTCTGACTACCGTCGGTCACGGGAGCCTCGGAAAACGGGGCATGATAGAGCGCTCCCAAGTGGGGTAAAACTTATGATGGTATCGGCGACCCAGAGACAGGGTACTTATGGTTAGATAAGGTTAGCGTTCTAGTATTATGGTGCCAAGTAGACGCGGTCTTTCCACCATAATTCTTAGGAAAAAGGTGACATGGATACGAGGTTCTTCCATAGGCACGGTAGAGACACGAGGTTTCCAGGTGTTTACTAGGATACAAAGCAAGCGGCCCAGTGAGTTTATGAAAAGTTTGAGGCTACTATTAAAGGTAGAAAGAGTTGTTTAGTTCTAACTCGGGCGGCGAGGCAGTAAGAGAGGTGCTCAGGCACTAGTCGACCGAGCACCGGTCAGTCCTAGTAGAAAGAAAGGAAAGTGGACGGTGATAGAGGCTCGGGATGAGGAGCAACATCCCAGCCCAGGGGATGGATTCGATCTGACAGCTGGGAGGTGGTAGATCTTCGAGGATCATTTTTCCATTGTGCCCACATCGGAAGGCATCTTCGGAGGAGTCGCAGGGATGGAATATGAACGGGATGTTTCCATTATGGGCGGGAAGGTCACTTTATCGAGAGGCGTCCACCGGTTAGTAGGCTGCGAGAGACCTGCGGGGTGGAGTCTGATAGCATCTACCCGGGCACCAAGCGGTCCCGGTCGGTGAAGTAGAGTGGTTTAAGGCGAGAGGTGGCGATCCTGACACTGGTAGAGGTTGTGGTAGAGTGCGGGAGGCGGGAGCGGTACCGTGCTTGGTTAGAGTGGTACTCGTACTCGAGGCTCGGGTGTTCTGATCCTACAGACCGGAGCGGATCATCACAGGACGTGATTCTTGGTATGATTCAGTTCACGATCATGATGCATATGCATTGGTGGACCAGGAGCCACTCATTCATTTTGTTCGGTACCATTCCTTTGAGAGGCACGGATAGAGTCGGCTATAGATGGTCGTATGGTGGTTTCAGTACCCGATGGGGATACTATAACGTAGAAAGGATAGTTCAGTAGTAGATTGGTGATCGAATAAGGATTTTCCGGCCCGGACTTGATAGTGTTAGGTATCCATGATTTCGATATAATCTTGGGTATGGGCAGTTATCAGGCATAGAGCCACCTTAGATTGCTATAAGAAAAGAAGTAAGATTGGTTAAGTGGAGGAAACAGGCGTGATATTTGGGGGAATCAGAAGAGAGATTGCCCTAGTCTCATTAATGCCATGACCGCCTCGAAAATGCTTCGGAAAGGTTGCCAGGGTTATTTGGCATTTGTAGTGGATAGGAGACAAGAGGGGACACGGCTGGAAGACATCCCCATAGTCAAAGAGTTCCCAGATGTCTTTCTAGATGATATTTCAGGTTTACCCCGGATAGAAATTGGGTTATTAAACTAGCTCGAGGGCCAGAGTAGATATCCATTCCTCCATCTGAGGAATGAGCCAGCGAGGATTGAAAGAATTGAAGGCCTGGTGGAGGAATTGCTAAGTAAGGGCTTCATCAGGCCTAGTACCTCAGGTAAGGAGCTCCGGTTCTCTTAAGTAAAGAGAAGAAAGATGGAAACTACGGTTGTGTATAGACTATAGACGGCTGAATCGAGCGTAATCACGCCTTGATATCGGCTTCCTCGTATAAATGATTTATTTGACCAATTGCATGGATCTGGGTATATTAAGATTGACTGGAAATTAGGCTACCATCGATTGGCGTGGTCCGGAATGATGTTTCTAAAATGCCTTCGGGGCGGGGAATGCAGTCCCTTCACCAGTTCTAGTGATGCCATTGGTTGACTAACGTGGTGCTGGATTTGATGAGCAATTATTCGATCCGTATTTACTTAGATAAGTTTGTGATCGTATTCATTGATGACATTCTAATATGCACGAGCGGTTCGGAGGAACATGCGAGCATCTCCGGAACTGATGTGCGAATTCTTAGGCGTCGATTATAGCCTTTAAGTGTAGTAAGTGCCGAGTTTTGGTTGAATGAAAGTGGCTTTCTTAGGTAAGTATCCATTTCGGCGTAAGGTATTAGTGTGGATCGCTTAGAAGATTGAAGCTATAATTGGTGGAAGCCACCACTAATGTTTACGAAGTTCGCGGTTCCTTGGATTGCGAGGTTATTACGGGAAATTTGTTGATGGATTTTTCGAAGATAGCAACTCAGTTGACCCGTCCCCATTGAAAAAGGATCGAGAAGTGAGTGGTCGAGATGCACACTTGACCTTAGTTTTGAGGAGAGTGAGACGAGAGATTGGCAACTGACTCGATGTGCTCTGTCGGGAAAGGGCGGTTATGTGGTATATAGTGATGCCTCGGACAAGGGTTAGGGTGTGTTTTGATGTAGGATGGTAAAGTGATGGCTTATGCTTCGTCGAGTTAAGAAGCACGAGCGGAACTGCGAGCCACATGATTTAGAACTAGCGACGGTGGTTTTTCGCTCTGGAGACATTATCTATATGGTGTTCCACTGTCGGATATTCCGCCCAGATCATAAGAGCACCGCAATATATCTTTACTCGAAGAGCTTAGCAAGGCGGCCGGTGGTTGGAGTTGATTAAGGATTATGATTGCGATAGAGTACCATCCGGAAGGCGATGTAGTGGCCGTGCCTTGGCCGAGAGCCGGAGGGTTCTAATAACTATCTGCGACGGTATATCTCCCATTGTTGATAGAGTTGAGATCTTTGGGAGTTCGATTCTGCAGTGGCGTCTGAGGACCTTGTTGGCATCATTTATGTTCGTCGCTCTTCTCGTGGATCGAGGATCAAGGAAGGTCGGGCGGGTTTCGAGATATGATTAAGTTGAGAGGCGGAGATTGAGGGTGGTAGGAAACTGAGGAGTTCGGATCGAGAGACGATGGGCGTAATGGATTAGAGGGAGTCGAGTGTGTGTACACAGGAAATAGGTGAACTAAAGGAAATCTTGGAAGAGGCTCGCTCTTGGCTATATGCCATGCACCTAGTAGCACAGATGTATAATACTTTGAGAGCATTATTGGTGGAAGGGCATGAAAAAGAAGTGCGATTTCGTATCAGATGCCTAACTTTGTCGTAGTAAAGGCGAACACGGGCTTGCATGAGAAGATCTGACCTTGGAGTTCTGTATGGAAGTGGGATAAGATTCTTATGGATTTTGTTCAGGAGCTTAGGGAGCTTCCGGAACAACACGATGCCATATGGGTGATAGTGGATAGACTAACGAAATCATTCATTTTCTCGGTGCTTAATGTGTATTAGACCAGATTGGCGATTATATGTAGAGGAGATAGTTAGATTACATGGTGTTCCTTTATCGATAGTCTCGAGGCCAGAGACCACAGGATTCACATCCAGTTGCAGTCCGGTTCTGGGGATGCCACCATAGGGACTCGATTGCACTTTAGTACATTTTCAATATCAGGCGATGGTCGATCGGAAAGCTATTGACAATTTAGAGAGGATATGCTTAGAGCATGCGTAATAGAGTTTAAGGGAAGTGGATATGCATTTATCTCTCGATGGGTCGCACAATACTTGATTATCAATCGATTATAGGCATGGCTCCATTTAGAAGCATTGTATGGCGGGAAATTATGTGTCGAGTATCTTTGGGATGAAGTAGGAGAGAGGAAGGCGATAGGCGAGTTAGTCTGATTACGTAAATAAGATCCGGATGTCAGAGGCAGGACTCAAGATAGCGGGGGGACAGAGACGGAAAAGTTATGCGGGCCGGCAGCCGTGGGATCTCCGGTTTAAGGTGGGCGATAAGGTCTTCCTCAAGTTTCCCTTGGAAAGGTGTACTCGGTTGGAAGACGGAAAGGCTAAGGCCCGGATACATAGGGCCATGAGTTCTTGCTTGAGTGGGACCGTCAGCATATAGATTAGACCTTCCTCGGAGTTGTCTGGAGTTCGCCAACGTTTTCATGTATCCGTGCTCGCCAATTACATTCGAATCCATCGAAGTAATACTCGGAGATCGGCCGGGTAGAACTAAAGGATAATTTGACCTATAAGGAGGCGACCAATCTGCCGGATAGTAGATCGCGAGAGAGCGGTTACACAACGGAATAAGGTCATTCAGTGATCAAAGTTTTATGGAATCATGGGATTAAGGAGGCTGCGATGGGAATCGAGGCGCTGAGATCTTGTGATCAATATCCTCAGTTGTTTTCGGATTAAGATTATCCTCTTTATGTATTCGTTTTGTTCGTTCGAGCAGAGAAATGTTAAGGAGGAGGATTTGTAACATCGTCGAAAGGGTGTACGGTATGTGTAGTATGTCTTGTGAGAACTAAGCAATTATTTTAGTCTTAGTAATAGAATTTTTTTTGAAAATTGGTTTAAGGGTGAAATTATAAAATTTTCAAGAATTGTGACATTTTTGCAATTAAGGAAGGTGGAGGGGTGAAAGTATAATTAATGGAAGTTTAAATAGTAAAATAATAATAATAAATTGCCAAAATAGTTCAGGGAAGTCTCGAAAATTCTCTAGATCTCGGATGACGAAAGCGGGTAATGCAGTTAAGTTAAGTCTCGCGAAATCTAGTAACCCAGGGAAGTTTCGTTAAATTCCGAGATAGTCGGAATATTTTATGAATTTCTAGGCGACGGGTTTAGAGTGAAACCTGAAAACGGGATTTTAGAAAAATCTCGAAAAATTGCAAATATTTAAAGAATATTCAATTAGGATAAATAAAATTTTTGGGATAGAAATGGACCCGAATGAAGCAATAGAAATAGTTTATCCAAATAATAAGAATAATAATTAAAGAAAAATAATAATTAGAAAAAAAAAAAACGAAAATCAAAGGATAAATCAAGCGTAGGAAGGCAGGCAGCGTGGAGAGGGCGTCAGGGCGATTTTTGTTTTATTTTCTTCTCTTACGTTCTTTCCGGTTATGGAAATTGGATTGTAGGCGTTCGTCGGGCGGGAAAGGTAAAATTGGTATCTGAGAAGGAAACTCACGCATGGAAGTCTTAATATCTTGGCTTTTGTTAAAAACTTTTAAAGGTAGAATTTGCTATTTGTGTTATTTCAAGCCTAAAGGTTATATAATGGCTTGAAATTTTCTTAGAGACCGTAAAAGGTCGTAAACTTTAGTCCCAAAATTTTTAGACTGAGTTTAAGAATTTTTAGGAATTTTTGGGACTATGTTCGGACAGTCAGGGCTGAATTTCGGGACTGTTTATGGCCAGTTCAGGTTGAAATTTCAGGAGTATAGTCGGACAAGTCGGATAGAATTTTCAGAAATGTTTCGGGTATTTTTAGACTATATGGAGGAAAGTCTCTTAAATTAGTGAAGTAAAACGGATAGTTTTATGGGGCGTTTAATGTGTGGACATTTGGTCAATTCCATCATATTATCGATGTCCATATCGAATAGGACTATGCATGCAGTTTTGTTAGAATGAAGTTAGTTACGATATAGTTGCTGAAGCCACAGTATATGTTTTATGGTTAAACGTTGAGCTGAGCATTTTCGTAGACTGAATGAATTGTGTAGGCGATTTGAGCATCAGACGAGAATCTAGAGTGCTTAATGAATTTTGAGAAAGAAATTAGTGGAGAAAAAGGTGAGTACTCAAAATCATTTTCTAAAATAGAAAGTGTTTAAATTACAAGTTTGTAAAGTGCTTTGAAAATATAGATTTATAAAGCATTTTTATTACCTCCCGGTGTTATACTCGCGAGAAAAGTTTGATTTGTTATTTAAGAAGCTTGATTTGGCTGATTTAGCAAAACCCTAGATGTACCGGCTCAGTTCCGGTCGGATGTATTTCGAGATTGTGCATGTAAGGTTATGGGATATTATATTCTGTATATTGCTGGTCGGCAATTTGGGGTTAGATCTAGCGTATATTTATATAGTGAATTAAGCCCTCTGCGCGTCGAGGGCATATAGTTGCGCGACTTGGTACATAGCGATGAGGTGTTGGTTCAGGGTTCCATCTTAGAGCATTTTAGTTCAGGAGTTTCCATTATGCTATATGAATCGCTAGTGTTCATGGGACCATCTTAAGCCCAGGAGTAGTGTTCGGGGTTCACTCGTGCCGAGGTCCAGGGTTAGGGGCATCATAGGGTATTTCGAGAAATGGAGCCACGGAGTGGTTCGTACTTGATTCTGATTATAGCACTTTGGATATTAACCACCAGCGAAACTTGAGTTCGTGAAATAGTTTAGAGCAGTTTTTGAAATGGTTTTTATAGCAAAACTGGATTTTTCTCATAGCAGGTTTACAACCATTTACTGTGCAGTTTTCATATTGGAAGGTACAAGCAGTGAGGCAGACATTTAGAACTTATAGTACTCCTTGTGAGCAGTTTGGCTCATAGTTTTGTTTTAAAAACCAATTTTTCGAGTGTAGAGTCTTGAAGCCAGAAAGACCTTTCGGGATTCTCGATCTGAATATTTGTGTTGTGATTATATATAAGATAAGGTGTAAATTAAAAATAGTAAAAGAAGTTAAAATGTGGCATTTTGTATATGTAAATATCTTTGTAAAATATCATGCATGGTTTTGAGAAAACGAGGAGTTGCGATAAAATTATGTTGGATTTATCCATATCTTATATTTTGATGGACGAGAGGTCCTTTATTGTTATGGATGGACATTTGGAAAACATTGGGAGTGTATTTTTTTATACGGGTGATTTTGTATTTTGGAAGCAGCCAGTGCGGTCGTTATCTTGGGATTTCGTTAAATCTAAGGTGTGATTTTAATAGAAAGATGAAAATTTTACCGCATAGCAGCGTTTTTGAAATCTGATTTTGGCAGTTTAACGAACTTGAAACTACGTAGTAACTGTCGGTCGGCGAGCTTGGTAGGAGGATTCTGTGGAGTTCTTAAGCAATTTCTATCCTTTAGGAAGGCTGATCTGTCAGCAGATGTTATGAATTAGGACATGTCCAACGGCAGAGGAAACTCTGCCCGATTTTCTATAAAGGGTTTAATGTTTAAAAAAATAAAAATAAATAATTGTCCCACCATGTTTCATAAGATTTTAATGGAAAACGTAACTGTATAAATGGGTTTGCTCCCCAAATTCACTTTTAAAAAGGTTTATAAGAAATGAAAGGTTTTTTGAGTCGTAGGAGTGTCGGAGGGTCCTGAGTTAGGAAAGTAAACAGGGTTTGGGTCCACTTGACGTGAGTATAGAGCCTAAGATTTTTGAAAATGTTTTGAGTGTTTTAAAGTCTCCACGTCTAAAATGATTTAATGTTTTATTTAAAAAGGTGCACGAGTTATTTTAATAATTTAAATTTCATATGAACTTTATAACATGATATGTTTAAAAATGCGTCGTGGTACGTCCAGCCCGAGAGGAGAGTTCACATAGTTGTTTGCTCCGGTGAGCAAATAAATGGAGTACGGTAATGTTCACATTCCATATCTTGTTCGCTAGAGCCTTCTGGGGCGGGACCATCCGTCCCCCCCAGCTAGCCCGGAGTCAATATGCAAAGCGATCGGATGGCTCGATTTTAGCCACGACATTTCGTCGGCCGGAAGTGAGCGACGGTGTCCATTACAGAGGGCAAAGGAAATTAGGGACGAGAAATTATGGCCGAATAGGTGATCCTTAAAGGCATGGTCGTGGCTAGAGGGTGTGAGGGTGTTCGGTGTTACATGGGATGCTCGGAATTGGCGGATGGTGACATCATACGCGCTCGGAGGGGTGTCACGGACCCGAGTTTAAAGAAGGCTTCTAGATAGAATTCTACATGAATTACATAAAGATCATGCATTGAAGGAATTTTCGAAGCTCGACGAGGACTATGTCGGTGACAGATTATGAAAAGAAGTTCTCGGAACTAGTGCGACATGTTCCTCTATTTTGTGACCACAAGGTACAGAAAAGTAAGAGGTTTTTCGTGGGCTTGAGAAAAGAGGTCAAGAGCATTTTGGCGTCAATCTCTCATACTCAGTATGGACAGGTGGTTGAGGTTACCATCAGGATAGAGGGGAGTTTAGGATTAGCTCCTTAGATTACACAGGGTTTGTAAGGGCCAAAGAGAGATGGATCTACTTGGACTCAGGGTGGATCTAGTAAAAAGTCAAAGAAGGGAGGAAAACCACCATGGGCAGGTAGTAAGACGGGTCGAGGCGGCGATTCGGTTAGAGTTGCATTTGGAACTTCTTTGACCCTAAAGAGCTGACAATGCGATGGGTGTGGGAGGTTTCACGAGAGGGAATGCGGATGGGTGCCGTGTGGACAATTAGGACATTTGTGAAGGAATGTCCACGAGTTAGCCTCAGCGGTGGGTCGACTCTGATGGCACCGGTCTGGCGGGAGGCCATTTTTCGGTTGGTAGAATTCGGGGATCATAGGGGCACCGTGAGAGGTTATACTCCTTCCGGTGGAGCTTAGTGTACCGGCGGTGAAATTCGGCCACCTGAAGGACCTCGGTAGACCTATGACCCGGTAGACCTATGACCAGACCCGGGGTATTTGCGGTTACCCGACCTTGATCGCGTCGCTCCGATGTTGCTTGACGAGGTATGATTTCGAGTCTTTGGTTGTGATGCTCATGTTCTTGCTGACCACAGGTTTACACATTCTTTTATTTATATGGGTTTATTTCAAATGGTAATGTGGAGTCGGCCACATAGGCGCTGGTATAGTGGTATCTTCCTACGAGTTCATGACTAGCGGTATTTATATGGATAGCGGGGTGATTGGAGCGGGGTTTATAGCGGACGATATTATTAGACATCCATGACTTTGATGTTATATTAGGCATGGATTGGCTATCCCCAGACATCATCTTTGCTTGAATTGTTATCAAAAGGGTTAGGTTTGAGACCCGGGAGGCAGGGGTTGTGTTCTATGGAGTTCACGAAGACACTACCTAACGGTATTATGAAAGCGGCTATGAAGGCTAGTAAGGTCTTTCAAGAAAGTCATATCGAGGTACTGGCTTATGCCATTGAGGTGAGGATAGTGGTAGTCGGTGGAAGATATTCAGATAGTCGGAGAATTTCCGGATGTATTTCGGAGGATCTTCCCGGGTATACCTCAAGATAGAGATTGATTTTCAGGTGGTGGCCTGGGGCCAGGCAGTCTAAGGCACCTTCTGAGATGGCTCCTTTAGAGTTGAAAGAATTGAAATACGGTGGAAGAGCTTGTGAGTAAGGGTTTTCGAATTCAGTACTTAGCCAGGAGCTCACATTACATTTGTGAAAGAAAAGGATGGAAGTTTGAGATTGTGTATTAATTATAGAGAGTTGAATAAAAGTGACAATACGAAATCAATACTCTCGTCCACGGATTGATGATCTTTTTTATCAATTACGGGGAGAGGGTATTTTCGAAAATTGATCTGGTCGGAGTTACCATCAATTAAGATCCGTCGGAGGATGTTTGAGAGACGGCTTTAGAACCGCGGTATGGGCATTCACGAGGTTCTTAGTCATGTCATTGGACTAACTAATGCCCGAAATTTGCTTTTATAGATCTTATGAATAAGATCTTTCGACCTTATTGAATCGATTTATTATAGTATTCATTGATGACATTTTGATACATTCAGCGTGGGAAGATCATGAGGAGCATCGAGTTGTTTTATAGATTTTGAGGAAAATCGGTTGTATGTCAAATTCGGTAAATGCCGGTTCTGGTTGGAGCAATGTTGCCTTTGAGACATGTGATTTCGAGCGGAGGGGTTTCTATTGATCCTCGAAAGATTGAGACGGTGTGAATTGGAAACCACTACGAATGTAAGCGAAGATCTGAAGTTTTAAGGTTTGGCGAATTGCTATCGAAAGTTTGTTGAGGTTTTCGAGTTAGCGGCTCCTTTGACTAAATTGACAAGGAAAGAGGAAAAGTTTGTATGGTCAGAGGCATGTGAGCAAAGCTTCGATGAACTAAAATGGAAATTGACCTCGGCCCAATTCTTACACTTCCGTCAGGGCAGGATGGATATACAGTGTATTGTGATGCTTCTAGGTAGGGCTTAGGGTGTGTGTTAATGCAACATGAAAATGTGATAGCATATGCTTTGGGAGCCCGATTGAAGCATGAGCGAATTATCAGGCACTCTTTGCTCTACGGATGGGGCAGTATATGGGGTTCCATGCGCGAATTTTCACGGATCCGCAGGCACACCCAATATTTATTCACACAAGGAGTTAAATGAGACGAGAGGAGATGGGTTGAGCTCATTAAGGATTATGAGTGCCTTTATTAGTCTGCAGATGCGGGAAGGCTAATGTGGTAGTGATGCTCGATAGGAAATCTCACGGGTTCCATATCTCGGCAAAGGTTGTATACCTCCACTAGACTTGTGGAATTGAGGTCTTTAGGTGTGAGACTAGAGTTGGCCAAATCTTGGAGCTTTACTAGCTACATTTCATGTTCGTCGGTGCGATAGACGGGATAAAGGGAGCTACGGACTCAAGGTCACGAGCGTGATTAAGTTGAAAGGGAGCGAGTGCGGGCGAGTTGAAGGATTTCGATCTGACGAGATGGTACATTGATGATGGGTCATAGGTTATGTGTACCGGATGTGGGAGAATTAAAGAAATAAATTATGGAAGAGGCTTACTCTTCTGCATATGCGATGCATCCGGGAAGCACTAAAATGTATCATACCCTGAGGGAACACTATTGGTGGAGGGGTATGAAGAAAGATGTGGCAGAGTTTATCTCCAGATGTCTCACTTGTTAGCAAGTCAAGGTTGAGCATTAAAGACTCGCAGGGCTCTTACAGTCTCTTCCAATTCCTCAGTGGAAATGGGAGAGAATCATGATGGATTTTGTGGTAGGACTTCCGCGTTGCCAGAGTGGTTATGACACGATATGGGTGATTGTTGATAGATTGATGAAATCGACTAGGCTCACACCTATGAAAAGCATTGACTCGATTGAGGCAGATTAAGTAGAGTTATATGTGAAAAGTTATGCGACTTCACGATGCCTTGGTATCGATAATTATCGAGGCAGAGATCCACAATTTACTTCCCAGGTCGTGACTTATAGAGCTCTGGAGTCTTGGGGATTTATTTGATCACGGCTTTCCATCCCGCCAGACGGATGGCCATTCACGAAGAACCATACAAACATTGGAAGATATGCTCAGGGCTTGTGTGTTAGAGTTTAAAGGAAGTTGGGATAGACATCTACCATTAATGGAGTTTTCCTATAACAATAGTTATCAATCAAGCATTGAAATGGCGCCTTACAAGGCCTTATATGGAAGGAAGTGTAGAACTCCATTATGTTGGGATGAGGTAGGTGAGAGAAAATTATTAGGTCCAAAAATTGTTCAGGTCACGACAGATAATGTTAAGGTTATTAGGGATAGATTAAAGATAGCACAAGATTGATAGAAAAGTTATGCTGATAACCGAATGAGAGATTTGGAATTTCAGGTGGGGGATCGGGTATTTATGAGGATATCACCCTGGAAAGGGGTGTTGCGATTCGGAAGGAAAGGGAAGTTAAGTCCTTGCTATATGGGACCTTATGAGATTGTGGAAAGAATTGGGGAGGTAGTGTATCGGTTGAGGTTGCCACCTGAATTGGCCATAATACATGATGTCTTTCATGTTTCTATGCTTCGAAAGTATATAGCAGATCCTTCACATGTGTTAAAGATCAACCGATTGAATTGAAAGAAGACTTGACTTATGAAGAAAGACTGGTTCAGATTATTGATCGAAAGGATCAAGTTCTTCAGAACAAAGTGATTCCTTTAGTGAAGGTGTTGTGGATGAATCACGGCAGAGAGGAAGCAACATGGGAACGTGAAGATCAGATGCAAACTCAGTATCCACACCTGTTTAAGTTAGGTATGATATTTAAATTTCGAGAATGAATTTTTTTATAAGGAGTAGTGGTGTAAGACCACAGATTCCACGAGTTTTTATGAATAGTAAATTTCGTTTTTGATCAGTTAGATATTTGACTAGAAACAGTCAAATGAATAGTAATTTTCGAAAAACAAGCCCCGAAAATAAAAATGTTCATAATAATGTATTGAATTAAAGAAGATGAAGCAGTTAAAGCAAAGTATGTTAGGGTGAAAATTTAATTTTTTTAAAAAATGGCAAAACGATAATTTGCCACAGAAAAATTTAAAAATTTTATAGATCTTGGATGACGAAATGGACTTCACCGTTGAATTCGTCTCGCAAAATCTAGTTACCCAGTCGAATTTCGTTTGAATTATGAGATATTCGAATATTCACGAAATTAGTAACAGGCATCAGTGGACAAGAGATTTTAGAAAAATACCAAAAAAATGTCAAATATTTAAAGAATTTCGATTTAAGATATATGTAACTGAAACCAGGATGAAATAAATTATTTCGGAGCGAAAATGGAACCGAAAAAGTGTGACACGTGGCGCGACGTGGGCCACGTGTCCATACTATAAATAATCTAAAGGATTAGAACATGCCAAAATATCTCATTTTGGTCTACCATTAAGCAAGTAAGAGAGAGAGAGAGAGAGAAAGCAGCTTCTCTGGCTGATTCACGAGTTTCATCGGTCGGAACTTGGCAGTTCGAGAATTAAAGCTGATCTACGCAACGAGGGTTACGCGTGGGTACTAGAATCACAAGATTCTACCAAGGTCCAAGGTTTGGGTTTTCACGGAAATCGATAAAAGGTGGTGTCTTGGGAAATCACGCCATTTGAGGTAGGGTTTTTCTCCTATTCGGGTTAATTTGTGTCTAAGGGTATGTGTGTGTTGAGGGGATGTTGTCGGGTTTTTCCTATACATGTATATTTTGGTCGTAGCAATTAAATCACCATCTGAATTAGGTGATTCAAATTTATGGATAAACAAAATTGATAGGAGAACATATCTCCTTGAAATAGGTCAAACCAAATTCCGACCCTTTTGGACTTAGAAATGTATTCAAAGTGGAGCTATGTTAATTAGTTTTCTGATATGTTTTGAGACTCCATGGCGTGTTTGGCCGCCTTGGCCATCACTCATCCGAATTAAGTGATTTTAATTACTTGATGAACTAGACTAATAGGAGACCATATTTCCTTGAAATGGGTCTATCCAAATTCCGACTCATTTGGACTCAGAAATGCATTCAAAGGGGAGCTATGTTCAGCCAGTTTCTGGTTCTATTTGAAAACTGAGTAGTCCCGGTTGTTTAGGATATATCTTGAGTTTCGGTGATCCGATTTAGGTGATTCCAGTTGGAGAAGAACCCTAAGAACCGTATATTCAAATGACTACAAATAACAAGTGTCAAATTATGGATTAAGACCCCTGAAATCGGGTATCACAGACTGTTTCGATTAATAGCGAGTAAATTAGCGAGTTTTGAATGAAAGAGTACTGCTTCTTTCAATAGGAGGAACTCCGTTTTGGGTGTTCTTGGACTCGATGGAAAGTCCATTGAGTCAAGATTCTATCCATATTCTTGTAGAGGACGGCGGATGATCAGAACATGACTGAAAATTTATGTTTTGCATCAAGTGTGTAGGTTGCTTGGTTATGTCGATGTGAATAGCCGGGTTTTGGCATGTTGTGGGCTATTGTATTGGGTAGTAATTGCCATGAGTAGTATAAGAAAAGCATGAGAAACAAAAGAGGTTGAGTTCAATTGATTTTAATCAATTTAGACGGTCATCTTAAGAGTTCTTTGGAAAGTATGTATGATTCATGATTTAATTGAACATGATTAAAATATGGATGTTAATGGATTTTATGGATAATGTGACTTGTAGGAGGAAAGTGATTAAGGACAAGGGTGGAGGTGAAAAGTTTTAAAGGAGGAAAAGGGCTTAAATACTTCGGTGAGAAAAAATGTAAATGTTTATGAAAATAAATAAATAAATAAATAAATAAATAAATATATATATATATATATATATATATATATATATATATATATATATATATATATATATATATATATATATATATATATATATATTAATGTTTATCAATGTATATGTTTTCATATTTATGTTATAAATGTTTAAATGAAAAAAAAATGTAGTTTTTCTTGACTTTTAAATTATGTTGAAAATATGAAATGATTATGGTTTCCATAGTTTATGAAACATGATTTATATAGTTTCTATATGAAATTAAATGTTTAAGAATGTATATTTTATATATAAATGTTTATATGAAAATGTTTGAATCGTTGGATTCTTACGCATGTTACAGATAAAGTTTAAAGGAAAGTCGACTAAAATACATTACGCGTGCATGGTACATGGGAAAGGGATAGGATTTTTTTTATAGAATGAAGGGAAGAGTAATGCATATTGTCATGCACGTGAAAAGTACGAAAAATTTATCAACGCATAATGTGTTTTATTCCATAGTGCAATGATATTTAAAAGAAATGCACGATTTATCGGAGGTTTCTTTTTAGGTCATCGGTGATCGTAAGACTGTTTCCTTATAGGTTATTTCATGGGCCAAGGGTGGTTAACGGTAGGGCACGATTTCTCGGAGGTTCCTTTTTGGGGCATCGGTGATCGTAAGACTATTTCCTCGGAGGTTCTTTCATGGACCAACGGTGGTTAACGGTAGGCGGGTTCCATTGGATATGACGAATTCAAAAAGGAAAAGAAAGTATATTGAAAAGATATGTTGATATAATTGTTTTACACATTGTATTTGATCTATATGGAAAAGAAAGTAAAGTAAATGTTTATAGATTTGAGATCTCTATACAGTTGTTTTACACGTTGTATTTGAATAGAAAGGAAAAGAATGCAAAGTAAATGTTTATAGATTTGAGATCTCTATCTGATTGTTTCTGCGTTGTATTTGAATAGAGAAAGGAAAAGAATGCAAAGTAAATATTTTATGGAAATAGAGATCTACATAAGATTGTTTTACATTGTATTTATTTATATCTAAACATTATTTTCCTATGGCTGTACTCTCAGGCTCACATGGCTACCCTTTTCAAATGTTTTATAAAATGTTTTGGTGACGACGTGCAGTTCAAGCATCCTCCGGGCCAGTGACACTCCGCCTCACGTGACGACCACCTTTTTGAAAATGTATAATTTTTATTGTAAATAACTAATTGTGCACCTTTATTTTGTAATGTATATAGGTTTTAAAAGATTGTTTATATGTCTATAAAGTGGTTCGTGAAAAATGATTTTAAAGTTTGATTTGAAATTGGCTTGTGGTGGACTTGATGGGTCCATTATCGATGTGGAAATAAATTAAATTGTTTTATTGGCGTATGTTGTAAATCGAGATATGTCCAAAACATAGAAAAACTCCGCCCCGATTTTTTATAAAGGGTTTAATGTTTTAAAAGAAAAAAAAATTTGTCATACCATGTTTATAAGATTTTAATGGAAAACGCAAATCAGATAAACGAATTTTTCCGCTCTTAACGGATCACTATAAAAAAAATTAAAATAAATGAAAAATGTTTTTTTTTTTCAACCAGATGAGGCCGGAGTGGTCCCCTGCGGTTAGGAAAAGAAATCCTCGGTTGGGTCCCTTCATGTAACTTCA
The DNA here is from genome assembly GCA_016808115.1 of Tetrastigma voinierianum. Lineage (NCBI taxonomy): Eukaryota > Viridiplantae > Streptophyta > Magnoliopsida > Vitales > Vitaceae > Tetrastigma > Tetrastigma voinierianum. The sequence goes on from JAEQBH010005742.1 coordinate 69,846, forward strand.
TTTTCCAAATTTTACGAAGTGTGGACAAGTAAGTATATTGCATTAACATTATATTATTATTGTAAATGTTATATTGTTTCAATCGTAAAACCCCAAATTTCAAGGGGATTAAGGGATTTTTTTCTTTTCTTTCGCTAAGCAATCCTACACGTAAAATTATGCTGAGAGAGGTGTGGACCCTACATTTTGAGGCTAAGATTTTTTTCCTCATGAGTAATCTCACATCGGAATTTATATGAGAGAGTCTCCTTTCCCTATAAAAAGCGGGTCCTCCCTTGATTTGGGGCTATGAAATCTAAACTATTGCGCTTGCTCCACCAAAACTACGGAAAATTTAAATTCCACTCCTCGATTAAATATTTTAATAAATTCACAGACGTACCATATAATTTAGGCCCTATTAGCCTTTAAATTTATTTTCTAAGCGAGTTACGGGTCTTCCCCACATTGAGCGAGGTCCCAAGGCCTAAAGTTTAAAAGCTTCGAGTCATTATGAAGTGGTTTCGGCAATTTTTATATACCCCAAATTCCAAGCATTTCATTAGACGCTGGTTCAATTCGGGGAACTACCCGTCTATCAGGTATGTTTTTCTTGATTTTCTTTTATTCTTCTTTTATATAGTTTTTTTTTATTGTCTTGTATATATATTATATTAGTCATTTAATTTATAGTCTTATTATTTTATTTTCCTTATAATTATATTGTTGTTTTTTGTTTATTTAATTAAATTGCTGGCTGGCTGCTTTTTTTCTTTTGCTTTTTTTAATTCAATTTATTTTTCCTAATATATGGATCTATCACCCACCCTTAATTTTAATAAATCCCCAAATTTTTTTTCTTGAATTTTCATTTCTCAATTTTAAGCCGTCAAATTTCAAATTTCAATTTCTAAATTTCTCATTTTCTAAAATTCAAATTTTCAATTTTAAAATTCAAGTCCTACAAATCTCAAATTTCAAATTTAAAATTTCACGTTTCCCACTTCAAATCTGGTAAATTCTACTTCAAAATCAAGCTGCCACACTTCAAAATTCAAGCCTCCACAATTTCCACTTCCAATTTTGTGTTTATACTCTAAATTTACAAAATTCATAATTTCAAAATTCAAGCGATCACTTAAATTTCAATATCACTCTTAAGATTGTTGTCCTATTCTCAAAATTTGAAAATTCATAATTTCTAAATTTCAAGTCCTAAAAATTTTTAAATTTCAAATTTCCAACTTTAAACTTCAATTTTCAAATCTCAATTTCAAACCTAAGCTAAAATCTCAAACACATGGTTAATTCTACAATTTCCAATAAATGGAATCTTGGGGAGTTAATTTGTATAATATATAATTCGGCTGCAAAGCGCTCTTACATTCCATTTTAATAAATAATTTGACAGATGATTTATAATAAATTTTTTAATTGAATAGTTTGTATTTTGTTATCGTACTCACATTGCTTCCCCACTGACAGCTTCTAACATGCCGCCTGTGCATATCATATGACTTTGTTGATTATTTATTTAAATACGTTCTCAGACGCTAGACGTTATTGCTTATATTCATTCATTAGTTGGATTAGTTAAAAGCCATATTTCTTTAGTTTGTTTAAAGAGAGTCTCGACTTTGGGGGGCTTAGAGGAGTGCTACGCCCATCGTACCTTGTGGACCCCGCTTATTATTATGTGCTTCCCACTTAAAAGGCGTAGACTCGTTTTTTTTATTTTAAAAATCATTTGAAACAGCTTGGAAATGGCTACTTTTTTTTTTTTTATTTTAAAAGGAAAAAATAAGAAAGAAAAACCTAAATGTGACTTAATAAGAAAAGGTGTGTCCGGGGAAAACCGAGTCTAGGTCCGAGGTCGTTACATTTATCGAAGTACCGGCTAAGTCAGAAGATTCTCTAAGCCCCTAAATCGGGTCTCTACGTTAAACAAACTAAAGAAAAGGCATTTGAACTAATCAACTAACGACACCGAATATAAGCAACAATACAAAAGCATGCAAGATATATAAATAAATAATCACAAAGTCATATGAGAAAAATGGTATAATTCCTGACGGGCATGTTAGAAGCGCATCAATTGGGAAACAATGTTAAGCAATAACAAAATACAAACGATTCAATTGTAAATCGGCTATAAATCAGGCGCCAACCATTTTATTAAAATGGAAATGTCGGGTCCCACCTAAGCCCATTTATATGTTACACAAATTAACTCCTCAAGTATTCCATTTTATTGGAATTGTAGAATTAACTATGTGTTTTGAGATTTTTTTGAAGACCAGTTTGAAATCAAGTTTTGAAAATTGAAGTTTGAAGTTGGAAATTTGAAATTTGATATTTTTTTTGGGACTTGAAATTTAGAAATTATGAATTTTCAAATTTTGAGAATAGGACAACTTAATCTTGAAATTGAGATTTTGAAATTTGAAATCGATCGCTTGAATTTTGAAATTATGAATTTTGTAAATTTGAAATTGTAAACTTTAAAATTGGAAATTGGAAATTGTGGGAATTTGAATTTTAAACAGGATACTTGATTTTTGAAATTAGGAATTTGGTAATTTTGATATTGAAACATTGAAATTTGAAATTTGAAATTTGAGATTTTGAGTACTTGAATTTAAAATTGAAAATTTCGAAATTTTAGAAAATGAGAAATTTGAAATGGACACTTAAAATTGAGAAATGAAAATTCAGAAAATTTGGGGATTTATTAAATTAAGGGTGGGGTGGATAGTCCATATGTTAAGGAAAATAAATTGAATTAAAAAAAACAACAACAACCAATTTAATTAAATAAAACAAAAACAATAATATAATTATAAGGAAAATAAAATAATAAGATCATAAATTAAATGACTAATATAATATATATACAAGACAATAAAAAACTATATAAAAGAAGAATAAAAGAAAGTCAAGAAAAACATAATTGTAGACAGGCTCCCTGACCGAATCCCGCATCTCGTCGAAATTACCCCAAAGTTGGGATTGCTCTCCCAAAATCGCTTTCCTCGAGCCAAAATTTCAAAGGCATTCAAACTTTAAACTTTGAGACCACTTAGACCTCCCACTCAATGGGGAAGCACCATAAATTTCTCCTTAAAAATAAATTTAAGGAACTAATAGGGCCTTAAATTCCTTATATAGGCCCATGCCTTAATTTATTCTCCAAAAAAAATATTTAATCAAGGGCCATTAGGGTCTTCAACCTTTTTGGGGCGGAGTGCCTATGGCCTTTTCCTCCTTCCTGTAACCGGTGTGAGAAGACCCTTTATAGGAAAAAGTGAGACCTCTCTCCCTGTAAATTTCCAATGTGGATTGCCTCCTACAAAGGAAAATCCTGCCCTCAAAATGTATCTTACACTCCTTTCCCTGTAATTTTCCATTGTGGGATTGCTTCCCACAAAAGAAAGAAAAGAAAAAAAATCTAATCCTCAAAATTTGGGGTCTACAAATATGCCCCTCTTTGATAGAGTTCATGAGTGTAATGAACATGAACAATAAAGTAAAACGAAGGTGTGAAAAGTGAGCGAAGCGAGATGAACTCTATCGAAGAAAAAAAAAGAGACCCCAAAAGTGTCAAAGAGGGACACTAAAGCAAAGACAAGAGGGCCCTAAACACCCTAAAAGTGACAAACAAAAAAAAAAAAAAAAAAAAAAAAAGATAACCTATAGTCCCGCCCATGATATAGATCCAACCTCCATCTAAGAAGGTCCTCTCAAAGGTCAAACCTCAGATCGGAATCAACGAGCGGAAGTCGGCCCACCCATGGGTACTAGGAAATTTGGTCAAGTGTGTACTGTATAGCAATCAACAATCTGGCCATGGAGAAACTCATGAGCTAGCAAGCGGAGAGTACGACAACCGAAATAAACTATGTGATCAAAGTGTGCGATGATAATGGCGATATATATCTTTGATAGAGATGAAATCTGAGAGTTCTAAACTATGGTGAAGGCATCAGAATGTTTGGCCTGCTGTGCTAGCAAATGTGATGCAAATGAAGTACGAACATCTGATCCATATTAAGGAAGGGTCCGAATCGCCCGATACGCATAAAACAAAGTCCTAACGCCCGATCACCGAGCTTAACGAATGTGATGCAAATGAAGTATGAACATCTGATCCATATGAAGGCGAAGTCTGAACGCCTGATACGCATAAAACAAAGTCTGAACGTCCACCCGCCAGGTTACTAAATGTGATGCGTATGAAGTTTGAAACATTCGATCTATACAAGGCAAAGTCCACGCTCACATACGTAAAACGGCTCAACGCCTGATTCATTGCAGGTTAAGAATGTGATGCAGATGAAGTCCGAAGACCGATCCATAGAGGAAGTTCCAATCACCGATGGCGTGTGGCGACGGTCTGAACGTCTCGACCATCAGGCTATCAAATGTGATGCAAATGAAGTCTGAGCATCTGATCCATATGAAGCGGTCCAACGCCGATATGCGTAAGACGGCTCGAACGCCCCACGGCCGTACCTAGCAAACGTGATGCAACGAAGTCCGACATCTAATCCATATGATGGCGAAGTCTGAACTTCTAATATGCAGCAGACGAAGTCTGAACGTCTGATCTATTGTGCTAGAAAATGTGATGCAGATGAAGTCTGAACATCCATCCATATGGGAAGCGGCGTCCGAACGCTCGATATGCGTAAGACAAAGCCTAACGCCCACTGGCCAGACTAGCAAATGTGATGCAAATGAAGTCCAACATCTCGATCCATATGAAGGGCGTCTCAACGCTTGATATGTAGAAGACGGTCTGAACGCTCTAATCTATTTATGCTAGAAAATGGCTACGTTCCCGAACATCTGATCCATATATAGGCTGAGTCCCAATGACCTAAACCAAGATAGTAAAGGCGTAAGCTAGGGTATGCCCCAATATGACATCCAACATAAACATGACGAAGTCCGAAAATGTCATAGCAATGGCTCATATCATCGATAAGAACTGTCTGGACAAACCAACCACGTCCAAAACGATCCTGGAAGAGTGGGTGGATATGCTCCTAAAGGTGGTGCATCTATCAAACATGATGAAATCCCGAAATAACAGAATAAGATTTTATCTCTGTTGGAGCAACGTATCAGAAGGTAATAAAACAAACAAATTCCCTATAATCGTATGAGTAAGGATGTTTCGGCAGACATGTAAGGTTATCCACAGAAGTGATGAAATCCTAAATATCAAAATATGGCTCGATATCTCGCCATGAAGAACTGGCTCACACAAACAAACACATCCTGGGAATGATCCCGACAAATGGGTATGCCTCCCAAAGAGATGGCATGTCGAGGAACTGGCCTAAGTCTCTCGCATTCCCAAATAACAAAGTGCAACCCTGGTCATCTAGAACCGTAACTAGAAAATGGATCCCAACGCTAGCAAAGCATCTCCGTAAAGCCACATAATGTCCAGATATCGACCAAGTCTCAAATACCCATCAAAGCAGATGTCATTAAAGAAAACGTTAAACCTATGGTCTCGTGGTGGTCTACGACACAAACCGTGAATGAAAGCAGTAATGATAAGATAAAAGAAATGAAGAGAAACTAGGCCTGAACACCCAATGATCAACCCCATGCCCTCGTGTGTGGAATGCCACATGCATAAGAAGTCTCATGAGCCATGGACACAAGAACATCCAATGGAAGTGCTAATAACAATGATGTAATGCAAAAAGTGTAACATGTGGTGAGATAGGTAAGAGGAAAAGGATGTAAAGTGAAACATCAAACTCGAAACCAATAAACATATGAGGGTGATAAATGTGAAAAGGAGAGGTATGAAGTCGAGAAGATAAATAACATTATGGAAAAAACTAATGATGATATGATTAATCTACCCAAATCACCGTGACAAGAAGACATGTCGTCGACAATGTGATGATGAATATGACACTAACTCGAGAGCCCTAGAGAGGATCAATATCTCTACATACCACTAATAAAATCTAAAAGTAAACACATGATAATTAGGATCCTCGTGGAAGCCCACATACGAACTCCCCACAAGTAATACATACACTAAAGACAATGATCCTCATAAGTCCACATACGAACTCAAGGAATACTTATACTAAATACATATACGTGCGCATTTATTTATATTTTTTTTTTCTTTTTTCTTTTTTTTTTTCTTTTTTTGTTTTTTTTTTGCGCATAGACTGAATGAAACAATGAGAGACAAACCAATATGGCAATAAATGAACATATCTCCAAGCACGAAGGTACAATAAAACAACTCTAATGAAATGACATAAGCCTCTCAAACTAAAAGTCTCTCGAATAAATCGTATCAATGAGCGAAGGGATGACATGACAAAACCCTATGCAAGAATGAAATGAATAGATCACCAATTCAAGTGGGAAAGAATGATAGAACGAGAAGTCGATAGAAAGAAAGTGGTGAAAACATAAAACTATGAAATGGAATGTATACAAGGAAGGGAGTGTGGTAAGATATAAAGAACATGTCAATGTCCATAACTCGAAGATCCTTAAACTAAAGCATCCACACACCAAAGGGCCTCTATCCTGTGTGCATTTAAAAAGGTGTTGCATATAAGAGAAAGAATAGGCCAAAGTGCGCGTGAGACTCCAACGGGCTAGCAACCAGAAAAATAAAAATAAAAATGTGAGTAACAAGTGATAAGGTATATGGCTAATCAAAACGATGGCACTCCATCCCCGCGTACCTAAGGTCTCAAACGTAAAACTTTTTTCTCGGGCCGATCCATATCGTCGGGGCTCTCGAGAATTGGTTTTTATGTAAGGTCCTCCAACTGGGTCTAAACTTCCTCTGTGGTCGCGACTAATCCTCTGAGGACTCTCAAACCAAATCGCCTCGTCAGAGTGGTTCAGCTTGACCCGCTTGAAAGCTGGCCATCTTCCTTTGGTAAGCCTCAATATGGTCAAGAATCCTCAATCTCCTCTCATCTAACAAAGGCCGATCAAACCGTGATCGAACCTACTCGCTTCCGAAATCTGCCGCTTCTGTGGCTACTCATGATCCCATCTCTATCTTAATCTGCAAACCGCTCCATGCCATAAACTGTAGAGTAAGGTGTGTAGCCCCGTAGAAGTGCGAAGGAGGTGCGACACGCCCATAATGCGAAGGAAGCTTCGCACCGCCGGTAGAAGTCTTAACTGCCTCGCGCGTAATCCTCTTAATATTCTTTTGCTCAAGGGCCCCCATCGCCCCATTTGCTCGTCGTCTATACGCGCAGACGCATCTTGCGGATGCTGTCGGATGCCATATCTTGTAATAAAGTGTCAACCTCAATTCCTAAATGCACACCTCTATTCGATATCAACTCATGAGGAACCCATATTTTGCATAATGTAAGGATCCGATAAAGGTGGCCACTGGGTCGTGATTTATTTTGCATAAGAAGTGGCCTCCACCTAATTTTCAGGAAATAATTAATAGCGACTATAATGAACTCATGACCACTAAGACTTCACAATCTTCCCAATAACATTCACACCTAGACCGAAACGGCCAAGGTGAGGTCACTACGCAACCCTCGATGGTGGAACTGTATGAGATCTCCATGCATCCGACACTCCGTACATCTCCGAACAACCGACAACAATCCATCACTATGCACAAATCGCCCACTCGAAACCTCAATACTCTAATCAATCTCTATATACCCTGTGGTAGAGGAAACTAAATAGAGGAATTTGGATCCATATCATGACAAACCGCCATGAAGGCTCAAATGCACCCACGTGTAGGATGGGGAGTCTTAATCAAGAGGGATCTAAACCAACTTAGAAGGTCACGGTGGCCTCCTAAAAAGAAAAGGGTGGGGTCTTTGAAGGGGTCCCTACAGGAGCGATCATATTCCTCCAATGGCAGAATCAGAACACTTCAAATTATACCCTACGCTTTATAACATGTTTTGGGGTATAATAAACGAAATAAGATATTTATTCAATAAAATAAAGATAAAAACAAAAGCAGAATATTTATAAGCTTAAATTACAACACGTTAAGATTTGAGGCTATCAGGAAAATATTATAAATTGATTTGCAAATATTATAAGAGTTGGAGGACCAAAGTAAAATAAAAGGGGATAAGATCAATAAGGATAAGACCAAAAGAAACACCTTATTTTGGTCTTGGAGAAAAGGAGAGCAAATACGAAGAAAAGCAGTTAAGCAAGGCACATAAGGATTTCACCTGAAGTATGCAGTACCCATACAATGCCTGGGTCAGACGGAACTCCGTGAATATTTGTATGAATATACATGTCTTGGGTTTGGAACCCCAATCTCATTTCCTTGTTAGGATTAAGTTGAGAAGAGCTCTAAGGATCCTAGATATGTGCTTTAAGAAGGGTCGAGTTGCAAGTTGAACCAAGAAAATTCTCTATTTTTGATCATATACAATAGCCGGACCTTAGAACGAGTTTTTAGGTCAGAATTAAAGGGAATATGGAAGTAAGTCCTTCTGATAAATTGTAGCCACATCAATTAACTTGATGTTAGGCTTTTGAATTTCTCGATTTGGACCTCTGTAGACCAAGATAAATTTTATCGAGGTCAGCCTACCCAATCCGGTAGGGTCATTCACACTCAACAACTAGCCGGACCTTAGAACGAGTTTTTTGAACTCAGAAATAAAGAGAATTTGTAAAACCTTCTTAGAATTGTAGCCACATCAATGAACTTGATGTTAGGCTTTGAATTTCTTAATTGACTCCCAGAGACCAAGTTATGGTCTTTTTACTCCAATGTACCAAATGGGTGCGAGTCGCCCATAGAGGTCGCCCCGTAGAGGTCGTCGCACTGTAGAGGTCGCTGTGTCCGGCAGGTCGTCCCCTGTGAGGAGGTCAAGCCAGGTCCCGTGGGGCCGTCAGATCCTCGTAGAGGGTCGTCAGATCCTCGGCGAGCTCACCAGTCGGGGGAGTTGACTACGCATGACCCTCCAACTTCTAAGGTCATATCCTCTGCCTAACTCCGATTCGTGTTCTCGACTCTATAAAGCCCATCAGTCAAGAATCCATCCATATGCCTGAGGAAGATATTAGATATCAGACCGAGGTGTTAGACTGAGCTCGTCACTTCAGTGCAGCTCATCAGTCCAGGTCACCACAAGACGATCGCGCGACACCTCCCAACTCGGCGTCATAGCTCCTTCGTCTAACTCCGATTGGTGTTCTCGACTCTATGGAAAGCCCATTGAGTCAAGAATCCATCCATAAGCCCGAGGAAGATATTAGATGTCAGACTGAGGTGTTAGGACCGAGCTAGTCACTTCAAGCAGTGCCTTGTCACCTGTGTCAACTCGGGCTAAGATCGATCGCGCATGACCTCCAACTTCGAAGGTCATATCTCCTTCAGCTCGAACTCCGACTAGTGTTCTGGATCTTATGGAAAGCCCATTGAGTCAAGAATCCATCCATATGCCTGAAGAAGATATTAGATGTCAGACCGAGGTGTTAGACTCCAGCCTGTCACTAGTGCAGCCACACAGTCAACTCGTCAAGATCGACTACGCATGACCTCCAACTTCTAAGGTCATATCTCCCTTCGCTCAACTCCGATTGGGTGTTCTCGACTCTATGGAGTTTCCCATTGAGTCAAGAATTCATCAATAGACAGTTTGATAAGATTGGAACTCATATTAGTTCCAGAAAACATGGAAAACAGTAGGCAGTACAAAATCATAGTTATTTGTATTATGAACGCCTACATGACCATAACAAATTTCATAAGTATACAAAGCAAGCATGTTATTTACGCATATAACTAAGAGGAAAATGTAAAAGATATTAATAACTGATTGTATATATATCTCATATGATTACTGAATGACAATAATTATTCTGGGAATACGAGATATATACTCAACATAAAATACATATTGATTTGTCTCCGCTTAGAACCTCGGTGAGGGATAGATGGGCATGCCTATTAGGGGAAAAAATAAGTCTCGCAAAGATACAAGTTCTCGATATTCGTACTCGTTTCGTCACCGATGATCCTGCTGATCACGCGCGCCCGAAGGGTCACCATTACCGCCTCCGGCCCTCAGGATGTACCAAATGCCTCGCACGTTGATGATACCTTCTGAATATTATATTACAAATACTTTCTGCCCTCACGGACCACTGCTTCATACAAGTGGGAATATAGCGCCTCCGGCTCCTCATGACCACCTGCTTTCGCACAAAGGAGTATAGCGCCGGCTCCTCATGGCTTCGTATCCACTTCTAAGGTTTATGCATACGAAACATAAGAAAATGACAGATATGCAAAGGAAGTGTAGAGATTATACCTACATGATATAAGAAGTATAGCACCGCTATGAAGGATAGTATACAGCTATAAGAACAAAGAAGTAAAAGTACAAGATTACATGAAAAGTATATGGAAGATGATAAGAAATGAAATCGTTAAAAGTATATATATATATATATGATAAAATGATAAGAGTCCTGTAAATGTTATATGTGTTATATGCATTGTATAAAAGTGTGGTGACTCTTAATAGAAGTCATATTCCACTAAGTCAGAAAGCTCAAGACGTGTTCAATCCGCAGGCAGCGTATATAAATCGTAGAACGGGACAATCCACATCGCTAGCCGTGTCACACATCAATAGTGCCCACTGGAAGACCTTTAGGTCTATTTTGTATATGAAATTTTAGAACCAATGTAAATATTGTAAATGTTGAACATTTCCATATTTAGAGCTTGTATATATATTTTCAGAATCGCATGTAATGTAATACAAGCACTACACACCACCGTGCAACATCCAAGAACACCGATTTCCCACCAACAAATTATTGTTTAACATTATATGAATACGCAAGTGTAAAGGTTATAAGTATGATAAAAAGAGGACCCTCACTGACATCCTATGCCGAAGTCAGCGCTGCAGCTTAGTGGTATCGAGCATCCCGATGGCTCCGACCGCTGACCGTCGGATCTGGACGGAGAAAGGGTGTCACATACACAACCTCCTACACGTCTCCAAAGAGATAGGGCACTTCCATGCAAGGTGGTCATCAACTCCATTACTACGTAATCTCCTCGATAACTCTGGGGGCAACCATGGTAAAGGCTCACCACTCTCAACGCCAAGAATAAACTAAGCGCATAAAGGTATGTGTGGGTGCATCCAAAACCTAAATGACATCTAAAACTTAAAATGCACACCGGCCGCAAAGATCCTAAAATCTAGCTCGGGCTACAAGGTCTTCAAGATCTGACTCTCAAGACGATATGTCTACTTCACCTCCAAAATGCTCACAAACATGAATATAGCTCCATCACTAGACTCCACTCCTAGTCACTAATGGCCAAAAGCAAAAGAAGTAGAGCCAACGACAAACACAAACCAAGAGACACAAAGTCGACCGAGACTAGAGGTTTGGAGATAAGGATACATGTGCACCCCACATAGACATGCAACAAGCAATCATGTAGGAGAAAGGTAGTCATGCAACAAACAGTCATGCAAAGCGTAGGTATATCATCCATATCTACACATAATTTAAGTAAGAGTATAAGATGAATATGATGTGTATATAACAAACAATGAGAAACAAGTGACATAACAAGATGAACAGAAGAATCGACCGATGAAGTCAACCAACCAATACTAATGATACAACACTGTGACATAAGGAGATACAATCAAGAAATTAAAATTCTCGTCAGGTTATACACAAAAAAGCACAAAAAGAAGTATCTATCAATCAACCAATCAAACTCCACATTTTCCCTAATTTGTATTCAAGTTTTACCCTCACTATCCCCAGCGGGGTAGCCATTTTGTGGACCCGCTTTTTTTTTTTTTTTTACGCGTTTCCCACCTAAAACAGACTTTTTCTTTATTTAAAAAACCATTTTTAGAAAATGGTTTTAAGTAGCCACTTATTTTTGTTTTTATTTTAAAAGGAAAAAACAAAATAAGAAAGAAACCCTAAATGTGACTCCTCGATAAGAAAATGCAGTCCGGGAAAATCGAGTCTAGGTCCCTGGGAGGACAAGTTACTTCATTCCAGAAGGGTACGATGGAAGCTGGTGAAGATTCTCTAAGCCCCTGAGCCGGCCTCACTAAACAAACTAAAGAAAAATATGCTTTTAACTAATCAACTAACTAATTTAATATAAAGAATAACAATACAAAAGCATGCAAGACATATATAAATAAATAATCAAGCAAAGTCATATGAGAAAATGCGTACGGGGACCAAGATGTTGCTACGATCAATGGGAAACAACGTTGGCCAAGAATAACAAAATACAAACTATTCAATTAGAAATCTATTATAAATCATACGTCAAATTATTTATTAAATTCGAATGCTTCGCCCCACCCAAGCCCATTTATATGTTACACAAATTAACTCCCCAATATTCCATTTTATTGGAATCAGAAAATTAACTTCACGGTTTGAGATTTTGAAGACTATTGAAATTGAAGTTTTGAAAATTGAAAGTTCGTCAAATTTGAAATTCTGAGATTTTTTTTTGGGACTTGAAATTTAGAAATTATGAATTTTCAAATTTGAGAATAGGACAACTTAATCTTGAAATTGAGATTTTGGAAATTTGAAATTGATCGCTTGAATTTTTAAATTACACTTTGCAAATTCAAATTGTAAACTTTAAAATTGAAATTGGAAATTAACTCACTCAAATTTGCGGACACTTGATTTGAAATTAGAAATTTGCAATTTTGAAATTGAAACATCGAAAACTCAATTCAAATTTCAGATTGAGACTCAATTTTAAATCAAAATTTGAATTTTAAAACGGTAAATCTGAATTAAATTAAATTGACACTTAAAATTGAGAAATGAAAATTAAAAAATTGCATTTTATTAAATTAAGTACATGATATCTACAAGCATGAAAAATAATCGAATTAAAAAAAAAACAACAACAACAACAACCAATTTAATTAACAAAAACAAAAACAATATAATTATAAGGAAAATAAAATAATAAAGACTATAAATTCAAACGAAAATTAATATAATATATACAAGACAATAAAAAACTATATAAAATAGTTAATAAAAGAAAAGTCAAGATTAACATACCCTGGTAGACGGTGAGTTTCCCGTGACCGAACTCCAGATCTCGTTCAAATTACCTCAAAAGTCGGATTGCTCTCCCAAAATCGTCTGAAGCAAGATTTCCCTGGGGCGCACACAAACTTTTAAACTTCGGCATCACTTGACCTCCCACTCAATGCGAAGACCCATACCTCCTTGGGTTAAAAATAAATTTACGAATCATCAGTGGTCTAAATTATATGTTTCACGCCTTAATTCTTATTATCCAAAAATATTTAATTAAGCTACCACAGTGCCTCCAACCTTTTTCGGCGAGCCGTCCCTACGCTTCCCTTTCCTCATTCCCAAAAATCAAGGTATGACCCCTTTTTATACGAAATGAGATCTCTCTCCTCAGAATTTCACCGCGATCGCTCACAAAGCGAAAAATCCCAAGCCTCAAAATACTGCATTCACACTACTCAGACTCTTCCAATGCGATTGTTTCCCCACAAAAGAAAGAAGTTAAAAATCCTAATCCCCTCAAAATTCATGGGCCTACACTAACACGGAAAGACATTTTAGTCTTGTTAGAAAGGGTTAGTGTTAGGAAAATGTGTCATCTTCTAGCCCCTCCCATCTTTTTCTATCATATTGTTCTCTTCTATCCCCTTTTTCCCAAGTAAAAAAAGTTATTTTTTTGGTCATTAATTTGAAATAATTCATTTGCATATATATTTTTTATTTTATTGTTTAATAAGGTAGTTATTTCATAAAAATGTAAGTCTTATCTAATTTTTTTGTGTTATCGTCGTTTTATCGGCGCTGGTTGTTTATCAACACTTCATATAAATACGGAGATTTTTCATCGCTTTTATTGCAACGCTTATTTGGGTGCGAGACACCCAGATATAAACAAAATGGATTCGATTAATCGAATATATTAAATTATGGTCATCGTGATATCAAATAACTGTGACAGAGATATTATAGTCACTTTATTCAGACGTACTTGATTTACGATTTTTCACGAAATTTCTTTTCTGCCGGTGGAAAAGAAAATTGTGTGGAAAAAATCGTTGAAAAAATCGTGAAAAAATCGAAAAATCGCCATTTTTCATCGAATCGGAAAAATCTGATTTTTTTCTAAAAATCCGATTTTTTCCAAATTCGGGGTAAATTATAGTTTAGGTCACTAAGGAGAAATTAAAAACTGGGCCAACCAAAGTCGCGTAATTAAAAGTTAGTATTTTAAAATAATTCATGCTGTGCGTGATTAAAATAAATTATATTTTTCTCTCTCTACTCTCTTTCTCAGCCACATCTATCCTCTCCCTTTACTCTACCCTCTCTTCAAAAAATACTCAAAAATATTATATTTTCCTAAAATTCCTTAACTCAAAAAAAAAAAAAAAAAATACTTAAAATTTATTTTCGCCGCTTTCAAACCCATCCAAAATAATTCTTGCTTACACCCTCTAACTACTGTGCTCATCGATTTGCACTTATTATACATTACAAGAAACTTTTATATTATTTTATTATTTATTTGTTCATAATCTTTATGTATTTTATTTTATTTTTATTTTTACATTATAACTTATAATATTTATAAATCAAATATTAATTAGTGCGAAAAGAATAAAATAATATCATTTAAAAAATTTAAAATTATAATATATAATATTAATCTCCTCTATTATTACATAATATTTATAATAATAACAAAACAAATAAATAATATCTCTTAAACATAATAATATCTAAATAATATATTAAATATAAATATATATTTAATTTAATAAATAATTACTAATCAATTTGATTTTTTAATATACCTTAATTAAGATATGAATCATTTCTCATAATCTATATAATTAAAATATAAAAAATTAATAACCGATATTTTGTAAAAAATATCCACCGATATTTTACCGATATTCGATATTTCCGATATTTCCGTAAAATCCACTACCGATATATCCGCTAAGCACGATATTTTCGATCCTCGACTATATTATCAAATTATAGTTTTTATGCTAATTTATTATGCTATTAACATATATATTGTTTTATCATTTATAGTTTTTAATAATTTGTATATTGGATCTATCGATGTATTACAAGTTTGAATTAATAAAATTATTTTTTCTTAAAAGAAGGGTTATTGTTTAAGTGCATGCTTTTTAATATTTTGTTGCATATAACACATTTTTTTTTTATGATGGCGGAGGTCTTTAGTCTTCAATGCACATTAACATAATTCATTTTTTTTGGCAGTTAAATAATTTTAATTATATTATAGTAAATTGTCATTAATAGGACTCGAACCGGTACCCCTCCCCTCCCTTTGCCATTTAATATTTAAACTTTGAATGCCTTGAGCATAGACAACATAATTTCCCATTTAAAAATTGAATTTGGAGTATTGATTAACTTTTTACCTTATTTGTCCAAAATATCAACATTATCTTTTAATCATTTATTTTACAAGATAAGTATAAATACATAAAATACTAAAAGGAAATTTTTTTCAAAATAAATTATTTTTTAAATAAAATATGAGAAAGATTATATTTATAAAGTTAAAATTATTTGAGCTTCTTCAATCAAATATTTCAAACACATTTTCACTAAAAACATTTCAAATATAAATCATAAATGCAAAGCTATGATGATTTAACTTTGGTCACAATATCGATTAAAAAAATAAAATTTAATGTTAAAGTAATGCTAATTAGGGGTTTCTAAAAAGTTCGAAGTCCGTGATATGTTTTAAGCTCGATTTAATTAGGTAAAGTCTGACTTAAGTTCGATTAGACCAATCCTGGCCTAAGCTCATTTCTAGAAGGGCCAGGTCATAGGCTTCATTTTACATTCGACTAGCCCGACGAGCTAATTAGACCTACGAGCTCTTAGACTTGCCCTCAAGGTTGTCTCCTATCCTATGTTATTTAAAAAAAAAAATGCATAATGTAACTATCTATTATATATATTTTGTTTAAAGTTTATTATATAAGTAAAATAAAATTGTAAATTACAATGTGGTCGGTGCATTAAACGTTAAGCTAAAGAAAAAAAGAAAAAGAAAAAAAAAATGTAAGGTTACAATAATGAGCAGGATGATGAATCATGAAATGAAACATCGGCGAAGGGAAGAAATGGATGCCACGTGGCTTCAAATAAACCAATAATAATAAATTATTTTATTTATTTATTTTCCTCCTAAAAGCCACAAACTAAAAAACAAGGCGTATCACTGACGTTCGGAATCATTATCAACTGAAAAAAATCGAGAGAATTGGTGAATGGAATCGTGATACTGATGGAGCTCCACATCCCAACCACCGATTTTCCTCTCCATTCCTTTTCCAAGATTAGGTTTTCCACGCTTCCGAAGTTTCCTTCCAATCTTATTTTCCTCCAGCGACACCGTTCCCGGAATGCATTCTCTACTCTGCGCCATCCGGTCGCGGCGGCAGTAGCCGCGGCGACGCTGGAACAACCGGGGGGGAAGATGGTGGTGGAATTGGTGGGAGCTTTCAATGAGCTGACGGAGAGAATGAACGTGGTGTCGAGCAATTCTTATACTATACTATTCAAGTCTCTCAAGCTTTCCATCCCTCTTCTTCAAGCCTTGCCTCTTTCTCCCGCTGGCCGCTCTCCCCTCTCCAAGGCTTTGTCCGTTGCTCTTATTCTCGCTGATCTTCAGGTACTCATCGCTTTTAGAAAGAAAACTTTTTTGGTTTTTCGTTTGATTTATTTTGTGTTTGGAAACTCATCTTTCCCCTTTGTTCCTGGTGGAGATTTTGCTGTCTGCCGCCTAGGGGTAGGGGATGTATTTAAGTTACTAATCCAGCTCTACTTACACATATTACATTACTCTGAGGTCGGGGTGTGGAAAAAAGAGATGACTCCACAATCATTTTCTAGTCAAATTTTGTCATGGGAAATTTGATTCTTACCTGCTTAATCAAATTTTTTGTGCTGTGAAAGTCAAAAGACTTTGAAAAAGGTTCCATCTTTGAAATATATTAGAATTGAAGTGAAATTGTCAATATCTTTTTTTTTTCATGATTGAAAATTTCCATGTTTTACATATTATATTAAATTTTTCTAAGCCCTAATTCACATGGTTAAGGAAGCCCCAGGCTAAAATTGCGATTGAGTGTGTAATTCCCAGATGAGTTGTCTAAGCAACTAATCAGACTCATTCACATGGTTATTGAAGTTACCTATAAAAAAAAAAGTCACATGGTTATGGAAGACCCAATGCGAAATTGCAATTGGGAGTATATGTAATTTTGGGACAATTTGTAAGAAGGTTATCTCCTATTCTGAAGTTTGTTCCGAGAGGCACCTCCGGAAACCAGAGGTCAATGAGAAAATTTGTGATGTTTATCATTCTGATGGCAGCACTATCATCTAGTTCCTTGATATTGAAATTTGCAGTCTCCCATTTGAGATAATTTTTGTTGTTAATAATAACTGTGATAGTAATCCGTTGTCTTCACTACTGTATCGGTGAATGTTTTCTTAGTTATTTACCCTTATATCCGAAAAATTATAATTAATGCAATTGCAGATGGATGCAGAAGTTATTTCAGCTGGTATATTGAGAGAAGTTCTGGAAGCAGGTGCTGTTACGATATATGAAGTGAAAGATCGAATTGGAACTGGTACTGCTCATCTATTGCATGAAAGTTTGAGAGTGAAGCAAATTCCTTCAAAAGTGGAAGACTTGGATGATGATAGTGCTGCCATATTAAGGAAGTTCTGCTTGACTTATTATGATGTCAGAGCTGTGATTCTAGACCTTGCTCTTAGGCTTGATATGATGAGACATCTGGATTACCTGCCAAGATATCAACAACAAATGCTTTCCCTTGAGGTCATGAAGATACATGTTCCCTTAGCTCATGCTGTAGGAACCAAATTCCTATCACTGGAACTGGAAGATCTCTCCTTTCGCTATCTGTTTCCCTATTCATACCAATATGTTGATACATGGTTAAGAAGCCATGAGACAGGAAGTAAGCCTCTAATAAATGTGTACAGGGAACATCTGCTTCAATCCTTGAGGGCTGACCATTTGTTAGCAGATATGGTGGATGACATATTAGTCAAAGGTCGCTACAAAAGTCGCTATAGCACCATGAAGAAGCTTTTGAAAGATGGACGAAAACCGGAAGAAATAAATGATATTCTAGGATTGCGAGTCATATTGAAGCCTAAATCTGGAGTAAATACATCAAAATTGGGTGAGAAGGCCTGCTATAGAACACGGGAAATTGTCCGATCTTTATGGAAAGAAATGCCACACAGGACAAAAGATTACATTGCCAAGCCCAAAGCAAATGGATATAAGAGTTTACATATGGCCGTTGATGTGAGTGAAGGAGGTAGGACTAAACCACTAATGGAAATCCAAATACGGACTACAGAGATGGACATGATGGCATCTGGTGGAACAGCATCCCATTCATTGTATAAGGGTGGTGTTACTGATCCAGAAGAGGTACGGACTGATTTGATTCATTTGTCATGTTGGTAAGGTATTAACTATTTATTAGTCAATAATTAAGCTTTGACTTGAATGTAGGATATATTTGCCTGAACAAGTTTATGATGCAGTCCAAGTGATTATGCATTTTGCTCTTGGTAACCATATCTTTTTTCTCAAATTTAGGGGGTATAATTTAGTTGTTCAATTTATAGTTTCTTCAGTCAAGGGCAGGCTTGTTTAATGATTATTTTTTACTTTATCTCTACAAATTATGGCATAAGGCACGTGGATGACACTTGTAACTGAACATTATATTTGGTGCCTTCAAGATACAACTGTGTTTTAGAATTAGATTAAGAATTTTCATTGTTTGTCAATGCTCAGGCCAAACAGCTCAAGGCAATTATGATGGCTGCAGCTGAATTAGCTGCACTGCGTCTCAAAGACCTTCCTTCCACACATCCTAAGGGTACTGAGATTAACCAGAGAGATCAAGCATTTCGTCTTCTTGACAAGAATGGAGATGGTAGGATCAGCATTGAAGAACTCATGGAAGTAATGGAAGAGCTTGGTGCCCAAGGGGAAGATGCTCAGGAGATGATGCAGCTTCTTGATTCAAACAGTGATGGTTCTCTGAGCTTGATGAATTTGATTTGTTTCCAAAAGCAGGTAAATATCATGTCTGTTACTATAGGTATAATAATGAAACCTAAGACCAGAAATCTTCATTGATTTTCTTGTCACTAAGTAAATCCAGTCATTGATGGTATCTCATGCATGTATTTTCCATGAGTTTGTTAGCATTTTGATCTGGCAATGCTATAGCCAGCCAGATTATGCATTAGAGATGAGTGAGGATAAGCATGTGTCATCATGGTTCATTGCTTTGATGACCTCAAGGTTGTTCTATGGATGTGGTGGATTTGTTTGGTGTTTAAGTGATTGTATTGTGTATGTTTCTGTGTCATGTGTGAGGTAAGGGATTTTAAACGCTTGCTCATGATTACTTGGATTATCTTGTAGATAGTATGCGATCGCCTGTAAAAGGTACTGAACTAGGCTTGAATATTTACAATTGATCTTCTGAAAGTGCTTATAGTTTTTGTCCTTTTTCTGTTCAAAGTTTTGTTGTTTTGATAAGAGTAAAAAGATTGTTTGCCTTTTGGTTTTGAAACAAATGTCTAGAAGCTTGTTTGATTTTTTCATAGCATATTGCTATATGGTTGGTCATCTCTATGCCGCTGTCAAGTCTGTAGTTTAATTAATGTTTCACTCTTGCATTCTGTCAATTTATGATATATCATTTTGCTTTATGTAGGTTGAAATTATGCGTAATTTAGAGGATAGAGATGACCAATACAGAACCATGTTGAAATTTTAGTGCTCAAATGGGGAGAGTAATGGCCAGATCCTGGCTTACAGGAAAGAGATTGATGACAGGCTTGCAATAAGTTAGTAAGTTTGTGGAAATAGGCCTTTTAGAGGGTTATTTTATTACCCTTTTTTATCATGTATAGAATTTTCCTGTACTACATATATGTATAATATAGTTAACTTGATCTTCAAACCTATGCAAGTTCCTCAGCAGATACCATGTAAATGAGAACTCATCTTTGTCACCTAAAAATGTTGTATATTATCATCAATAAAATTGGGTGGACCTTTTTTTCTTTGGAAATTTTCACTTTTCTTGGAATCGATAGAATTCGCTCATGGGCCCACGGCTGCTGATCTTTATCTGAAAACTGAAACTGATCGAATCATGAAATGAAAAATGGCTTTGTGTGTCTCATGTGCCATCAGTCAATGAAATGCTTGGGGAAAGAAGCGATACTGATTTATAGGGAATGAAATACTTTACGTATGCTTGCATGAACCAGACTGAAGTTGCTTCCTGAAACAGTTGGATCATTTTATGGTTTTTTTTATGAGAATGAATTGTTGAGGCACATTAAAATAGCCTGCAATATGAGTGAGCTAAGATTTTACTTTTATTTTGAATATGCTAGGGCCTCTACAACCTGATTCTGACTTCGACAAATAGCAATAAACTAATAATTACTTATGAATATGAATTTGCATAATATAGATTTGCTTTCTAATCGATCAAAAAAAAAATATAGATTTGCTTTCTAGTTTTGATCTTGGTGGCTTGCTTGTATCCTATACTCATACTTAAAGTAGCTCTTGACTGGTCGAGCCGCCCAGGTCACTCGATAGCTTTTTACACAACTGCACATACAAGAAAGCTAGAATTAGCCCTATTTGTAGGAAGAGGAAGAGGCAGAGGAAGAAGAGTGAGAGATGAGAGGTGAATCAATACCTGTCTATAAACAGAAGAATCCCCATGAGATTTTCTCAACTCAACTACATACAAGGATGGGCTTATTTCGAACACCTGCCATGGTTAAAAGAGAAAGATAAGCTAAAAAGAAACTTCGTAAGATTACTGAATGTTGAAAATGCTGGTATAAACTACTGAAAACTCAAAAACTTGCTTACCTCTGCTGCCAGAGAGAGACTCCCAAAGCTTTTCTGACACTTATTCTCTTGCATCACTTTAAGCTACAATGACAAATGCACATATACAAATTTCATCATCATAATACGTGATGGTCCAAAGAAGCAGAGTCAAATGATAGTGTACTAACCCTTCCATTGTTCTTCTCTACTCGAAATCCCATCTCTGTGACTATGTTCTCAATCTTCTCGAGTAAATCTTTTAGGCAATGATTTGAGGTGAATCTGATCTTCCTCTCCGACACGTCCTACAATGACTCAGAACAATTTTTGCATATTTAGCAATCAGAATTCCCAGAAAAACAGTGAACCTCAAAGATAAATAGTTTTAATCTGTAATGATGCCGGTTTTGTTCTTCAGATGGTTACCTCTTTCTCAAAGAAACCAGAGAGATCAAGGCATGAGGACATTCCAATCAGCTGGAAGGCATTGATGAGGGTGGGCGACCCTGGATTCTTAGTTTCCTCCAATGGCACATGAATATCTTCTTCCTCCTCTGACAAGCTAGTATACTGTTGCTTAAACCAATCATCACCTTTGATCTCTGCCATCAAGTAACGGGTTTCAGGTTTAGGGTCAAGAACTTTTATAATGCCTGGCACTCAGATAGACATTTGGGAATCTGAGCATCCCCCTTGAAAATCTGCAATCCATTAAAATGAACTAAGAAACTCAGAGGTGCCAAAGCTTAAGGTAGAGAAAAAAGACCGAGCAAGATGAAAGGCACCATTCTTCTATACCTTCTGATAGAGAACAGCAAGATTTCTATCATCAAAAGGGAGATAACCTGTAAGAATTACATATAGAATGACACCACATGACCATACATCTGCAGTTGAACCATCGTATCCTCTATTCGCAAGAATCTCAGGAGCAACGTAGTTCGGACTTCCACAGGTTGTATGTGGCAACTCCGCCATCCTGATTCGATTTAACAACAAAGCAGTTAATCAATGGAACAAAACTGTATTCCATGAAGAAATCTTTGTGTTTTATAGGGATGGAAATGTATGTACCCTAAAATGCTGTGGTAAAGCACTAAGGCCAAAATCAGATATCTTTATGTTTCCTTGGAATCAAGAACATTCTCTAGCTGTCAATCAAAAACACATATTATTCATATAAGAACAACGGAATTACTAAGGTATCCATCCCCTTCAATAGATCTTTCATAAGAAGAAAGAAATAAGTAACCTTGAGATCTCTATGGAAAACACCTTTGTTGTGGCAGTAGCTCACAGCATCAATCAACTGTTGGAAGAGCTTCCTGCCTACAGCTTCTGAAAGTTTCCCATTAGATGCCTGTATGTTATGCATGCCAATTGCATCTCAGCTCAGTCATATGAAATTAAGAAATAGCATTAGAGCAAGAAGCCATCAATTTGCTTACAATTCTGTCAAACAATTCGCCGCCAGTGACATACTCAAGGACCATGTAAATCTTGGTTTTGCTTGCCAAGACCTGTGGTGGTTCATTAACAAAAATTCCAGTCACACTTATGCATGAACTATATATATATATATATATGCATACAATCCTGATATCTGAGACATTTTTGATAGGAAAATATATATATTTTTCTTTTTTTCATTCTTTCTTAATGGTTTTCCTCTTTATGCCAATTTTAACCCTTAACCATTGAACCAAACCTTAATGACTATTATCTAATAAATTGATTTTTAAGAGAAGGGACCCATTTATCAGGGGTGGTTTGTTAGGCTATTTCAGGCTTGTTTCAATGTCAATGCTTCTCTTAAAGCTCATAAAAGTTTTTGTCTCTTTATCTAATTTTATTTAAAGAGTTCCGCGGTTTTGAAAGAGCTTAACATTTGGCCGGAAATGTTGCTTCTACCAGCTTCATTTCAACTTAGGCAAGACGTTCTTCATGCTCAATGAAAATTTAGAGTCACCATTATTATTTTTTAAGATTATTACTTAGATTTGGACTGTAACTTTGATAATTAGAAAACTTCCCAAACTAGTTCTTCATTGGATAGGAACATCAATATGTTCCCTTGTTGTTTTCTGGTTCTCTCTGAACAAGGTTGGCCCATTTATCTCTCTATCTGTTTAGGTAAATAAAAGGACAATTCTGTGGGCATAGGAGTGGATCCTACAGAGTTAAATAGAGAAGCCATTACAGGAAAAGGAAGTTGTCCATTACCAACAGTCAGATGTATTTCACAGAAGATGACAAATCAAGGGTCCCCATTCATAAAGCCAGGGATTTTGTTTTTGGCCTTGTCTATGGTGTGGTTCCTACCAAACATGACCCATCCCCAAGGGCACAAAAAAGAAAAAAACCCATCTTGAGGTCTTAATATTTTATAGCCCCACTGACCTCCTAAGATTGGCCAGCTGATCATTATCTGTATAGTGATTCTGGTGGTTTGCCTTAGCTATTGGATATTTTTCTCTTTATGGTGGTGCCTTATCTTTCTGGCATTAACTTTCACATGCCCTGATCCTCCTGTGACACCTCAACCTCTATCATCTTTAGCCTCATTTAGCTGACCTTATTTGATGAAATATGACAACTGACCCATGAATTAGATTGAAATTTTGGGAATGGATTAAATGGTCCAGATTAATGATCCATTTTTCTCCCCTGCCTGTCCACCCAATAATGGCAATAAGTCACAAGGTGGTCACATGCTCTACTACTCTTATCACTCATTTTTTCAGACCAGCCGTAGTCACAAATACCCGAGTCTCTGATCTGTCAGTCACATGGTGAATAAGAAAGGCGCCCCTACCTATTAATGAATGAATCATCTATTCAAAGGATGATAGTAATTGTGTTTCAATCACTTTGACCCTGACCCAGACATATTTCCCTGGAAAGATAGCAATAATTCTGAACCAAATTGAAAATTTCAAAGAGAAATATGAGGGCCATACCTCATGTAATCTGACAACGTTTGGATGTTTGAGGAGCTTCAAGGTGGCAATCTCCCGCTTTATCTGCAAATTCGTTCAAACTTCAAAATCAAATTTGAATACGGAAACAGAGAATCTCAGAAAGTAGTTAGAAAAAACAAGCAAGTCCCAGATCACCAATTTATTTATTTATTTTTAAATGGCTGTTCAACGTTCATCCCTAAACCCAGAAATGTTTCAGAAAAGGCGGCCATTGAAGCATAAATATACAGAGAGATACACAGACGAAACAGAGAGATATGAAAATAAGTTGATTAAACAGAAAGTATAAGCAAGACAATCTCATTGGGGAGAAAAAGGGAGTTCCCAAGAAAGAGTACAAGGAATCTAAAGACTAAAACCCATGCATGGAGGAAATGGAAAAAAATAAGAGAATGAAAAGGGGAAGGAGATGGTGACCTGGTCTGCGATAATGGATCAGAATATCTTCTTCTCAAGATCTTAACAGCAAAACCCTTGCCAGATTCAATATCCTTGGCGTACTTAACCTTCGAAATTGCACTTTAATTCTCCCAACTCGTACTTTCCCAGTCACATTCCCCTCTTTTCTTCTCCTCACAGTCTCCTTCCATGTCAAATAAGCAAAAGCAACTCTTTGAACATTCATACAACCTCTACCCTCTCCCTCTCCCTCTCCCTCTCCTCTGTCTCTATACCTTTCTCTCTTTTCAATTAGGTTCTTTACTCTACAGGTTCATTCTTTATCTTTATGTGCTGGCACATTTATGTGAAATCCCACGTGGCAACATTGACTTACCTTGTCATTATCCATTCATTTCCCTAGTTTCTTTTATTTTTTATTTTTGAAGTAATTATTTAGATTCTTTTTCACCATTTATATTGTTGTATTATCCTCAACTTTTGTTGTATAATCTCTCATTTCTCTCACTTATCATGTATACGTTTCCTTCACATTTCACCCTTTTTAATTTAGTAATTTTCATCATATTTTTTGAAGGAAGCTAACGTGGCCACCGAATCACTTTCCTGTTAAAAGTGAAAATATAAACCATTTTATTTAATATCTATAATACCATTTTGATTAATATTATTAATAACATTCGAAAAATAATTTGCAACCACTCTCTTTTAAAGATAAATAATTATTTGAAAAATAACTTATATATGATATTTCTGTTATAACTATTTTGAGAGCAATTATATTTTATTTAGAGAATTGAAAATGATAAAATCTTTAATTTGTTTTTAACTTATTTTTCTAGAGGGCTTGAGGCCTAGCTCAAGTAGTAAAGTAATAAGTATATATGTTACAGAGTATTATTTGATATAATACAAAATGAATGAGGTAAACTTTAGCTTTACACATTAGTTTAAGGTCTTAGAAGTTTTCAGAGTTTAACACCAATAAAGTGCATTAGTTCGAGTATACTATCTTTTATTAGATATTTATCGATTGTGTTTGAATTGAAATATGATTCATGAATGCATATAAGGCGTCGAAACATTTCTTGTTATCAAAAAATAATAAAATCTTTATTTTTTGATAATGTTTAAATAGTCGATAATTGAATCGAAAAGTTCTTTATCATGATTCAGTGGATTAAATCAGAAAAAATCAGTAGTGTTAAATCAAGTTGAAAAGTTGTGATGAACATTCGATCAATTTTTAAAACACTCAAGTGGTTGGCGTCAATCATGAGTGTTACTTGTAATGTTTCACCAACCCAACATAATCATAAAACGTCAACTTCATGTTCAAGGGTGGTGACAAGTTTACCAAATTTTTAAAAGAAGTTATGTTATAATATTTATTAACCACAAAACAAATGTGAGTGAAGACCTTATAGCCCTCTGTTTTGTTGTATACACCAACAATTCAAAACCAATTGTGCCCAGTAACTATATTCAGGTTTCAGACCTATGGACATTGTATTCCCTTTCGAGGCTTATATTCACAGCACAGAAAACGAAACAACTAACAAGACAAGACATGGAAGGGTTTTTCTGGTCTGCACCACTAAAATTTTATTAATCCCCTTTACCTCCCCAACTCCCTCATCATCCATATCCATATCCATATCCTATCTATCATATCCACCCTCCTTATTAATGTGTTATTTCTCATTCTTACAGAAATTCTAACACCATCATATCATAAATCTACATTTTATCATTACATTATATTATTACATTTTTGTTATTAGGTTGTCTATTCTCTTAAACTTGTGAAGACCTTTCAACACTAACGTTAAAATTAGTTGAAAATATTTGATTAATTTTTAATCATTGGGATAAGCCAGAATGCCAAAACCTTTTTCACATTTTAAATTAGATAATATTGTAATTCATTCAAAAGCAGCTGGAAGGTGTCAAGTATCAAATGAGTAGCTTGTATCCATATTTGACCCTTATTCCTCTGCCTTTGTATCCTTCAACTCAAAGAAACTAAATGGTACAAGCCAAAAGGGTTTGCTTCTACACGTGTGTAAGAGCACTGATTTGTATTTAGATGAAGATAATTAGTCAGATCAATGCCTTTTTATTAATTTTTTATTTATTTTGTCTAATAAAAAAAATGGGGACATCCTGATAATTGATCTTTATAGGCTTTTAGGCTTATACCCCATGTGAAAATTGAGACTCTATTCAAATTTCAACCCCAAAGACTAAAAGCGCGTTAAAATAAGAGAAAAATGAAATTGCAGGCAGCAAAATTTCTTAATTGGATTAAAATGTCAAAATTTGGATGGAAGACAATTTAGAAAAATTTACAAGTACCTTAAGAGGGATAAGAGGAAAAAAGGGGGAGTTTCTAGAGAATGGCAAGACTCACAATTAACTATCAACATGAAAAATTTAAGAGTATACAATTTTGGTCAATTATATTTACATGTTGAGTGAGTATTAAAAAATATTGATACATTAAAAATGATATGGAATCAAATCATGAGGAGGTTGTTTTCACATTCTTATTTTTTGTAAAGTGTGATCTTTGTTTAACAAAAGTAAAATCTTTGTTAAAAGACCTTAAATGAACAAAGTATAAATCCCTAACATTTTCATGTTTTTTGAAAATATTAATTTATGAACAAAAATACCTTTTATCTTTTCGGAATTCACATGTAACCTTGAAAAGATAAAATAATTTTTACAAGAAAGTAATACGGATATTTTTGTTAAAATAAGGTTAAATTTTGATGAAAGGTTGGGTTTTCGAAATTTAGTTTTCAAAAGTTCTTTTAATCAAATCATCCAAAAGTTTATTTCCTTGTAATTGCATTTAGTGACTTTTTTTAAATTAATAATTTCATTCATTATAATATTATACTCTTTGTAAATCTCTTCTGTCAGGCTAAGCATGACTATTTTAACATACCAGTTCGAGCTCTTAATACTTGAGTAAGTGCTAATGTGATTCATTAAATATTATTTGTTTATACAATAAAGTTATGGCACATAAATCAAGACGTAGAGGGAGTGCATAGTGATTCATTAGAATTCGGAGGGTGCAATGGTCATGGCTCACTATCTCTCTATCTGGGGGCCTATCCAGCAAAGGAAGCCAAAGCTTTGTGTATGAAGAGGATGTTAACACATTTAAGAGAGGCAACTAGATACATATTAATGAACAAATTCTATGTAAGGTTATTGAAGCTATGCCTCTTCCCAAAATTCTATGTTTCATTTATAGACAGTGTGAAGTAAAAATAAGAATGATGGGGAATAAGTTTAATTTTTATTTCAATAGAGCAATATATTAAAAACTATAAATATTTTTAACTATAACAAATAGTAAGAATTTTCAAGTCAGGCATATGGTGGATTTGTCACTAGACAACTGTAAGTACCTTCTTTGATTTTTAGACAGGTACAAAATTTATCATGTTAAGGATATCTACAGAAAGGGACAATGCATTTATTAGCAGGATTGCTAACTCTTTGTCAGAGTTTTCATGAATAGTTTTGTTATACTTAAGTTTACTTATGTAATGCTAAGCTTTTCTGTTTTTTAGTGTTCAAAATTAAATATCACAATTCATTAACTTTATTATTTTAGTGATTGAAGCCATGAAATTCTCATAAAATCTGAATTCTGTTAAGTATCTCTGTTTGGGTTTATAGATGAACTACCCAGAATGTGGCGGTTTGAGCTCTCTGAGATCTGCTTCCTACATTTTCTCTACCTTTCTACCTCATATCTCTGTTTTGTTAAGTGTGGAAGTTAAGTGTAAAAATGAAGGGTGTGATTAGAATGTATTTTAAAAAATTTCTTTATAAAGAAAGTAATGGGTGCTCTTTAAATATATTTTGAGTATTTATTTGTAGAATGTAGTGGAATCACTCCTTTATTAATATAAGCATATGTTGTTTTTCAAAAAAAAAGATTGTAAAATTTTGGTTCCAATAGAAAGAGTTTTAAAAACTGAATTTTATCATGATATTGGTCCAGCACATTAAAGGACATGTGAAAATGATGACCTTAAGTGTGAAACAAAAGAAGGCGTAAAGAAACAAAAGCCATGGTTCTTAGGTGTTGTCAACAAACACATGGCTTGAAAAATGTGAAAGGAGCATTGAAAGCTATAAACAAATAATGAAGCAGAGATGACGTGGAAAGAATACTAGTGCCCGTGGGGTTCAAATCAATCCCATTTCCCTCCCTGCTTTTCAATGCGTTGCAATTTCCTCCATGGATTCACTCCGATATTTTTGGAAGCCATGACGTGTTTGAGTGGGCTTCCATACAGAGGTCACCTTAAAACCTATATTCTACTCGTTTTTATCTAGATGGAGAGGATGAAAATAAAACTGATAAATGCTTTTTATTATAGCCATGTCAAATTGACTCGAGATTCTTATTAAGTTAGAAGAGCATAATGTCTTCTTTGTGTGATGTCTTTAGAGTTCCATTTTGACTGGTTCATGACCATTTCATTATTTGAATTTAACTAGTAACTATAAACATGGATTGTGGGTTTTTATGACTTTGTTGATTTTCTGTATTGGTGTGTGTATAATGTAAAGTTAGATTCTTATCTTATCTGTGACGATTTACCATTTAGTCGAAACATAAGAGTAAAAAGATACGTTTGGGAATAGCTTATTTTCTCACACCATCAAATAAAAAATATAGGTGTTTAGAATAGTTTTATAAAAATAGCACATGGCATGTATTTATTCATTTGAGTTTACTTTGATAAGTTTAAATGAAAAAAACACAAAAGAAAAACTTAGGTAACAATAAAAGCTAAAATTGATCATTTAATAATAATCTGCTCTTTCAAACAGTGTGCAAAAAAAAAAGGAAAAATGAAAAGAATAAGTTAAGAAAAGAATTATGTAAAAAAGATAGTTAGAGTGTTTTTTTTGAAAGAATATTATATGAAATATAGGAAAAAATTTCTGAAAAATAGAAAACAAAATTTAGAAAATTATGTAAAAAGTAGATAAATTTTTTTAAAAAATAATAAAAATGGAAAAATTAAATTGAAAGAACACATCGATGATGAGAGAGATGACGTCTTGATGATGATTTTCTTGATTTAGAATTTGATGCAGATGTGAATATTTTATTTTGTTTGAACTTAAATTTGTGATAATAGAAGAATTAATGATATTATTTGTTGATGGAAACAATGAAGTGATGTTTGATTTTATATTTGATATTCTTTACTTTATTATATTTTTATAATAGATAAAATTATAAATAATGTTATTGAGATATATATAATTTTTATTTATATATTAGGTGGGATGCGTAAAGCAAAATTTATTACCGAGGAACTGAGAACTTTAGATCTTAAGCTCAGGAAGAAACCAGACTCAAAACTTTAAATAACCATGGGTTTATGGTAAATCACGTTCAATTTATACAATTACAATGTTTTTAATAAAACAAAAAACTTAGAATATTTTAGTTTTTCATCCCCTTTGTTATACGAACACAAAGTGAAGATGAGATAATGATTCATTAGCTATTTTTATCTTGAATAACTAATTTGAATGATAAATGTTTGAAGGTATATAGTGAATCTTTTATTTTAATTTTCTACATATTATTTCCATGATATATATATATATTATAAATAAATTAAAAGAAATATGACAATAAATTATGGAGTGAATAGTGGATATACTTATTACTATATTAATGAAGAGAAGGCATACATATATGAGATGTGATAATGAAAGATAAAGGAGAAAAAATACCTCTTGAGTTCTCTGCTTTGTTCTGTAGTTTATATTTCAGCATTGCATATTTGTTATGTGCACATTTGGACAGTCACAGCGATAAGAGTACTGCAGAATGTATTTTTGTGTTTTCTAAAGAGCTATAGCCGAAGCATAAAAGCTGTGGGCGTTATTCGCAACTGAGGATTACTAGAATGCAAGTTGATAAAGATTTCTTTCGTCAGCGATTCAACACAAAATATGCACTTTTCTTTATGTGATAGAATGAAAAAGTGAACAACCTCAATTCAGCACAAAAACATTCTACCACCCTTTCAGATCTCTTATTCTTAATTTATTAAGATTTTCATTTTCTTATATCTTTTCACTTTATCATATCTTTTATTAATTATTTGAGAAAATAACTAATATCACAAACTTGAATTCTTCTTGAAGCGAAAGTATTTATCTTGGATATTGAACATTTGTTACCTCCATTTGGATACTATGAATCTTGGAAATACTATCAGAAAAAATACATACAGGACCCAGCATTCAAAGCACTAATATTCTATAATCATATTGATAAAAGAATTTTCAGCGAAATATGGTCCAATGATCTGTTGATCCTCTAAAAATTTGAAAGAGCATTTATGACCATAAAGACCGTGTGCTTCAGAGTGGTGCAGTTGGACCGTTTGCCATTGCAGATTTTAAGTCGACCCGGTGACTATAACTCGGCCCCTTGTTAAAAATAGGCTCTGGCTAAAGTATATGGAGAAAAGGTCTCGGATGAGGACATGCTTGAGAAAGCATATACCACTTTTCATGCCTCTAATGTATCATGCAACAACAATAATAGAAATGGTGTGGTTGCAAATGATAGTTAATTGCATGTAATGCTGTGCATTGACATAATATTGAATTGTTATTAAAAATCACTAATCTCACCTACTAGTTTATATGTTACTTGAAATGTCACCTGATTGAGCCTAATAGACGATGGGGCGGCAGAGGACATTGGGGCGTCAGGCGTGGATATTTTTATGGACGAGGCCGAGTAGTAGTCATAGTTACTGCTATTGGAATCAAGGTGAGTTATAAGCAACCTCACAATAAAACAAACCCGATAGCAGGCGGAATCGTTAGTAATGCTGGAAGGCAAGCAGTCCCACCAGCAGAAAGGGTTTATAGGGCTGATATGAATGGAATGAAAGGTGTGGTCTAACCACATGTCATTATATTAAGCATTTGTTGTGACATTTATAAACCTTCATTAAAGGAAAAACAACCAAATTGAACTAACTTTATTAATGGTCAGGGACAATGGATCTTGATGATCATATCAGAATCTAACCAAAAAGTTATATTCAGAGTGGTAAATTCATTGATAATGGTGTAATAATTTTATCATTTTGATATCTTTGACTTCTTTGAATCCAAGAGTGAAAAAATTGACCATTTGATTGGTGTGATGAGTATGTAACATGTTAACATATATGCTTATTATGTAAGGCAAAAATTAATTTACGGAAAAATAAATAAAATAAATAATTGAGATTTACAAAATTGTGAAGTTTCGATTAAAAAATCAAAAGTACATGCTCGGATCTCGGATAATGACGGATCACAGATTAGAATGGAATCTGTGAAATCTACCTAGCATGTCGAATTTCGTCGAATTCAGAGACAGTTAGGATTGACACGTTTTGAGTAATAAACTTTTAAGGACCACTTAGTAAAACGATATTTGATGTGACAAAAAATCACATATAACATGTGCTAAGTAAGCAGTGGCATGAGTAAGAGAGAAATGATGGAAATGAATGATGAAGATAATTAAGTGTAAACTAGGAAAGAGGACATAAATACTCATTTTAAAATTCTAAATGATAATAAGACGAGAAATCGAAATAATTATTCAGCCTATCTTTAACAAATACGAAGAACAAAACGTGGGGGAAAAAAAACAGAAGATCACGTGGCTATGGAGTTTTTAGTTTAGAGAGAGAAGGTGTGCACTTCTACATGAATTATCGAGACAGTCAGACCGTCGGAAGTCTTGGATGAAGGAAAGGCACTCTGAGGCAGAGGCCTACACGTGAGCCGCCAGGTTTTGGGAGTTTTAGGCAAACTCAGTGAGAGTGGGGTTTATATACTTGGGTTTTCTCTTTGTTGAAATCTTTGTTTGATGTTTGAGTTGAATGAGTAAGTGAGACCTTTGATTGGTTCAATCACTTGGAACCAAGGTGTTAGATTTTGAAACCCATGTGGACGGTCAGTAGTGAAATCCACGAACTAAATTTACCATGGTGCAAATTTATTACTATGAATGATGTGACGTGTATGAGTAGAAAATGGCCGTGAAATTTGGATTCACTAAATTAACCTATGATTGGTGGATTCTTGAGATAGTAGCAGGGTTTTATTAAGAAAGAGACCAATTCATAAATAATTTTGTGAAATGTGTTTGTTTGAGTAATTCGAATCGAGTTGCTAGTGTTTGATCATTAGCTCAAAGT
The DNA here is from genome assembly GCA_016808115.1 of Tetrastigma voinierianum. Lineage (NCBI taxonomy): Eukaryota > Viridiplantae > Streptophyta > Magnoliopsida > Vitales > Vitaceae > Tetrastigma > Tetrastigma voinierianum. The sequence goes on from JAEQBH010005742.1 coordinate 102,515, forward strand.
GAGCTGGTACGATGAAAATTGATGGTGAAATTACATGACATGTTTGTGTGATTTGTGCATGTAATATAGATTCTATCTCTTTTATTGTTATGAGTATAATTCAGATTACGATCACATTAAGTGTATACCTTGGGGCATCTAGAGACGATAAGAGTGAGTGCGTGGAGTAATTCTTGAGAGAATGGATTCAGGAGGGTTGATAAAAATAAATGAATATCGGAGGGTATTCAAATAAAATACTCGATCGTCGAAGTCGGCGATTGATATACATTGGAGACAGTCCATACATATCATCATCATTGAAGGCAGCGAGTGTCTCATACATCGGAGGGATTGTCCATAAGCTCTGATAAAAACTAAGGGTTCTCATATCTTAGCTTGAGCAAGTGTGAAGTGGTGGACTAGAGGAGTGCAGAGATGATGGGTTGAACATTCAAGTAGATTAACATTTTAACTGAATATGTTTCATGAAACATTACATATACACTTAGGTGGAAGTAGCCCACTTAGGGTGATTAACTACGGCGTCAGCACCACAGTAGAGTCTGTTTACGAGGGGAGCGTGCGAGGGACGGCTCATTAGAGATTGAGTTTTAGAAGAGCGAATGTGACTGATGGTTTGCTGTTCAATTCTAGTGTATTTTTAATATATGGTGTAGAGTAACGAGCTGCCCAGCCGGATATAGTTGATTATCTTTGATAATGATATTATGGTATAAACCCAAGATGCATTTTGAATATAGATATCATGTGATTGATGTTGATTAAGACTAGGGATTATAAGGGTGTTATATTTGGGTAGAAACTCCACAGGTACAAGGAGACTACACTTGTTTTAATGGAAGGATAATAGAGTACTTCAAACGTTAAAACAGTGTTCCATGGGTTGAAACGGGTGAGTCACTTAGGACCCAGGATGGGGTGTCACATATTATGTTAGTTTTATTACATATTTAATACAAGTAAGTTCTTCATTTAAATTTGTCTTTTTCTTTTGGCAAGTATGTGGATCATTACATAGATATATCTTTGCAGTTACCTGACTTACATAGTTTTACATGGTAAAATGCCCTAAACTGCTTTGAGTTCATTTATGTTCAAATAATATCAGGTCAAGTTGAAGAAGCTGTTAAGACCACAGGAAGGCTCACTATTGTTTTTGCCTAATAACGCTGGTTTAATTGTTTAGTGACTATTCTCAATAAACTAATGTGAAATTTACTGTTCAAATGATATTCTTACGAAATGGATATCAGGTGAAACTAAGATAAATGATAAGTGTTTATATTGTGGTAAAACAATCACGAACAAGTGAGTTTCCTTATCATACTGATGTATCAATAATATGGAGACATAGTCTTACTATCTTTGGACCAAATTCCATGCATTAAAACATTTTAATGGCATGAGACTTGGACACTCAGGAGAAACAGACGTGTTTTATGTTCAAAATTCATGGACCATCATTATAATGGATAGTTTAAAATCATGATTTTTAGTTGTATTGTTAGTTCTCAAATGAGTGAATTGTCAGATCATCTTTTGAGTGCGTCTTGAATCCACGTTTCTAGAAGCATTGGCAAGGAGATGTTGTGGACTCTACCTAGTGGACCCTTTTCAGTCTTTATGGTTTTGGTGATGTCTGAATAAGTCTCATCTTTGCACTATTTGCAGATAATTGCATTTCAGTTCCTAACTGAATCATTGACTCGGCTGTTCAACGATGTCATATCAAGACAATTCGTCTTGATATGTTGAAGTCAAATCTATTCAAGCATATGATTATTATATATATTCAGAATAAATGCTAATCTTCAATTACTATGATATACTAAAGAATAGGTTTGATTGAATCCTTATCATATGCAATTAGTGCCCCTAGACTATACTAATTCACAAATTGCCTATAAGCTGAGAACATTATCAAAGTTGAAATTTAAATTCATGTGTCTAAATGATGAAATTTAATCTAAATACAACTCTTATTCTAATTTACCAACTATATTCACATTCCATGTTTTTGATTGTCTTTGTTATGTTCAGTATACACCTCATTGAACTCAAACTAGGGTCTAAATATTCTTATTATTTATATAGTTTTCAAATCTTAGTTTATTATTAACTATCTTGAGCCTCTCAGGTGGGTTTTTATTGCCTTTCGATTTGAAGATTGTCATTTAATGAAGATGTTTTCCCACCATGAGGGGAGAAAATGTTCAGAGAAAATGACGAAATTACATGGGACAAGATATATTTTCTAATCTTGACCCTATAAAAACATTTAAATTAGAGAATTCAAAAAAGATAATTTATTTACAAAATCTTTGAATCAATTGCCTGGTACATTGTGATTCAACAAGATTACAAAATCATATACCAGTTCACAAATATGACACAGGATTAAAAATTCCAATGGGGAAAATTGAAATATAGCGTGTCAATGAGCACAAACAACAAATTAAAAAATCTGAAACGACTTATTGGCTCAAAGATGCAATTCCTAGAAAAAGGAAAAGTGTTAAATTCAAGTAACAAGAAGGAAAATCACAGTATAGACATTAAACTAATAGCACTATAGAGGCATCAATTGAAACGATTGTAGCATATTTGAATTTAATAATAAATTGCTGTGAATATCTATTATGTATTGTATGAGAGAAAAAATATGGGATGAAATATACCTTATAGATGATGCTTTTTCTTTCTAAGTGGCTATGAACATCATAAGCAATTATCTGAAGTTAAGAGCCACAGGCCATGAATAGATATCGAAACTTCAAAATGATTGGTTAAAATGAGAAAGCAATTTAAACAAAGGGTTAAAATTACGCTAGCGAGAGTGTTGGATAAATGGTTAACACAAAATCATAAACACATTGGATGGGTCACTAGAAAACAAAATGAGCAAAATGAAATAGTGTGATATATAAAGCATGCCTTATTATTTGAAACTCTCATAAGACATGAAATTGATTATGAGGAGGCGTATTCTCCATGTAATAGATGCAACTACATTTTGTTGGCCCAATATGTTAAGCGATCTCTGAAGGACTTGATATCTGGCCCGATGGATGTTATTCTGACCTAATTATATGGATCTATTGATATAAATGTATATATGAAAATCCACAGAAAAATTCAAATTACTTGAAGTAATGAATTCATTTTAGATGTCATTCAGTCAATTGCATGATCTATATAGATTCATATCTGATGACACCATTCATCATTAAATCAGAATTTATTCAAGAAAGACTACCTCTTAAATATTAATTGTCCATACATTTCTCATATAAATGATTTATTATTAATACAGTATATGTAGATAATTTAATTGATTGAGACTTCTTTCGGTATATGTGGATGATTTAATTTGATTAGGACTGTGAAAACTCATCAAAACATTGACTACTGCAAAAAGAATTTGAAATAAAGAATCTTGGGGAAAACAAAAATATCGTTTTGAGGCCTTACGAATCGAAACATTGTTTGAATGGTGTGTTCATAATCCCAGCATGCTCTGAGAGAAAAAAAATCTGGCACTGCCATGATTCATCACTGCCAGTTTATGGTTTGTTAGGTCACTTGGTGACCAAGATCAGGTCGACCTAAGAAAAATTAAAATTTCATAGTGAGTAAAGTACCATCTCAGTGCAATTGGTGCACTAATGTATCTTGCAAATTATACTCGACCAGACATTTCTTTCTCAATTAATTTACTAACAAGATACAGTTCAGCTCCAACTAAAAGGCATTGGAACGAAATTAAACATGTATTAATATATCTTCGTGGGACATGTGACATGGGATTATTTGTTCAAAACATTGAAGACTGATTTTGAGTTATGCAAATACAAGCTATCTTTTGGACCTCACAGCTTGATCGCCGTATATATGTTTGCACAAATCTTATATATCTGGGGGTGGTAAAGCAAGCAATAGTAGCCACCTCTTCCAGCCATTGAAATACTGCTGACATGAAGCTAGTGAAATGTGTTTGAATTGGAAATTCATGATACAAACACATGAAAATCATACATTACGTTATCTTACTCGAAACAAACTGTGATATTATATGAAGAATAATATTGTGTATTGTGCAAGTCAAGAGTTATATTAAAGGTGATGAGCTAGCACATTTCACGAAATTCTTTGCACTCATGAACTTGAAGCAGTGGTGAAATCAATGCAGCAGATAAGATCGAGTGATAATGTGATTTATTTAAAAGTCTTGCCATTCTGACGATCGAAAACTTGTACACCATATTGGTGCCTTCGGGTAAATCTTCAAAATGAAGTATTATATCCTTATCCCGGGTGAGATGCTGAAAATGAAGTGGTATATCGCATCATGGGAGGGTATTAAAGATGTTGATATCTTGCACTGTTTTCCCTTTGTCGAGGTTTTATCATGGTTTCTGTGGGTTTTTGGCGAGCCAGTCTGCTTATCCCAGTGATAATTCTCATTCGAGGAGTGTTATAAATAATTCATTGAGAAATGTGAATGACAGCGCATTCTGGAGTGAATGCGTATGGATGTATATTCTTGTATTAATGAAGACACTTTTATATATATGGGATCACGATATTGAAGATAAGGAGAAGAAAAATATTTGAGTTATCTGTTTTATTATAACACTTCTATATATATATATATATATATATATATTAGTTCTTTAATTTTTAAAATTAGATGAAAAAACATTTATTTTCAACACTTCAATTTTATAGTTTTGTGATGGTTGTTTAGTAATTTAAACTGTATAATGTTTGTATGTTGTGTTATCTTGACATAAATATCTTATTGAATAAAGTATATATAGCTCCATATAAAATAAATGTTTAATTAAACCGTTTACCCAAACATGACCTAAGCTCTATGTGATATTGTAAACCAATTTAATATTAAAGTGATTTAGAGCATGTTTGGTTGTGTTCCACTAAACAAGGTGACTAGAAAACAGAAGAACATATTTGATTCAAATTTTTTGTGTTTGAAAAACACAAAAATACTAAATCTATGAATAAAGCAATTTCTGGTGTATAAAACTAAACTAGTGTTATCTGTGTTTTCAAAAACAGTTGTCATTAAGTATTTTCAAAAATAGAAATCAAACATACCTTTAGTAACCTAATTTAAGTAACCAAGAAACTATCTAGGTGTTTGATAAAACAATTTAATAATAGGAGTTGAAGTAAAAAATATTTTTTTGACATCTATTTATTTTACATATTATTTCGTAGTATTTTGTTATGGATTCTATCCTGATTTTTCATTAAGCTCATCCTAACCTTTTACCATAATCGGGAACCTAAGTAATCTAAAAAATAAATCCAAAATTTAAAAACAAGTAAAATAATTAATTTATTAATTTTTAAAGGAAATTTGTTATAAGTAGCTATTTGTTAATCATGTTACCTCAAACCTCTTTCAACCACTTTTATAGTAGTATAATTTATGAAAATAATATATTAATTATAAATTTAAAACATGTCTAAAGTTATTTTATAAACCATGTTATAATCAAATAAGAAAGGCTCTCAAAAAAAAAAGTAAAATAAAGAATCACAAAATGAAAGTTTTAAATATAATTGATTATTGCAAAACAAGTATTAAGTTTTAGTAAACATTCTATTTTTTGTTCTTTGTTTCAAGACATAATAATGTGGAGGCTACTTTGAAAGTTCAGTCCTGGCCTAAGCTCTTAGAATAAAACAAAAATAAATGCTGTGTTTAAATGATGCAAAAGTCAAAGATATGAAGCTTCTAAGAATGGAGTTAAGTTCAAAATATAGGTTTTGAAGCGAAAGGAAAGAAGATAAATGATCATTATTATCATTGGGGATTAAGAACAATACAAACGATTTGAGATGTTTTAAATGGGTTGTATAACAAATGTGCAGAGGGTTATTCTTCACTTTTAGCGGTTTATTGCTATTTTTGTATTTTATACGAGTTTATTTTTATTTAGATTTGTTCATTCTTCTTGTTTTAGGTGTGATTTATATTGCATTAGATATTTTGTTTTTATTTCCTATCTAGTTTGTAGCCTATATAAATGCATATTTATAATGTAATTATGGAGAAGAATATGAATTAAAAATTGCTGGGAGAAGCTTTTCTCCTCTTGGATTGAAGACTTTGAATTATAGTTTTATAGCGCTTGTCCTGTCGAAACATCAATCACGTGCATGGATTGATTGTGGGTGTATTTTATAGAACATCGTCAACGCTAGCTAGTTGATTGTAGCGTCTTTAAACTCAATCAACACTATCAATTATTCGTTTATGAATTGATTGTGGTGTACTATTATCAAAAACTGTAAATCAGCATTTATAGTTAGTTTGTGGCGTCTTGCCTCACATTGAACTTTTATTGATCGCATACATAGTTGATTGTGGTGTGTGTATTCAACTGCTCCAGTGGCATTAGCTGGATTAATTCTTGGTGTTTAAATTCAGTTGAACATTGTCAATGCTTATGAGTTGATTGTGGCTTTCTATCAAACATCGATCAAACATTTCATAGTTGATTGTGGTGTATTCATCTCATCGGCTCTCAAATCCCATTATTTAGTTGATTATGACATCTTCTCTGGTGTTTATAAATCAGCCTTTGATAGTTGATTGGCTGCCCTACTATCGAAACATTAATGTTAGTGTAATTGATTAAAACGTCTTCTAAACTTTTACAATGCAATTTGATCGTACCAGAATGATCCAAGAGAGTGCGGTGCAGGTCGGGGTTAGTCCATGGCGTATTGCATCATTTGGGTTAAAAGGCAAATAATAATCTCCTTTTATAAACTTTTCTTACATATTTGTTGTGCTTCATGGCAAGGAAAGGGTGATTTAAAAATATCCCGTTACCTCTTCAAGTTTATCTGATAATAACGTGATTATTCCATCAAGATGTGGGGTTTTTTTTTTTTCGTGTTGTCCCAGGCTTATGGTGATACGTTAGTTATCACATGCGATCTTTATTTGTGTGATAACTATTCAAATAGACAAAGTGAATTCGACTAGTCGAAGATATTAAATTATGAATTATATATTAGCAAAATAATGTAAAATATTAATCCATATATAGTATAGGATTTTATCTTAGGTATTACTCTGTCACTTAGATATTATTTATGAAATTTATAGATTTTTAGCAATTTATACATTTGAATCAATTAAATTATTTTTTCTTTAAAAAAAAAAAATAATAATATTACTTGGTAGCATAATCTATAAACAATGGTTACAATATAAACTATTACATCATAATTCATATCCTTTTGCAGACCACCCCATCTATATAATAATGGTAGATGAAAATAAATGTCTATGGCACGATTATTTATACTCTATTGAAAAAGGAAAAAGGTTCATTTGGAAGAGTGAATGTAGTCATTGAATAAGGAAATTAACAGTGCAGCTGATGGAGACATATGAAAACAAATTTATGTTGTTTTATGTCAAAAATAAAATATAATATCGAATAGAGACTTTATTTATTTTATAATCATTCCTAAAAATGATAAAAAGATGAATGAAATTTTGTTGCATCTGAATTCCTGATGGGTAGTCCCATCTTATCTCAAATATTTTCTTACTGTAACTGTTACACGTTAGTTGGTGCATATATGAAACATATATGTTACTATGTGCACAATTGCAAGTTGAGGCATATTTCAAGGTGATTATCACGAGTACATCTATCATAAAACTCACATTACAATTCTGAATCTGAAATACCTTAGATTCATAACTAGCATAATCATATACATATAAAAGCATTGTGGTTAATAACATTACCATTTAAGAATCATTTTAGGTCGGTTTATGATGTGTGATATCAGTCACATGAATGTGAGACTCTCCATGACGATCCATTGGCACAACAGAAGGCCTCTGAGACCCATTGGGCTATAGATTGGTTTTTGCTTTAGTTGAAATGAACTTGTAAGGTCAACAGGTTTGGACAAAGAGTGCTACATTCATGTTGGCAGGTCCTATTTTATCGTGTCATTAACAGAATTTTATAAATATTCAATATTCTATTATGTTCCATGTTATTGTCAGCAATAAACACTGTGTTCTATAATATTTGCAATTTATGGTATCCACCAACATGAATAAACTAATGGCAAATCTAAACTTGAGTGCCAATAATTCTTCCGATTACTTAACACAATAGTAATTCCTCAATCAATAATTGTGCAACACAATGAACTACTGTTGGGTGTGATAGCTCCTACATCTTACCTGTGTACCACATGCCAGACTGGAAATTTGAGCCCAATCTAGTATCAAGCCTATGTGTGGCTTACATCTTGCTATATTGTGATGTAGGCACCTCGCATCGGACATATCGAACATCCCTCACATCAGACATATCGAGCACCCATCAAGCTTGCTCAAATTTAGATTGGATTATCTCGAAAGCCACATATCTAATTATTATACATTAACCTAAAAAGACATGTGAATAATTGTGAAGTCCATTGACTTTGATCGCCACTACGCATAAGGTGTAAATGGGAGTGTCTTTGAGCTTAACACAACACGTTTTAACAAACCATACTTTCAACGTGCATTGATGGAAAGGGTTGAGCCATCACAGTACTCTTAAGAAAAAAGATTGGCCAGTAGGCCATGTTAATGGATTCTTAACGTAAATGTAGTGTTGTGAAGATGTGAGTGGATTTATATGGAAATGGGCATGTGAGTGGAGACCTTAATGAGTTATGATAGTGGGTTACTTATTTTTTGAAAATAATTTAAAAATGATAATTTTCTTTTCATTATAAATATTAGTTTTTATTAAGATATAAAATATCAATTTTAAATTTAGTATTTAAATTAAATAACAATAATTAAATATTGGATATAAATAAAAATAATAAACACTATTTTATTCAATATTTCAACAATACATGAAGAAAAATAATGAAAACAAAAAGTGAGAGAATTAGTAACATAAATTTGGCGCATCCTTTAAGGTTGGCATCTACCACCTATAATCATTGTGTTATAAAAAATAAATGACATCTATAAATCTAAGAATAAACATATAACATAAAATTTTGAAAATTTTATGTTGTGCTAAAACAGCTCATCTTTAATTGTCATCATGAATTAAAATCAACGTTAGGTTAAAGAACATTTATCATTACCAGCGATTCTTTTTTCATCTTTCCCCTTTTGAAGTTTAAATGTGCATCTTGAATCCTTTGAAGCGTGTTGAAACTTTGACGTATCGTGAAAGTGGGTGTCATTATTCATAGATATATTTATTTGCAAGTAAAAGTAGATTCCGTGCTACTAATAGGCTGCAGTGGTTTGGCCAGATCAAGTGTCATTTTAGATAGCATGGGAAAAGTGGATTCATGAGATTTCCACCATTTCAAAATATCAAATGTTTTATTTTATTCGAACAACAATCAGTGCCTCTAAATGTTTTGAAGATGGAGACTGTTGAAGGACCAATTTATTGATTTTCATATGCTAATTGCTTAAAAAAATGATAATTTCCAAATATAGATGAAGTTGTAACATTTGAAGATGCACTATCATATTTATTTTGGTAATATTTATATAAATTGTTTAATTGTTCATATATGTGATCAGGTGGTTAGTTCATACAACAAGCTTTGTAATTTAAAATGCACCTACACAACTAAACACAACACTGGATCCCTTTATTTAGCTAATGAAAAAGTGGTGGGTCTTGTATTTCCAAAATTTTGTTCATCTTTTCATATTTATAAAAAAGGTTATCTCTGTTTTTAAACAAATCACTTATGTTGCAAATACTCATAAATTTTCTAAGATGTGGTGTATACAACATAGCACTATCAGTTAGCTATAAAAAACAAAAAATGTACAAGCGTAAGCTATTTTAAATAGAACTTTGAACTTATTTTAATTTCACTATTTTTATGTGACAAAATATATACAATTTCATATGCTTCACAAGTTTTAACATTAGGTATTTAGAATTCCAGCGATGAGGACATCACGATGAAATTTTTAAGGCTTAATGTGAGATTTGCGTAAATCATTATATTAACTTTGGTTTATTTTTGCTGCAGTTAATCGCGACAAATAAATTTTAAACTAAATCGAATAAATGACCTATTGAAAGTATAATTTTAAACTATCTTTAACTATTAAATTAATTATATGACAGCTTTATCTCACATGAAACATACATTTTTGTGGACATATTGTGTTTTCACAAATGATCTATGTTTAGTATTATTGGCATTATCAAATATAACTAAATTTATTATATATCTTTAAAAACATTGTGCTCTGATATATGTTAAATATCATGAGGATGACATATAAAACGAAAACCTAATATTTTTTTGTGTAATTCCCAATTCGTATCTATATAATGTGATGTTACATATGCATAAAGATCATCTTTGCAACTAGTCCACATATCAGAATTCACAGATAAAAACACATTATAATTAGTTAATTCTTCAACTATTATTATTATTATTATTATTTTATAATTATTTATTATATCTATTCACAGTAGTCTTAGAATTCTTTTAAGGACGAGTTCTTAAAATCTTATTAAATCTAAAACTCTAGGATCTTAGGTAAATCCCAAAGAATTCATACTAGCTATAGTTTACCAAGAAGGTACACTACTCTATAAGTTCAGATTATACATAAAATGTTTCATTACAATGAAGATACTTTGACTTATTTGATATTGCTTAGAGTCTAATGCACCATGTTTTTTGGTAAATTGTTCGGCGTGTCTTCTAAGATGACCTGTGCCATCGCTAGCTTTACAACTATATATATATATTTTTATAATATTTGCATTGTACTACATTTTCTACCTCTTATTTTTGGGCCTGGCACATTATTATAGTAAGTAGGGTTTCAAACTAAAGAGATCGTTTACTAAACCTAGGTTTTTTTCTTACATATTCGGAATTAGAAAAAGGGACGGATTGAGGGTTACTAGTGGGGGTGGGATTCTCCTCATATTCAAACGGATTAAATTCTTCACATTCATCAATATCAAAATTATAGTTTTCAACATCTAAATAACGGAGATCCATTTTTAATTTTGAAAAGAAAAATGAAGAAAGAAAATAATAGATAAATATATAGGACTAAAAACACAAATAAAATAACTAAATATAAATATCTCAACTGTGAATATGAGGCATAGATAATACTTCCCAAAAACTTACATGGTCAAATGTGTGCACTAGTGAAAGTAAATAGAATTTAAATTCTTGAATTTGAATACTTGTAAATTGATGAAATAAAAGCTTGAAGAAATAAAATAAAAACATTATTTGCAAAAAGAGATGAGAGAATAAAAAATTGAGTAAAGAAAGAATTAAAGTAGGAAGTATTTATAAAAAATCATAAAATCAATTACATATTTACCTTAAAACTAACCGTTTTATAATTGTTAAGAGGAGCTATTTTAGCGTTCATTATGCAAATATTTAAAATAGTTGTTGACTTATTTACCATAAAACTAGTCTTCATTGGAGAGGTATTATAAATATTTGATATAAAATATATAAAAATCATTATTAAATTACATTTTTTACCCCTCAAAACAAACAGATTATATAATAATGGTGTTGAAAAGGCATTTTGAAATTTGAGTAACGTAACAAATTCAAAGTGTTATAATGGAGCCCGATGGGCTAACGAGTTCAACACAACCGGGCCATGGTGACGCTTGGTGAACCATTCCTAGGCGCAGGCAAAAGTGAACCTGACCCACTACAGTAACCGAACCAGCACAAAGCACGACACGACATTATAACGGACCAACCCACATGTCAAAATGGATGACATGGCCCATTGGACACCTCTAATTAAGCATTAGAAATATCACATTAAGGATTACGAAGCAGTTATGATAGGCCAAGTGACATGCATAACACCCATAAGTAATATCTTGTAATGAGAAAAAGAAAAATTTTGTAAGCAATTAGAGAAAAATAATATATATACTTTTATCTTTGTAAAATGATGGAAAATATTTGATGTAATAAACGTCTTATACTATATATATATATATATATATATATATATAAAATTAGCTGATTAATTTTAATTAAACGGATCATAGGTCATCAAATAATATATATAATAAATTGATCTAAACTAAATGGATTGAGTATATAACCAGTTTAAATATCCGTTTATACTTAAGCTCAACCTAAACCCGTCCGTCAGATCGGGTTACGGGTGTGGGTATACCATCGGCCTAAGGTTAGGATGGAAGAAAAGACCAAAATACCCTTCAAATATGTACACAAAATCAAACAACACATATGCATATAGAGTCAAGAGTATAGAGAAACATTGCACAGCAACAAACAATGAAGAGTGTTTAAGTGAGAGAGAGAGAGTTAGTTCAAAGCTCCTTGGAGTCTCGATCCTTCCCTCCTACTCCTACTCCTACAACATTATCTTCAGCATCTTCATAGTTGGATGCGATTCTCTCCTTGGCTGCTTCCTTCGCTTCTTCCATCTTTTCATACGCCTTCTCCTTTGCCGCCTCTGCGCTCTCTATACGCATACCTCCCTAACCCAGTCTCCTGGCCTTTCTCCTTTGCTTCTCCCACCTTCTCTTTCACCACCTTCTTCGCTTCATCCGCCTTCTCTGCAGTTCCTGCATAACCGATTTTAACTTAAACTTATTTCTCGGGTATTGAAAAGCAAATGATCAATAAATAATATGATACGCTACTAGTCTGCTAATAACCTGAGGCGGCTTTCTCGGTAGTCTCTGCTGCCAGTCAAAACCTTTTGGCTGCTATCTTGAAGCGATCTTGCATACTTGGCTCAGCGCGATATTTTGTCAGTAGCCCCACTCCGTCACGTCTCGGAGGCTTCGTTTTGTATAACTATCGAAGGTTGTGACCTCCTCTCTTAACATGGGAACAACTGCAACCACGTAAACACTTCACCACAACCATCAGCGCAGACAGGGCACGGGCAAGGGCAATCACCCCTCCGGGAGGATCACTTAAGGTTTCCTTGACATGAAGAGGAAGAAGCCATGAAAATCCAATACTAAGAGCTCCTAGATCCACACGATCAGAGGCGGCAAGTGATTCTTTATAAAGCTATCACAGCAAACCATCGGCAGTAGCTATGTGATTTAGGAATAATGTTCCAACCAATATACAGTCCAACATGTTTTTAAACATGTATATATATATGATAAAGAGAAGGAATAAGAATAAAGAATAGGAATGGGAATAAGAATACTGGGGAATGGGAAGAAAATGAGGTGTCAAGCCACGTGGCTGGCTGTAAATTCAGTGAGTGTATAAAATTTCGCCATGTGTCTTTTTAAAGTTCCAAAATGTCAAACATGGATAATGCACATGTATGTTTCAACTGGGGTGACATGATCATGTGTAACCGTCTGATTAAATCCAGTCTGATCAAACTATTTGGGTTTTGAATTGGGATGCCTCGGATCACTCTGACTGAAGAGTAAGGAAGAATTGGAAGAAATAGAAGACAGCAATGATCGTTTCAATAAAGGATGAACAGGATAACATGTGTTTTATCAATGATTGATTATTGACTCAGATGTATGTCATCCATTGTGGATCAATCTGTTTATCAATGTATTCAGATTCAGATTGTCAATCATTGCCTGCAGATACCATCATGTGTAAGTGTTGTGAATTTCTGTTATCTTATTCATTCGAACAGCTGATAGTCTGAATCAGTAAATCAAATTTTAATAAAAAGAAATAGTGTGTACCGGCTTATTTATATATGAATAAACGAGTGCTATTTCTTGTTTCAATTAAAATTATCCAGTGACCAAATGTGGTTGAAAATGGCGTATTTTCTATTGATTCAGTCTGAAAGCGTATTTTCTGAAAATGAAAATTAAAGATTAGAATACATTGAAAATTTTCATATTCTGAATTTTGGATAGAGTTGAAAATTTTCGTGAACTAAACGGGGCCTAATGTTTTGTAAAAAAAAAAAGAAGTAAGTAAATAAATAAACAGCCTCCCAAAGCATCAGCCTCTAGGCATTGCCACAAGCAGAGCATCCTCTCCCATTATGAAACTAAACTCCATATTTATCCATCTGTTCGGGGGGAGTTCAAATAAGCATGGACACATAATCCTAGCAGAGTTCATATAATTGATTTCATCCATATTATGAGTAGGAAATCCAAACTGAACATTTTGATCCCCTTACAATGTACTCTCTGTTCTGAATACTAGAAAAATAAAGAAAAACAAAATCCAATTATCAGAACTCCATCTTTTGATGGAGAAGCATATTTGTTTGACACCTTAGGGAAGAGGGACGGTGCAGATCAGAACAACATAGGCTGGTTTTGAAAATGATGGATGAGAACAACTGGGCTTTCAGTAGACTTGTGGAGATACAGTTGGAGGGCTTCTAAAGCCTGGCTTCGTATCATCATAATCCTAATTAAGGTGCTTATGAAACAGGTGGAAAAGCTGGGCTGTCCGGAAGATGCTTTCAGAAACTTAATGACAGATTCTAGATTTTGTTTTAGTTGCAAATGGATGTCGTAATAACATTAAGGAGGTACCTTTCAGGAGTGATGCTTGGTTGGCTTCTCAGTCCTCTCACATACATTTTTCTATGCCATTGGGCTTTCCAGTCAGGTGGAGACAACAGCTTATGGATGCATATGCATATCAAGATCAATTCTTTCTCTCTGTATCAACAACTATTTAGGAAATCGTGGGTTTAATACGAATATTATGCCTTTTAACACTCTTCCTTATGTGCAATCCCATACCCGCACGTGGAGAGTCAAGTAAACCAAATAATCATTAAACTTTTAAATCAACAAATATGGTACAAATTATAGAGAGATCTCAAACCTTGGACCTGCTGTCAAACTAAGATTTGATTCTATGTTAAACGATCAACTCTATTAAAAGATTAAGCTTTTAGGATTTTGGTTTACTTCAGGTCTAGGAAGGAGTGAATTTTTCCAATTGTTGAAGACTAGGGTAATCAGAGGTTTAAGAAGGTAGGGTGTGAGGCTTCCCCCATAGATACTTGGCTTGCTGTTTTGATTTTTGTCCAAAGCCAAGGAAATTACAGATTGGGTGGCTTCAAAACCTGGGAGGAGATAAGCGGTTGGAGCTTCTCCAAAAGCTAAGGAAATTAAGGATTCGGTGGCAGGGAAACCTATGCGAGGGGGAATTCACAGTTGACAAGAGTAGTGACATAAACAGAAGGAAATTCTCATTCTCTTTTCCTTCTTATGCCTAATAGAGAATGTCACTAACTCTCTTAAAGATACAATATTGCATACCTCCCCCATATTTTTCAAATAGTTTTTTCACCATTCATCCTTGGTGACGTAAACAAATATAGTTTGGTCAAGAGGAAAATGGCTACTCGGAAATGGCTGTGAAGGTTGACTGTTGAGAAATGATAAGACTATGGAGACAGATGGTGGTCAAGATGAACAGTTAGCAATGATGACGTCTTTCTTGGAAAAGATTCATGGGGTTTTAGTTATGTGAGGGAGGGAGGGTTTCATTGGGTCAAAGGTTTCCAGGAGAGGAGTCCTTGCTCTTATGTAGTCCAGATAATAATAATGGTAAATAAACAGCATGAACAACTACTTCTGTAACTGAAAATCAGCAAGCAAAGACAAACATACAAATTCACATACATACTTCTGCATTGCTAACTCATTAACAAATATATTAGCTATAAATCAAAATATAATGCTTCAAATTACAAGGCAGAGCTAACTAAATAACATTGCATTTACTTGCATCTGAACTGGATAGCTTAAACAAGCAAAGGGGATAATCTGATGCGTCTTCTCCCGAGCACAAAACTAAACTGGCCAAAATTGTCTCAAAAAGATGAGGGTGGTAGAAATTGCTTGTTATTCAAAGCATACAACATCTAAGATACATACTTCAGAAATCTTTGCATGTCTTTCTTGTGTGGCCAAGGCCCTTGCACTTGCTGCATTGGAGTTGGCGTTTAATCGTTTCTATTGATCCAGCCTGCTTCATCTTTGGCCGTCCTGGTGGACGCATTTAGTAGTGGAGAGTCACAATAATCCCCCCGCCTGAGCAGCGGGCTGCATCTTCACTGGTCTCTGTCTACATTTGGAACAGGTTGAATTGATTCTGCATATGCTAGCGATAACTCTCAACAGTGAAGTATCTTGAGCAATAATCATATGGGCTCCTACCAATCCAAATCAAGAATGCAGCAATAGCATGGCAGCTTAAGGCAATCCACTGAGCTGATGCTTTGCAAACGATCCAATGATCGAATATCGACGATATCAATAGATTCCCCACGAACCTCAAATGTGCTACCATGTGAAAGTAACACTTGAAGTGATCTCGCTGTGGAAGTATCCTTTTGGAGTTTTTCCTCCTTAGATGGTGTGAGCTTTGTTATCCATTGACTGGAATCCATCCTGCGGCTATAGATCAATTCCATTATCTTTACGCGTAACACATCGGCCATGTGTTATGGGCAAGTCATTTGCCTCGACGCAATTGTAAGAACCCAGCTGTCCAAAAGTTTGATGTCATGTGGTTATACCTTGCTCCTCCAAAGAAAGCATTAGACCAATGGTCTGCCTCGCTCTGTATGACCCAATTGAAAGCTTCAGGCGAAATGCCTTTTATGTTTTCAGTACAACGCTGGAAAATTTCGAGTCTGGAAGCATAAGCAGCAGCATAAAAATCATTAATCATGAACCGTCTAGCTTCATGAGAAAACTGCCCCTTCAAGTCTTTGTTAAGTTTCTCAGTTAAGTAGTGAAGACAGTAGCCATGGAAGCCATTGTCAAATATCTCAGTCAAAGACTTCTTTAAACCCTTTTGAAAATCAGCAATAAAGGTAATAGGTCGAGCTGTTGACACTGCAGATTTCAGTTCCACCAGAAACCAACTCCAGTTTTCCTCAGTCTCAGCATCAACTACAGCAAACGCTACTGGAAAGACGCCATCATCCCCATCTGCAGCTGTTGCAGTCAACAACATCCCTTGATATTTTGAGTTTAAAGGAGTGCTATCAAGGAAAAGGAGAGCACGACAACCTTGCTGGAAACCAGATATTGTAGCATGGAAAGAGATAAAGAGACGATGAAAGCTTGAATCTTCCTTGGTCTCAAATGTAGCAAAACTACCAGGATTAGTCTCCTTTATTTTCTCACAGAAAAAGGGTAATTGACTATAGGCCTCCTTATGAATCCCTGAAGCTGCTCCCAGAGCAATCTCTTTTGCACGCCATGCTTATGAATAGCTTCAGTTGAATTCCATACTCTCGTTTGATATCATCTGCAATATCTTTCGGCTTGTAGTTTGGGGAGACTTTCAACTTTTCCTTTATGATGGTTCCCACCCAACCCCTTGTGGCACGATACCCAGCTTTCACAATGGCACCTTCACAAGTGTGTGTTGAATGCATTTTCTTAATACAAATTAACTGGGTTGTGGACAATCACGATGCATACTTATATCCTCCATGGGCAACCTTGCGATTTGCATTTTACAGTCACGCGATGACTATCATTTTCTTATGTTTGTATGCAAAACCATGTGCAGTGAGTACTTTATGCAGTAACTATCGAATTCATTAAAACTATTAAACCTTTGGTCAACACCAGTGATAGTGTTCTCACTGTTGTGCAGCTTTTTGATGCTTCTCATCATTGGAAATAATTGCAACATTATCTGAATGAAATTTAATTAAGCCATATTATATCAACCTTATCAAATGGCATGGGCCATGTCAACAACAGCATCCTCAGGGGCGACTGCAGGAACCACTGCTTCAGACACAGTTGTCCTGCTTGACCTGCATTATAAAGCATACACAATATTTTAACCAACACACAACCAGCAACACATCCTCCTCACAACAGTTTCGAAGTTCAATTTGTTCCCCAATCACTGTGCATCACACCAGGATCCAGACAGAAACCTCACCATCGTGCTAAGAATTCAGGGGATTCGTCTGAAAAATGATGTGAGCACAATCCTTGGTGCCCACATTGCAACTCACTGCAACCGGGCACCAAACGGAACCCTGAAATTAAGCAGCCGGAACTACATGAGCCTTAGAAGAATTAAACAAAATAAAAAAGGACACGCAATAATTTACCTACTTAGCAGGCATGATGGATTGATTCCGGAACAGCTTCTCATCATGATGAATATATCAAGCCATGTCAAAGATCTAAAAATTTAACCATCCACTTTAGGTCTTATCTTTAGAGATTGTGATAAGTCTTCTTGTTACCGGGAAGGAAGTACTTGATGGACATAGTATCCGTACTGCAATTAAACATTTCAGCCACTTCCACCATAAAATCGCTCAACTGCGTTTGCTGATCAGGCATCAATTGCATATGCCTCTCCCCCTGTGCCACGACAATGAACCATCCTTGTTCCGTCACAAACTCCCTCCCCGACTGACATATAGCGATAACTTTCTTCGTGGCCATACTTTACAATGAAAACCAGTATAAATAAAATCGCACAACACAAAAATTCTACAAGAGTTCAAAAATTCAAACCTTTTCGCAAATCGGAAAGGTTAGAATTCTAAAATCGAATCGTATCAACAAATTACGAAGGTCGACTTTGAGAGATCGGTAACACGACTCGAATTGAGGAACCTAATTTGTAGGAAAGAGAAACAAAAAGCCACATACCTTTTAAAATCCAAGACCAGGTAGGGACCTTTCTCTGGGGTCGACCGTTGCCACTTTCAGTGGACAGGAGGATAGGGAGGCGAGGAGTTGCTTTGCGCACGCACAGGCAAGGTCGCGACATTAGCCGTCCCGTTGTTATGCTTTCCGATTATCATCCAGTCTCTCCCGGTGTAACTTAGTTAATCTATGTCCGCGTTTCTAAGCCGTTGATTTCATCGACAATAGATGTTTGACCAAGATGATTAATCAGGTGCACTAAGGTTCATGTAGATAATTCCAGCGTCAAATCGTGGTATCCATGATCTTAAATTTTTAAATAAATGAAAATCCCCTTCAGATGGTTCTGTAGCGGGTAGCCGCTGCTTAGATTTGGTTATGAATTTATTTATTAAATTAATTATAAAAAACTTGTACTTTGACTTTTTGACTTTTTTCTTTCAATGTTTCTCTTTTATGTAGCTATTATTTAGCAAAAAATTTATGAAAAAAATGTCATTAATTAACTTTGGTTAATACTGTAAAAAAACAAATTAACTTTAGTTTATTTTGTAAAATATTCTTGTTACTTGATAATAATAAAGAGAATAGGGAAGAGATTAAGAAGAAAATAGATAAGTGCAAGATGGTGAGAAAGTCGAGGAGGAGAAGCGATTTATTTTTCATTTTCGATATAGCATATACGTTGAATAGGGAGATGGGCGTTAAATCGTAGAATGTGGGATTCTGAATGTGCCATAATAGGTACATTGAATATACATTGATGTATATAGGTTACGAATGTATGGAGTTCTGATATGTGGAGTTACGAATGTCTTATGTAGGTATATTGAATATCGTTAATGTATATAGGTTCGTTGAATATAATGAATATTCGTTCATGTATTTCATAACACTCCACCATGAATATTCATTGTATTCATGAATGTGTGAATGATGTGCCTTATTAAAAACCTTAAGCGGAAAAACCGGTGGGACAAAAAGCAGGACAAAGGAAAAAGAGTACGGTGCAAATATTTATGATCTCTCCCTTTTATGGATCGTTAATTTTCCATTAAAAACCTTAAGCCGAGAAAAAACCCGATGGAATGACAGGACAAAGGGAAAAAGAGTCTGATGCATGGTTCACAATATCTCCCCTGATTTGAGCTACCATAATAAATGAAAATTCTTTGGGGCTAGTTAATCTTGCATCTTATGAACTCGCCGCATACCAATGCCATATACTAATTTCTCAAAAGTTGACGTTGGCAATGATTTGGTAAAAAGATCTGCAAGATTATTTATGGATTGAATCTGCTTAACATCAAGTTGTCGACTTTCTTAGGTTCATGAGTATAATAGAAAAATTTCGAGATATCTTTGATCACTATCGCGCTTTGATATATCCTCCCCCAACTTGTGCAACACAAGCAGCATTATCTTCATAAATTATAGTGGGAGGTATGGCAGGTGTTAATGACAAAATTGTGAATATGTGTTATAATGGATGTAACGGCACACTCTCTTCCCGGCATATAGCGATGACTGAGTGTTAGAAGATGTAAACTACTTAGCGATTGCTTCGTAAACGTAAGAAATGGCGGTGCCATTACCTCAAACAAAATAAATAACCGGAGTTTGAGAAGCGAGCTTCACGTGGATCGAATCTATATCCGAGCATCGAATATAGCTCAAGCGGAGTAGTGTGATTATGGAATAATATAATCCCAATCTATGGTTCACTGAGATGCGAAAAATATGTTTAATTAGATTTCGATGTGCGCGAGTTGGCTTCAGGGACTAACGTGCCCGGCAAATTCTTGCAAGCGATGTCTGGTGCCGTGCATTGTTGCTGTACATGGCGGTGCGTTGAGATATGGTACTTCAGGACCAAGTATTTCTTCATCAAATTCTCTAGGACGAAACTGATCCTTTTGGGGATCTAGAGACCTTACAACCATAGGGGTGCTTTCAGTGATTTGAGCCTTGTCCATGTTGAGGCGTTTAAAATACAGTCTTTAAGTATTGCTGGGGTGATTGATGGAGTTGACCTGTTTGCAGCTTTGTAAGGCGCAGTTAGATAAAGTTTGGGTTTTGCAATCTTCGCTTTAATTATTTTTCAATATCAGCAGTTTGTAACTCTGGAGTTCGAATTCAAATTTATATCATTAAATACTCATTGCTTTCTGTGCCAAATCGGTTTCTCTCTGTTCTTAATAACCTTATGGACCAGATCAGGACATTCTATTCTTTCATGATTGATTACTCATAAAGTTAATACCACGCTCGACGGTTATTTAACCGTACCAAGATCTTTGCCGTTTAATGAGAAAATCAGATGAGATTCTTGTCCATGTTGAATCCTAGATTTTTATATCGTCTTTGTCTCAATAATATGGATAATCTTCTGTTAAATCGCTAAAGTTGCGCTCGATTTTCAAAGTTATGTTTAGTAAGCGAAGATGATCATGTCATCACGGTGGATATGTGTGGTATTAGATA
The DNA here is from genome assembly GCA_016808115.1 of Tetrastigma voinierianum. NCBI lineage: Eukaryota > Viridiplantae > Streptophyta > Magnoliopsida > Vitales > Vitaceae > Tetrastigma > Tetrastigma voinierianum. Next base: position 123,706 of record JAEQBH010005742.1, read on the forward strand.
TGGGATATGGAGATCTGTGACGGCGGTCATTTGTGCACGACAACACCGAGCACTCCGTGATTACATATTGAGGCAGAGGAAATTAGATTTAAGAATAGTTAAAATCAGTATTTTATTACAAAAGTTGTGATTGCAGTTAAAAGTAAAGTGACAAAGTTATCTGATACCGGATGGCGAAGCGGATTATAAGTTCCCAGATGGTCTCACGAAATCTCTGGTTAACATTAAAAATTAGCTTAATTTTAGAATGAGTGGATTCAGCGTGTTTTGAGAGGCCGTCAGTTTGGATCTTAAAGCGAGTTCGGCGTTAAACGTGCATGTAACATGTGTGTGTCATAATAAGTATGGTAGAGAAATAATGAAAATGGTAGAGATAGTGTGGAATATAATCTGATAAAGAGGAATGAGGGTGAACCATGAAATTTGATTTTAAGGCCTTTGGTGTAGTGTCCCGATAGTGCCGTCTCTTCGCAAGAGACCAAAAAACGTGATGAGCCAGAAGGCTTCCTCCAGTAGCCATTTTTGTGGTTTTTCTTCAGAGAAACTACTGCAAAAATACGAAATCCCGATCGTCGAGCCGGAGACCCGGGGAGAATGCTGCGCGGAAGAGCTGCAGCGTGGAGTGCAGGATTTAGGGAGTTTCTTCAAACTCCTTGAGGTAGGATTTACTCTTTGGAATTTTATTATTTTAAGTGTTTTGTCGATGTTTAGGTTGTTTGAGGCGGGTGGCTAGTTTGATCGATCCCGAAAACATGTGAGGCCAGGAATTATAAAATTTTTGGGAGAAAAAGGGGCGCGAGTGACTACTCAGTGATTTGGGTTCCTGATGATGGGTTGTGTGTTAAATCACAATAACGATTCGAATTTAGTAGGGAATGGCGGTGAATTTGGTTTACTAAGTGAGCAGTTGATTTGTGATCTCTTTAAGGGAATAGTAACTTAGGGTTTCACTTATTCCGAAACAACAAAATATATTTTGGTAAAATTATGTGTTTCAGTTTAAAGTAAGTGGGATCAATTCTTGTGTTTGAGCATTAGCCAGAGAGCTAATTTGATGTGTGAAATAATCAATTACATAACATGTTTGTGTGATTTAATTTTTATCGCGAATATATTCGTGTTTATATGTTTGCGTGTGATTGAAGCCCGAATTGGGCCCGACATGTACATTCATATCAGTGAGACCATCTACGGAATATGGGGTTAGTCGCTGAGATGAGCCACAGAGAAACAAGGTTCGGAGTAGTCTAAATGTAAATTATCGGAGGGTAGTCAAATCAAATAATATATATCAGCGAAAGTCGGAGGCGGCTGATTGATATTTATTCGTAGAGAGTGAGTCGCGAACCAAATCAAATATATATCGATCGTCGAATGTGGTCAGTGTATATTAAGTCGAGGAGTTGTCCATTGACAATATAATAATTACAAATGCAGAGGCTTAGGCGAGTGTGAGAGAATGGAAGGGACTCGGGATGCAGAGTTGGTCATGTTGAGCATTCAAAATTTGGATCGTGGTGCTTGAATGGGTGTTTACTTTAGACGTTGCCCATTTGCTTGACTTGGGTGGTGAGTGGCGCTTGGGCGTTCCTCTGGAGCTTTGGCTCACCCTAGTGATGGGACCCCCTTTATTTTGCGGTACGGGGAGCATGCGCGGGAGACGACACGTCATAGGGTGGTCTTAGAAGAAGCGGGTTGTGGCTTTGATGATTTAAACATGTGACAATTCTCTAATTTGGATATATGTGTTGTATAAAGTGAATTATTAACTCTTTTGAAACTATTGGATATAGTTGTTGTAGTATGAGGAGTATTGTTTATGTTCTGATGGCAGTTTTATATCCTGTGTGAATATATATTGAATTGATTTGGAGACCAATTGTTGCGGTATTATATTTGGGTAAGAGCTTCCGTACAAAGGAGGCTACGCAGATTTTAAATGAAAATGTCGGGTGGCGGCGTTCGTGAGTATTACCATGGAGGGTTGTGGATAGTCAAGCGGACCCTCAGTTTGGTAAGGTGGCGACTTGGCGTAGAGCTTGGGTAATACAGTGCCTAGGAGCTCGGGTTTGGGTATCCATCACCACTAGGTGGTTTGATGTGGAGTATAGGTGTGTGGAAACCTATAGATAGAAAATTTGGGCTTAGGCCATGGTTGAGGAAGAGCATCACCACTAGGTGTGGTTCGATGTTCGGTTTAGGTATGAGATTACCTAGGAAATCACGGAATAGCCCAGAATATTCTGTACGATGTGTTGATGTTTTTGTGTGATTTTGTGAATCATTTGGTGATTGTGTGCATAACATGATTTGTAATGTGTTATAATGTTGTGTGCTTGGTGATTAGCACATAGATGAGTTAAGGAAATATTTTAGAAAATATTTTGGGTGTTTACAGTGTGTAAACTTGAACCAAGTAAGCAAGTGAGTATAATTTATTTGGTTCAGGAGTTGAAGAAAATTTAATTTTGAGGTTTTACAGGTGTAAGCCCGACAAGAATTAAATGAAATAATTACAAATTTATTTTGGGTTGTTAGTGAGAGAATTTTAAAGCCAAGGGAAAATAAATTTTTACGAGAAATTTATTTGATGCAGTGAAGAAAATAATTTCTAAGATTTTTACAAGTAGTAAAATTGTGAAGAAAATGGAAGAAAAATAAATTTTTATAAGAATTTATTTGAGTATTTAAATGTGGAAAAAATGATGCAAGATTTTAGGGGGTGCAATTTGGAAAAAAAAAAAAAATGCGAAAAGTGAATTTTGAAATTCTTGCAAAGTATATTACAAGAGAGGCGATTGTATTGCAACGTCTGATGAGCTAGAAAAAGCGTATTGCAATAGGTTGAGTTGGCCCGAGACAATGTATCGCGTCGCATGTTGTATTGTGGCCGGTGGGCCAGTGTAATTTGGGCGACGCTGCGCGAGCGGCCCAGGCGCCGTGCGTCTTTGGGCGTGCAGGGCGCGCCGCGGCCGAGGAGGCGTGCGTGGGGCGCGCGGGCTGGGGCTGCGGGCGTGGCGCGCCGGGCGCCTTGGTAGCGCGAGGGCGCGTCACCGCATGGCGCGAGTCTTGTGGCTGTAGCAGAGCCTTATGAACAACGAAGCAGCAGCCTTGTAACAGTATAAGCTGTCTTGAGGGCCCCTTCATTTGAAGCGCCTGAGCCTTGAGCACCTGTAACCGGCTTTGGCGTGGCTGGCGCCTGAGGCTGGCAGGTGTGCCTTCGGTGCAGGCTTGATTTTCAAGCTAGGTTTTCGACTCGGTATTTTTGAGTCGATAAATAGACAAGCATTCATTATAAAATAAAATTTTTAAATTTTTTTTTAATATTTATTAAATTCAAAATAAAATCCAAATAAAATCATATATAAATTTTGATAAAATTTTAGAAAAATAAAATTTTCAAAAAAATAAAATTTTGAAAATAAAATTTTGTTGAAAACTCTGTTTTAGCAGCGAGAATTGATTGCGTATACAACGAGTTATGTGTATGATTAATGTCTCGGGTGTGGTTATGCCTTAGAGACCTTTGTGTGGATTTAACTACCAATTGAAATTGAAATTGCGGTAGTTGAAATGAGGAATTATATGCATGGTGATATGCGTGACATAGGAAAAAGGGTAAATACTAAGGTTATGGGTTATGACCTTAGGGATTTGGAGTGCTTGAAAATGAACAAGAAAGTTTAGAACCTTATTGAATGAATAATCAGTGGTTTGAAATTTGGCTACAGGAAATGACGAATTAGGTTAGGTTTGTCAGAATCTGGTAAGTGAAAATCGAAGCATCTGCGCATTACTAGTTGAAGCGAAATAAACTAAGCGATTCTTGTTGCCATGTTAATTGTGTAAATGGCTAGTAAGGGCAGGGCATGGGGGCGTCCGCGGGGCGCGTCGGCACCACCGGTGTTTAATCATTTACTTTAGGAGTTGTAGGTATTACGGCGAATCTTTATAACGCAGTAGTATAGCAGTAAACGGGAAGATCTGGCCAACCTTGAGGTTTAGAGGCGTATCATCAGAGCATTCACGGGGAAAAGATCGGAGTGGTGTGGATACATTGGTTCATGCGAGCAGAAAGTGTTAGAGGCTATGGAGATTACCTCGCGACGAGGATAGGCTAGGTAACGTTCTAACTAGAGAATGAGGCCGAAATATATGGTGCGATAGGCGAGGACCTCTAGAGACCTTAGAGAATAAGTTTCATGTGAATTCTCCTAGGGATTGGGCGAGAATAGGTGCGGTAATAATCGGTGCAGTTAGAGATCTCGAGGACTCTACTCCTGATGGTTGAGGATTATGGACATGTCGGAGTTCGAGGGACATCCACGAGGATGGATGGCCGATATCTTCGATTCGTTATCGATTGTGGCGTGGGAGGATTACCGCCTACACGCGGGACGGTACTCATGTGTTCGAGGGGGACAAACATGATATTTTTTCCCGGATAATTATCACGAGTCAAGTGTCGGGGACCGAGTTCATGGTTGGCTAGTGAGCCTTACCTTGAAGGGCGAGTGAGACCGACTTAGATCTACCTCGGGAAGTAGTTTGCGAATGTGTGGATGTTTTCCGGGATGAGCTGCACGGACTACCTCATAGGGATGTAGACTTGTTGAGTTAAAACCACAGGTATATTCGCCCGTCTCTATGACTCCATAGGATGGCACCGGTTGGTTCGCGGGAACTTCGGTCGCTACGGGAGTTCTTGGACAAGGGGTTTATTAGGCCAGAGTACTTCACCGTGGGGCGCGGTTCTAGTTGCGAAGAGAGGGGCAGACCGCCCCGGTAGTGCATTGGCTCTGGTGGATGAGCAGGGTTCACGATCAGAATCGGTACGTGCAGGATTGACAATTTTATTTGACCGGAGTTAAGAGGGTGCGAGTCTGCTGAAGATAGGCCTGCGGTTACCATCAGCGAGGGTTAGGGAAATGGATATCCCTAAGACAACGTTAGGACGCGTTATGGGCACTTTGTGTTTACGGTGATGCCCTTTGGATTGATGAATGCGCCAGCGACATTCATGGATCTCATGCTTAGGGTGGAACTCCCAGCTATGCGGATCGGTTGTCGTAGTCGGGATGACATTTTGATCACTCCCGGTCGAGTGGGAGCATAGGCATCTTTCTTGAGGTTTGTTTACCGGTACGGTGAGACCATCGGTGTCGCAGCTAAGTTGATGAAATCTGAGTTTTGGCTTCTTGAGGTGGATCCCAGGACACGTGGTGTTAGCAGGGAGTGTCGATCGACTAGAAGGTTGAGGCAATGATGAATTGAGAGAGGCCCAGAATGTCGATCCTCGGGATCGTGGTCTCTTGGGATTGGCTGGATATTCACGGGAGACAGAGAATGGAAATTTGAAGTTTTCCATTCGGGTGAGGATCGTAGGACTCGCCTACGGGACCATGGACTCCATGGTTTGGGACAACCACGACCATAGAGAGAAATGTTACTTGGAGCACTTTCGGGATACGGGTGTGCTTGAGAGAAGAGGGATCCGGCTTTACTCCCCCAGGTTCGGGGAAAGAGAGCGAAGGCACGCTTCCTGCTTAGTTCGGGGTAGGGTCGAGGATTGAGCATGAGTGGCGGGATTTCCCGAGACGAGGATCCCGAATTTTGGGCGAATCTGGTCAGTTGGCGCGTAGAGACCGGGGAAGTATACTCTGATTCGTCCCTCCACCCTTTAGTAAGGGTTAGAGGAACTAGTTTCGGTTCGGGGTGCTATCTGAGCACTTCCGACAACATAGATGAGCCGGAGGGGCAGGAGGTGTGGATCGAAGTCGGGGGACGGATCGAGTTGTGCATTGGAGCGTGGTGGACCTTGGGGTGAGGTAGACACCACATTTGGACTGCTGATTAATCGGGCTTGACATGGATAAGTTAGCTGACCATCGTGGGTTGTCGATGAGTGAACCTAAGTAGAGTTGTCATACTCGACACGGCATTAGATTTGGGCTTAGAGGTTAAGGCCTTTAGAGAAGCCAAGTATAGATGTTCTTCCCTAGGGTGTAGGGTGAGAGTTGACCTGATAGGTCGGGATTATGAGTGAGAAATCTCTCAGATTCTACTCATGGTGGACCCCAGGATTGGGGGTCGCAGTATGGAATTAGTGCGTTCGCGGGCACGGTAACATCACGGCAGTCGGGTGTGGGTGCACGATATGTGGTCATTCACCACCACTCTTGGTGAGGTGTGGAGTTGAAGGATTGGTCTTTAGGACGTAATTCAGAGAACCATGATTAGATCAGGAAATGCAGGCTCGAAGTGTAAGCGAGGCGTTATGTTGCCGATGTGAAAACCTGCAGGTTAAATTATCATCTGAACTCAGAGTTGAGTGATAGGAGTCGAGGTGACTGGGGTGGATACCCCTTTTGGAAATTGCATTTGGGTGTTGGTACGGCAGGAGCTCGGTATAGGGATATCATTCATGACATGGACTAGGATGTGGTCCCTTAGTTGTCGATGGTGTGAGCCTTGGAAGAAGGTTAACGTTTACGAAACAGAGATTTGTGTAGTGTAATGACCCGCACAAAATAATACAATTTTTAACCAAGTTTGACCAAGTTTGACCAAATTGACCAACGATAGTAGGTGGGGTGAGGTGGAAACAAGGATGAATAATTTTGGGTTGACTAAGACACCACTTACGTAGGCCCTGATCGATACGAGTTCATAGACGGGTTGAGCGTCATCAGACTACGGTTTAAAAAGTTATGACCTCGGTAAGTTCAAACGGCAGTGTTTTAGCAGTGTCCAAGCTGTCTTCAGTGTTTTTACCAGAAAACGACCCTAGGCCCTATATATACACTGGCTTTTGCATGCCAAAGGAAACCCCTAGCCCCAAACACTCACTTTGAACTCCCAAAAACCACCAGAGAAAACTCTCTGACAGGAACACCTTTTGGTAGGAGTAGCCACTGGCAGGTAATCGGACCGAGACGAGGCTACAGGCGGAGTTACTGTACCTGGCGCGGACCACCAGGTGCGCCACCGCGAGACGATGCGGCCCAGGTGGGTTTACGACGAAGGCGCGCCGGGACTCGCGGAGGATCTGGCGGGGCAAGCCTTGAGGTGCCAGATTTTTCACTGAGTTTTGTCGGCCATTTTTCGGCCACCTCAGGCCACCCCATAGCTCCTTTCCGCATTTTTGGACCTTCCGGGCTCATCTCACGTGGCCAGCACATGGGGAAGGCTCTCACTTAGTTTGGAAGTTACATTGAAAACGAAATCGGCCAAAGCTTAGATCGGGTTTAGGCCACCACGGCCCGGTATTGGACCAAGGTAATGGTACCAATGAGTTCACTGGTCTCTTGGGCTTTCCATTGATATGTGGTTTGTGAATTTTGGACATCGTTTGGTTGGGTTTCCATTTTAGGTTGTTTCGGTTAATTAGAAGTCGGGCGAAATAGTCTGGGTGAGATTGAATTTGGAAAATTGAGTTGTATTAGTGAAATTGGATGTTTTTAGGAGTATTGGACGGTTTCAATTTCGAGTAGCTCCGGGTGAAAAGCCACGATTTTAGGTATCGGGCTATGGGGCACCTGTAGTGGACTGTCAGTCTGAATTTTCATGGTTTCATAGTTCCTAACCGGTTATTTCTAAGACCTTCGGGCATCTAAGGTTGTTGGTTCGGTTATTAGAGCTAAGGCGGGTTTATCTATATTAGGGCGCTCCGCAGCCGGGGCTGGGGAGGCGATCTGGGGGAGCGGGGCGGCGTCTGTAGTGCACGTGAGGTGAAGCCCCTATATGCTTTTAAATGATTTGGGATGTGTAGTAGGAATATATCTATTATGATTTAATACTTTACATATATCTTTGTTTTGATCGGATGGTTGGTTGCATTCAAACATGATTTTTAGGTTTAAGTATAAAAACAGTTATCATTTCGTGTGAATTTTGTCAACATTTTAACTATTTTGAAAGTTTTAAGTGATTTAGGTGGATGAGTGGGTGGTGTTTGGATATTTTGGGTGTACATGGATTGAGTTGGCAGCTATCTTGAAAAACTATTGTAAAAAGAAAGGGGGTGGATCTTGAGATTTTTGTGGGCCGGCGTGATACGGTATTGTTGGAAGGTACATGTGAAATGGGAACGGTTTATTAGTTGCCACGCGTTGCCGTGGTCGGTTTGACCCGGCCGGTTTATTGGTTGCCCGCGTTGCCGTGGTCGGTTTGACCCCGGCCGGTTTATTGGTGCCACATTGCTTGAGTGAGCCGGTTTGTTAAACGGTTTAGTATTTGGGTTTGCCACGGTAACGGTGCGGTTTGACCCGAAGCGGTTTACGGCGGCGATACGGGTTTTGCCCACGCGATAGCGTGGTCGGTTTGACGGCGGTTTGGTGATACGGGTTTGCCGGTGGCGTGAGGTCGGGTTTGACCGGCCGGTTTGGTATTTTGGGTTTGCCATGGTGACATGGTCGGTTTACGAAGCGGTTTAGGATAATTACATGTGTGCCGATTTAGCGTTGGTTTATGTGGTATGGGCGTTGTTGATTTTCTAAGCGTGGTATAACTATTTTAATACTCATGGTTTGAATTGCATTTCATGGTTATTTTATCACTTGATGACTATACATGTTTTGTGTGCTTGGCTTTATGTTGTGTGCAGATTCGAAGTTATGTTTTCTTAGCATTGGGACGGCTAATTTGTTGAGCATGATCTGCATATGTTCGGACTTGGGGTAAAAGTTGGGTTTTGTGAAATGTTTCTAAGCAAGAACTTTACAAAGTGAGCGGAAGGTTTGAGAGGGAGAAATGCATTGAAATATAAAAATGTTATTTTCATATAAGCCCATGCCCCTTTCACGAGATTTATTATCTCACATTATTGCTTTAAATCCGTTCCCTAGGTCGGGCTAGTTCGGCCACGCAGAACCTATTCGCGCGAATTTGGCGTCGCTCTCTCAGCTACGAGGCTGTCATGCTCTATCGCATTTATCTATTAAGGTTTGTTGTATTAGACTTATTCATTTCTACTTGCATGCCCACACAATCCACAATACTCTTAGAGCGCTCGTTATTATTATGGAACTTTTACGAGACCTCATTTCTAATTATTCTTGGGTTTTTTTATATATATTTATGTATAATTGGGTATTAAATTAATACATGGTGTTACTCCCTTCCTTGGGGTGGGGGTTCCACCAAAAGTATCTTCCCTAGGGATTATACGATTGGGACTTCACTAGCGGGACATGAAATCTGGGAGGGGGTATCGGGTCGGTCTGTCGACTTGGTATCGAGCTCTAGGTTTCTAAGTGCTGGGGTTGTACATTGTTGTGCAAACTCATCGGTGTTACATTATGCCTTCTAACTTATCCTTGAAGTGATTAGTTCTTCTTCTACGATGGCACTTAGAGGTTGTGTATAAACTACAGACAGGTTGAATAAGAGTAACCATTAGGCAGCGACATCCTTTGCCTCGGATTGATGACCTATTTGATGTGAGGTGCAGAGTGTTCTTCAAGAGTGACTTGAGGTCAGGGTTCCATTAGTTAGGGATTAGGGAATCGGACATTCCCAAAGGCGGCATTCAAGACGAGATATGGGCGTTCTGAGTTTCTAGTGATGTCTTTCGGACTCACTAATGCCCGACGACTTTCATGGATTTAATGAGCAAGTCTTGACCATGCTAGATCAGATTGTCATTGTACTAAATCGGCGATATCTTGATGAACTTCGAGAAGTGAGTTGGAACACATGAAGACATTTGGGTTTGGTGTTGCGAGACTTTACAAGAACAATACTAGTTGTATGCCAAATTCGGCATATGAGAATTTTGGTTGGGCCGAGTGGGGTTTCTTGGACATGTAGTTTCTGCTGATGGCATTTAGGTGGATCCTCAGAAAGTAGAAGCAGTGGCAAATTGGGAGCAACTAACTACGGTGGCTTGAGAGGTGCGGAGTTCCTAGGATTAGCGAGGGTATTCTGGAGTAGGTTCATAGAAGAAGGTTCTCTCAAAGAAATAAGCAGGCCACTTCATTTGTTTGACTAGAGAGGGAAGGAGATTGAGCCAAAAAGGTAAAGGTTGTTGGTTTGATTCTTGTAAAATGGTTCTTTCTTGGGTTTGGTTCTTGAAATTTCTCTAACCTGATTTGAAGGATATGGGGAGTAAAACCGAATCCTTGGTTATTTATTAACAGGACTGAGGGGATTTTTGTATAGAGGGATATGATTCATGGATTACTCTCTTTTGGAAGTTAGGATTTCATCCTAACCTTAGATTGGTTGAGTGATGAGTTGGCAGAACCCTAGATTCTTGTTTAAGATGTGTTTTGGAAGATGTTTCGGGTTGAATAGAGTGGCTTTGATGTGTGTTTGAGTATTGGGATTGATTTGGTTGGAAACTTATGGAAAAAAGTGGGGGAAAATCCCATAAGTGCATTTTTTTGTAAGACTGGTTACTTACATTATGGCTGGTGTTAGTATTTTGGTCATAGCGGTCGATACTACTGGGGTGGTGATTCCACTTGGGAAAGGAACTCTCAGCACTTTATCTTCCTGATGAATAATATGGAGATAGGAATAGAAAGGAGGTGTTTGGCGTTGGGTGCGTTGTTTGTGTAACCACAATAATGAGTGTTAAATGTTGATCCTAGTAAGTGTAAGAGAGTGCACTTGGGGATCAAGGTTTACATGTTGGAAGGTATAAGAATATCGTGAGTCGAGTGGTGATAATCAATGAGACATGAGTAATTTTACATGACACGGATTGTGGGAGGCTAAGAGATACGCTATGACTTGTTATTTCTTGATTGCCCAGGTAGTCTGGGTTTTGACTTCCTTTGGAGACTTGAGATTTTGAATCAAGGAAGGTAGGGGATCTTATAACCTTCTCTGTGTCTTTGTGGTTTAGTGTTGTAGAATTTTGTACCATTAAGATTGCTTTGACTATGTGATTTTCTAGTGATATATAATGCATATTTTTATATATATAGAGTATCTTTGAATGTTGGTATATGTTTTTAAATATCCATGTGGTTGAATGCTTGATGAGTGTTTTTAAAGCATGACGCTGGTGCATGAGAATGTGTGAGGAGTGGGATTGATGTAATGGACACGGAATGATGATGACTAGTCCTTGAGGTACATCATCGAAAAGGTCATAGATATATGGGATGTGGGCATATCCTTGGGTGGTAAGTCCCAACAATTTGTCATTGTTCTGGGATGATTGGCTAGTCCACTGATTTGAAAGCAGAAAGATCAGCGATGAGGGGTTGAGATGGTGGCCAATATTGCATTTATGTGAACATCATCAAGCTTAATATATGTGAGAAATGCTCATGTTTTGAGATATCTTGAATTATGTATAATTGAAATGTTTATGAGCATGGCTTGTTAAGGGGATTCACTACTGGGATTTGTCGAACTCACATCCCCATTATTTCCCTCCACCTTAGATTGTAGGTAAGGGCTTGGTATGTGACATGAAAGTTGGACTGTGGGGTTTTGAGGATGGAAAGATTGTATGCCCGACCTTAGCTTGTTGGTGGTGGTTGAGCATACGATTTTGACTCAGACTATTTAAGTGTTATGTGAGATATTCTGGATCTTGAGTTTGGTCGGTCGAGTATTTATTAAAACTCTCTCTGGAAGGGTGAAGATGCGGCTTTGGGAAGCGAGGAAAGAAAGAAAGCTAAATCCTCGCTATCGGTTGAGGTGGTAGGAGGACAGGATCAGTGGCCTATAGATTTGACTTTTCGGAGGAGTTTTCTTGAGTCGTAATGTGTTCCCACATCTTCTCCATCCTGCAAGTATATTCAATTCCCTCATGTAATTTGGAGACACAGGAGATTAAGTGGAGGATGGAGCATCTGCAGTGAGGAGGCGACTAGTGGATACGGTTAGGGAGGAGGAGTTTATGACAAGACCATATCTAACTTAGTGAAAGCCCTTTGGAGGAAACCACCTAGTCGAGCTGACTTGGGGCGGGAGACAGGATGGGGCAGTGTCTCATCTTCATATTTTGCAGTGCAGAGATTCAGTGGCGAAATTTTCTTTAAAAGAGAATTGGGTGTAATGCACGAATATTAATTTTAACCACAAGTTTGATAAGTTAAGACTCAACCAATGGTGAATGAGATGGGGATTGGAAAAACCTTTAAGGATAGATAATTTTGGGTTGACTAAGACACCACTTCGTGGAAGGCCCGTCGTCTGAGTTCATATAGGCAGGTTGAAGCGTCCAATCGACATACGGCTAAAGTTATGACCTCGGTAGAAAGTTAACTGATGATGTTTTGGAGCTCTAAGTGTCGCCGGTGTTTTACCATTGACCATAAGCCCTATATATACATAGCTTTGCATGCCAAAGGGAACCCTAGCCCCAAACACTCACTTTGAATACACGAAAATACAGGGAAACTCTCGAAGCGGGGGAACACCTTTTAGGTAGAGTAGCCGCTTGCGCGTGGTAGCTCGGACGAGACGAGGCTGGGCGGGTTGCGGCATGGCGGGGATACGGGGTGCGCCCTTAAGTGTCGGACGATGCCGTAGTAAATTTAAGGCCCCGACCGCCGCGGACGGCGAGATCTGGCCGTGAACACGGCGCGAATTTACCTGCGATTTTCACGAGGTTTTATGATTCAGGCCATTTCGGCCACCTCGAGGCCACCCATAGTTCCTTTTCGCCATTTTTGGACCTTGAACTCATCTCACGTGGTCCTTTGCAGTTTGCTGCGTTTAGGTACATTGAAAACGAAATCGTAGGAAGCTTAGATCGGGTTTTAGGCCACCGGCGGCTGACGGATAGGTAATGGTACCAATAAGTTCCTGGTCTCATGGAGCTTTCCATTGATATGTGGTTTTGTGAATTTTGGACATCGTTTGGTTGGGTTTCCATTTTTAGTTGTTGGGTAAATAGGGAAGTCGGGGCGAAATAGAGTACCGATTGGTTAATTTGGAAAAATTGAGTTATGTAGTGAAATGGATGTTTAGGAATTATTGGGCCGGTTCAATTTGAGAAATTAGCTCGGGTGAAAAACCCGATTTTAGGTGCTCCGGGCATGAGGGCACCACAATAATTGGACTGTCGGAGTCAATTTCATGGTTTCATAGTTCACGGTTATTCTAAGGACTTGGCGGGGCATCCCAAGGTTGTTGGTTCAGTTATTAGAAGCCTAAGCGGAGTTTATCTATGTCTGAGCACTCCGCAGCTAGAGGTAGGAGGCGATCTTTAACGGGGGCGAGTGTCTATAGTCTGTGAGTGATTTATATGCTTTTAAATGATTTGGGATATTATGTCGATATATCTATTATGATTTTATCTTTTTATATATCTTGTTTTGATCGAGATGGTTGGTTGCGTTCAAACATGATTTTGCGGTTTCATATAAAACAAGTTATCATTTCATGTGAATTTTGTCAACATTTTAACTATTTGAAAGTTTTATTGTGTTCGTGGATGAGTCGGTGGTGTTTGGATATTTTGGGTACATGGATTGAGGTTGTAAACTATCTTGAAAAACTATTGTAAAAGAAAAAGGGGGTGGATCTTGAGATTTTGTGGGTAGAGCTGATACGGGTATTGTTGGAAAGGTACACATGAGAATGGGAGCGGTTTATTCGGATTTGCCGCGTTCTTGCGTGGTCGGTTTGACCGACCGGTTTATTAGTTGCCGCGTTGCGTGGTCGGTTTGACCCGAAGCGGTTATTAGTTGCCACATTAGCGTGAGGTCGGTTTGATTAAAAACGGTTTGGTATTTTGGGTTTTGCCACGATAGCATTAAGTCGGTTTGACAAACCAGTTTGGTAAATACGGGTTTGCCACGGTAGCGTGGTCGGTTTGACCGGCGGTTTGAGCCAATGCAGGTTTGCCGCGGTGGCGGCGAGTCGGTTTGACCCGGCGGTTTGGTATTGCGGGTTTGCCCGCGGTGGCGTGAAATTCGGTTTGACGAAGCGGTTTGGTATTTTAAGGTTTGCGGTGGCGTGGTGGTTTACCCGGCGGTTTAGGGCTCAAGTACATCAGTGCGGTACAGCGTTGGTTTATGTGGTATGGGCGTTGTTGATTTTCTAAATGTGGTATAACTATTTTAATACTCATGGTTTGGTGCATTTCATGGTTATTTTATCACTTGATGACTATACATGTTTGTGCTTGGCTTTATGTTGTGTCACGAGTTCGGATTATGTTTTTCTTAACTTATTGGGACGGCTAATTTGTTGAGCATGATCTGCATATGTTGGACTTAGAGGTAAAAAGTTGGGTTTTGTGTTTCGCGAGAGAACTTTACAAAGTGAACGGAAGGTTTTTGAGAGAACCATTTGAAATATAAAGGCTGTTATTTTTCGCCTGCTATCTTGGCTCATTTGAGATTTATTATCTCGCGGCCGGCTTTCATCTGTTCCACAGGTCCGGGCCGGTTCGTAGGGCCCTATTCGCAGTTTGACGTCGCTCTCTCCGCTACAGCTGTCATACTCTATCGCATTTATCTATTAAAGTTTGTTGTATTAAACTTTATTCATTTCTACTTGTACCCTAAATCCCACGATACTCTTCAGAAACGCTCGATATTAAGTATGGAACTTTACGAGACCTCGTTTATAATTATTTACTGGGTTTTTATATATATTTATGTATAATTGGGTATTAAATTAATACATGGTGTTACTCCCTTCCTTAAGGTGGGGTTCAAGTATCTTACTAGGGATTATATGAGTGGGACTTCGCTGGGCGGGACCACCGGGAAATGCAGGGAGGAATTATCCCGGGTCGGGTCACATCCATGTGGGTTACATGTTGTATGGATTACATACGGGTGTTAGAGGACATCTTTATAGGCATCCACGAGATCATAAGGAGTAGATGATTAATTGCCCTTAGTGGAATTCGCTATGATGTGGATTATCGAGGGGCGATATACGGATGACATCGTATGAGGCATTTGTAGGGGGCCACGTAGATTTCGCGTAGGTTGGGCCAGAGATGGAGAGCCCCCATCACGGGTCTGATATGATTAGAGACACCTTTGAGAGGTGAGGAAACGATACGATAAGCACGATCTTCTCACGGCACCGGGCGACGAGGTATGATGAAGTGCGACACGTCGGCCGCCCCAGAGTTCGAGGAGTTGGGGATCGCGTCTTCTTGAAGGTGATACTAGAGAGGAGAGTGTTGGGTTCGGCACGTGCGGAAGTTATCGTAGGGTTATTGGACCTTTCGAGACCGAGAGGATAGGCAGCATTGCGTCTTGGGTTGGCTTGCAGCCCGGCATGTCGGGTGTCACGAGGTGTTTCACGTCTCCATGCTCAGAATATATTCGGATCAGCCCCCGTGTTGTGGATTGCGGACCCGGATGAGGTTGACACGGATGAGACCTTTGAGGGAGGGACCGGTGTGCATTTTGGATAGTGTTGATCGGGTTTGCGACGCAAGGCCAGGTGAGGCTAGTGAAGTGCTATGGCGACACTTTATGGAGTGGAGAGTCAACGTGCTGGGACGAAGACACGATGCGGGCCACCTATCCTTCTTGTTTAGGGATGAAGGTCACGTGGTTTAGTCATTTAAGATTTAAATGACTGAGTTTACTGTCATGGTAGAGTGCATGTTGCATATGCATGTGTTGATAATGATCGTTTAAATTTCGAATGAAAATTCTGCTGGGAGGGAGAATGTAAGACCCAGAAATTTCGATTTACGGAATAAGGGCAAAATCGTAATTTTAATTACAAAAAATTAGTAGTATGGTTAAAAATCCGTAACAAATTCTCTAGACCTCGGATGTGAAAGCGGATTGCAGGATTGGAATGTCGTCTCCACGAAATCTAGTTAGCACGTAAAATTTCGTAATTTGCTTGAGACAGTCGGATTCGACACGTTTTTCGAGGCATCGCGTTTGGTCTTGAGTAAAACCGAGTTTCGACGTGACAGAAAGCCACATATAACATGTACTCATGTACCATAAGTGGCATGATGAGAAATAATGAAAATGGAAGGCGAGATAGTCTTTGAGATATCAAATCTAGGTAAGGAGGACGTAAGGTCATTATGGAAATTTGATTTTAAGGCACTAATTGACAAAATTGTCAATAGTGCGTCTCTTCCGCAGAGACCAAAGAGTGATGAACCAGAGGCTTCCTCAGTGGCATTTTGGTTTTTAACTGAGGCTTCTACAAAAATCTGACGAATCCGATAGGTCGGCGGGCTTAGGGACAGAAGGAGAAATGCTACATGCGGAAAGAATTCTGAGTGGAATGGGATTTAGGGAGTTCTTCAAAGCTCTGCGAGGTAGGATTTCTCTCTACTTGGGTTTTATTCCTATTTTAAGTGTTTTGTGGAAGTGTTTTAGGTTGTTTGAGTAGTGAGGGACAGTTTGATGGAGTCCTAAAACATGGGACCCGAATTGATAAAATTTTTTGGGAGAAAAATGGAGCAGCCGCGTGGGCGCTCACGGCTGGTAAGGTTATGATGATGGGTTTATTGTGTTCATCGTACTTTTGATTGAATTTGGTAGGGAATGGCGTGAATTTCGGGTTCACTAAATTGAGCGGGTTGATTTGTGATCTTTCGGGAAGATAGTAGCAGAGGGTTTCACTATTCCGTACAATATTCAGAATATATTTTCGTAAAGTATGTGTTTGGTTAAGTAATTCGAATCGAATTGCTTGTGTTTAGACATTAGCCAAGGAGCTAATTTTGATGCGTGAAATGATAATTACATAACATGTTTGTGTGATTTAATTTTTATGCGAATATATTCATGTTTATATATTTGCATGTGATTAGAATGAATTGGAACTGACATACATGCATTCCATATGCCTTTGGAGTTTATCACAGGAATAGGGTTAGTGCATGAGATGAATACAGAGAAACAAGGTTCGAAGTAGTCTAAAATGTAAATTATCGGAGGTAGTCCCAAATCAAATAATATATATCAGGTCGAGACTATGACCCAGTTGATATTTTCAATCGGAGGGTAGTCCACAAACAAATAATATATCAATGGGCGGGCGGCCCTAGTGATATATATTCATCGGAAGGTTGTCGCTAATAATATAATAATTCATCACGAGGCTTAGGCGAGTGTGAGAATCGTGAGGACTCGGGATGCGAGTTGGTCATGTAGGCATTAGTAGGATCGTACGTACTTGAATGGTGTTCCACCGGAACATTGCCTTGCACTTAGGTGGTGGGGTAGCTACTTAGGAGCGATTCTCCTCTCTTGACTGGCTGCCAGTCGTGGGACCCCTTTATTTTCTTGGTACCGGGGAGCATGCGGAGGCCAATGTGCCGTCATCTGAGGTGGTCTTAGAAAGCGGGTTATTGGCTTTGATGATTTAAACATGTTAGATTATAATTTTGATATATGTGTTGTATAAGAAGTGAATTAATGCTTCTTGAAGCGTGGATATAGTTGTTTATGTAGTATGGGAGTATTGTTTGGACTGGTGTGGTTTACACTCTATATTATTGAATATATTGAATTTGTTGGGACAGGTGTTTCACCAGTGTGTATTTGGGTAGGCTTCGGAGTACAAAGGAGACTCTTGCCGATTTTCGTGAAAAAATGTGGTCACGAAGCATTTTCGCAAATCATGAGGTTGTGGTGATCGCAGGACCCTCGAGGTTTGGGGCGTCCACGGTTTAGGAAAAATCCCCATTTTATATCATGGGTTTACATTATCGAGGATGCGAGTTATGGGTCAAAACCCTCGTTCCAACTAGAAGCTAATTCAGCGCCAATTGCTTCCTCCAGCAGACCCGATCTTGCCTTTGTGACATTCAATAATAGTGCGACTCACGATCATCATCTGTGATTATGAGCAGCGAGAATGCGAAAATATCGCCGATGATGATTTTATTTCGATCCCAAATCTCATTA
The DNA here is from genome assembly GCA_016808115.1 of Tetrastigma voinierianum. Lineage (NCBI taxonomy): Eukaryota > Viridiplantae > Streptophyta > Magnoliopsida > Vitales > Vitaceae > Tetrastigma > Tetrastigma voinierianum. The sequence continues at coordinate 141,528 of JAEQBH010005742.1, forward strand.
CACAATATGTAATGGAATTCGCCATTAATACTTAGGGTTCAGTGATCTTTAAAAACTAGGTTCACAATGCCTCTTGAGGGCAAATTAAGCTCTTTGAAGTAACATAGCACGAGGCTCTTTTGGATTAGTTGTTGATTCTTTCCCGCCGTTTTTCGAACGGTGTCTTTTGATCTTATTGATTACACCAAAAGCCTTGTTGTGGGATTTTAATCATTTTAGTTTGTCCTTAAGGGAACAACTATCCTAAATGGGCATTTGTGGAATATGAGATTTCGTTACCTTAGTAGCATCATTAAGTGCGTGGAAGTCTATTGACATAGCACATCAAAGTGAATTGTCGCGCGGCTGCACCTGGTTTGGCACTCGGAGTTCTTGGGTCGGAGTGAGATAAATTTTTCTCATTCGGAAGAACCTTATTTGATTTTTGCCATGCCATTTCAATTTTAGGTGTCCCAATCGATGGAAACATGATCTCAGTGAAATAGCGATTGTAATGAATCTGGCGATAAAGATCACCGATGGTCGATTCCGAGAACCTAATGATGGGCGGTGAATTAAGCCCAGCGTAAAATGCCTGGCGGCGTTGAGAGGGACATTTTGGGTTCCTTTTGGTAGTGCAATAAGCTTTGTATTGCACACAGCAAAAGGTCTTAAATAAATGTGAAACTGTCAGGATTCTGGCCGGAACCATTTGAAGGAGATTTGTAGGAGACTAACGGTGGGGCGCGTAAATCTTGTGCAAGGCGGCCGCATACAAAATGGCATGACCCACATCTTTGTATCGTTGAGATGCATTCTCAATAATAAGAGTCGCGGGCAATGATTTGTATATGTTTAATCAGGTTATTAATCCATTTTAGTATGAACATATCACGAAATAGGGTGCTCGACTCGATTAGAATTGAAACGCAATATATCAAAATATGATGTAAAATTCCTGGCATTATCCATCCTTATACCTTTAATTGGATAATCGAAATTGTGCTTGAAAACTTTATAATACAGCATGAAATAGCGTGCAAAGTGAGCATTAAATCAGTGGAATAATAAAGTCAGAAACATGGGACCATTTACGGGATAAGATCACTAGTACTTAATAAAATATCGAAATAAGATCCTTTTGGTAGTTGTATTGAGTCTCTCAAATCTCATGATTCACTAGAGAATGAGAGGATTCAAAATTAATAGCTGTTATAGAAGGGTTTGATAATGAGTTTTCCTTATGAACAAGCTTCACGGTATAAATCTTTGGACAACAATACCTTTGTACATCACTTCAAAGGTGCCCTTTTTGTGATGCGGATTATTCTGCGCATCATTGTAGCGCCGGGGTGATAAGTGATCATGCTATACAATCCAAATTGATCGGGATTTACAATCTCAGATATGGTGGAATTGGGTTTCAACGGCCTTAATCATGACTGTCCTGAGCCCATAGAAGCTAGCTTCTCATGGATGAAGTCTTCATGCCCGTCTTATAGAGGTAATGCCAATATATTCTTTATTTTGCTCATAAAATAATTCTCAAACATGGAAGACTTTATTCTGACAGTACATCTTTGAAGCTAAAGTAGTTCCTTTTGATCTTGCCCAGAAATGCATTCTCAATATGCGGGATGCGTACCTTTTAGCTTAAAAACAATTGTGGCATTCTCGAAACCATCAATAATGAACAGGACGGAATATTTGTGGACAGCTGTCTTCACGTAATGTCATACTTGAGAAAAAGTGTCTACTGCGATGAGTCTAAAAACTCATTGGGGTTTTAATCCATTTTTACGAGTATATTATGAGATAAATGTTGATTTGTTCTTAGAAAAGTGGATAATTAACTGAGTACCATTTTGCGGGAAAATACGATGAAACTGAATCTTAGCAAAAATCCGGAAAAACTAACATGACGAGAATTGAGGTCTAGCGAAAATTTAAGTCGCGACGAGCTCCGAGTTACCCGACCATTCCAAAATCCGCGACATCAGCAGGTGACTTTGAAGAAGAAGAATGAAAGCTGGAACAAAGTGAGTCGTGACTTGAAGAAGGAGGTTGCGTAGAAAGAATGAACAATTCGAGACTAAAGGAAATAATCGAAAGGAAGAAATTCATTATTGCGACATCACTTTGATGTCGCGACATGGATATGAATGATGTGACACCACTGGGGTGCGACAAGGATCGATCTATGTGACCCTGAGTCTTTGCCAGAAGAGGTTGCAATGGTTTTTAAATGTGAGAGGCTCCATTGCATCGTGACACCACTATGATAAGCGACATAAGCAGATTCAAAGTGCAGCAAAATAGTTGAAGGAAGTGCAACTGGCGAGTGAGGCATGCAAGAACGGAGCGGGTGCACACGGATCAAGGATAAAGAAGATGTCGCGACCACTTTCTGATAAAGGTCGCGACTGAGCGAGACGAGAAGAAATTGAGGTTGCGACACCCCCGCGAGTCCACGACACGGAAAATAGGTGGGAAGGAGAGTTGTTTACCAGCATTAGGGCGAGGTTGCAACGGAGGAAGAGAAAAGAAATGTGAAGCAAAGAATTACATGCCCATCACGAGAGGGGTGCGACATATAAACCATCATGAGCGAAAGACCGCGATAAGATTGCGACCCGAGAAATCAAAGTCACAACGTAAGTCATCGTACAGCGAAAAGTGGTGTAACCTAAAGCGATAATCGCCTTCAGTGGAAGAATAGAAAGACAATGAGTCTGTCGCGACATGTAGCGGAACCGACATCAGCTGGAAGAGACAGCGAGCAAATGAGGTTGCGACCACAAGCGATGTCGCGACCAGATCAAAAGCTAGGTTGCAAGACAAAGCTGGTTTGAAACTTAAAAGAAGAGGTCGCGGCCGATCATGAGCAATCAAGAAGTCCATGTGACATCAACTAGTCGCGACATCAACTTGAGGTCGCGACATAGTGATGGTGGGCTTTTTCTTTGGAGTTCTACAGACATTTTAGGGATTCATTAAATTCTTTCACGATTATAAAATGAATAGCTTTAGAGGCGTAAAGTAGTTTTAGTCTTCACTACCGGAAAAGGAAAGAAGAGGAACTCGGTGTATATTTTAAAGTAGATTTTTTATTTTTAACATTTTTATTTTTTTATTTTTTAGTTTCATTTTGGTTTGAATCTGCGGTGTGCGAGAGGCAGTATTTTTAGTTATATTATTTTCTTAAGTAACACTGCCTGAAAATTTATGAGAAATCTAGACAAATTTTTGGAATTCATTTCTTCTCGAGTTTTATTGCAATCGGTGATTGTAACGTGATCGGTGCTCCATTTCTTAATTCGCAATGCGATGTCAGAGGCCTTGACTCAGTTTAGTTTGAATTTACATTTAGTTACAGTCTTTCTTGCACAATTATGGAGAATTAATTTAGGTTCGGTTCTTACTTAATCGGTGTCGTTTTGAATGGATAAGTTCCCAATAGTAGTACCTAATACCAGTTGAGGGAATGTATCTTACTCTGATATCCAGGATGCCCTCTGCGTGACACAGAGACGGAGATTCCTGAGAAGCTGAGGCTGTTACTACGGTGTGTTCGGCTACCATTGACCCGAGGCCTCTTCGAGCTCAGGAGTTCATTTTGATAAATCCCTCATTCGCTCATAATTGAAGTTGAGGTGGAGGTGTGATAATAATATAAACAATTAGAGAGAGTTCACCTTAATCTAAAGGTAAGTTCCAATCCCCAGTGTTAGCTTAGATCTAATCAAGGGAACGGGGATAGAAACCCATAGATACGAAGGTTGAAGGCCACGATTAAGTAGTAGAAACTTTGAAAATCCTGAGAAGGAAAAGCAAAGATTCTAACATCGCGGGAAATGGGTGTGAAGTATTGAAGAAAATACCCGAGATCTTGCAGAGAATTTGGAATCTGGGTAGGCTGGTTTGATCTTTGTCTTCGAGAGAAAGCGAGATCTCTATCGGTGAGAATATGGAGAAATCAAATTCCAAAAACTAGGAAATCTTGGATAATAACCAGATCCATATATAGAACAGAGCAATGTATTTAACTGCTGGAATTGACTGTTTCATTGTATTTCATTGATAGTTTTCGTTTCTCACAGGGAACTGATTTAATCCATTTTTATATATGCAATTTATTTTTCTTCAGTTACGATTGTTTTAAGCTTAGTTTGACATTATTCAATATTATAGGATTTTTAATTTTTGTTGTTTAGATAAAATCTTCACTATGAGTTTTGAGTCCAAATAGTATGGAATTTTAGTAGTTGGGGTAGTTGATCTTTAATTCGCTATCAATCTCTATGGGAATGATACCTGGACTTACATTCAGATTTTACTACTTGTATGACCTTGTCTTGACTGCGAGTGTGATAGAGGCCCGAACCCTTATTTTTTAAATCATGAACGTTAAAGAAAATTATTTTTATCAAGCAAATTATCGAAATAACATGGATACAAGAGAAGTGTAGGCTCTTGTAATTATGTTAATTTGAGGGAGTTTTTAGTCTATATAGAAAAGGCGAAGCAACTTCACGAAGTATGGTATGCGTTGATGCACTATCAAGCAAACAAGCATTTCCTTTTACACCGGTGTTTTCCGTTTGCATTTATGTTAATGACTTCAGGTGTCAAGTATGTAAAATTTTCACCTTAGTTATAGGGTCAAATAAAATTTCAAAATAATAAATATTATATCAAGTTCATAGCATTTCATTGCATAACCATTCTTTGGCTTTTTCTTTGTCGCTGATTCGGACCAAGTTAGATTTCCTAGGCGGTTAAATACACATACCTTCGGGGATGTTTCTTTACTGCTTGTAGCCTTTAAAATGACGAATAATTTTCTTAGAGTTTGCATGTGCTTCAGGCAATGCTTTTGAGCCAGCAGGTCTAAGATCATGATTTGCACGACCGGCCAGATTCATTGGTTGCTCGGTGAGGAGCCTGAAGTGAAATCGGTATGTGGCGATTAGCGTTCTTACCGTTATTCTTTGTTGCAATACAATATTCAAAGCATGGAAGGTGAAGAAAGTTTTCTCTAACAGTTCCGCATCAGTGAGCTTGATACCGCATAGCTCAAGCCAAGAAACAATATCAAATAAAGCGGAGTTATAGTCAGACATTGTTAAAATATCTTGTGATACGAGATTTTGCTAGTCATATTGTGCTTGAGGAAGGATAACAGTCTTAGTATGATCATACCTATCCTTCAACCTCTTCCACAAGGTTTGAGGGTCTCGAACGGATAAATATTGAGTCTGCAGGCTCTCATGCAAATGACGACGAATAAAAATCAGTGCATTTGCTTTATCTTTTGCATTTGAGGTTCGTCTTCTGTAATTACGTTAGCGAATCTTGCCCTTGAGTGTCATGTCAAGGCACGAGGATAGATAATTATTTCCACTCACTTGAGGATGTGGAATTTGGGCTTTCAATATTTATATAATTCTTGCAAAACAAATGAATCCTTAGAATTAATTAGAAGGATTTTCAAATATCACAGCCACTTCGGGGAGACGAGAAGGATACTTTGGAGTTGGAAATTTGGCTTGGGCGAGAAAGAAAAAAGAAAATTGATAGAAAGATGAAGTATAAGTTGATTAATAAAAAAAACTCACCTTGCACAAAATATTTACTCAGTGGTAGATCTCCGTGTGCGTGTATCAAAATAACCGTTGAGACATAACAGTGAGGAATAGAGTCAAGAAATGAGATGATGGATAGTGAGAAGATCAGATCATTTCCTTTCATTTCTACATATTCACGTTGAATAGTTAGTATTTTCATACAATAAAAGATGCCTTGGAGTTCACCAGTAACATAATAGGTACGTGAATATACATTGATGTATATGGAGTTCTGATAATATAGGTTACGAATGTGCCATAATAGGTACATTGAATATCATTGATGTATATAGGTTACGTTAAATATAATGAATATTCATTCATGTATTTCATAACATAGTTAATAATTTTGTTTTTAAAAATTAATAGAGTTCCATTTTATGTGCTTCTTTAAACATGTTATCAGGAAGGTAAATCCGCTTCAATGTCTTGGAAAATGGAACAAGTGTAGATGTTATTAATATAAGGCTTTTGAAAGAAGATAACGGGCATGTTTGGTTGAGTTGATAGCTGATAATCGATTATAAATTACAGCTTGATAAAGTAGTTTATTATAAATAGTTGATTGAAGATTAATTACTTATATAGACATGATTTAGAGACATACAAATACAATATATATAGAAAAAGAGATAAAAAAAAACAAATAGTATCTTAGGCCATGCTTTGTTCATGTTTTTGAAAACTATTCTTGAAAATATATTTTTTTTAAATATAAAGAACATCAAAATGATAATTGTTCTAGTTATCTCAATTTAGTGTTTTTTTATGTTCTCGATAGAACATTTATTAAAATATTTATTCTGAATGTAAACAGAATTATTACACGAATAAATATTTTCAACATGATATTTACAGATATCGTAATTTATTAAGGTCAATATCTATTTTATTTTATCCATCACTATAAAATAGTAAAAAATCTATTTATGATAAAATAAAAACAAAGAAGTATTTGTATTAGGATTTTTAATTAATAATAAAAATTTAAAAAATTTTAATTACATATGTAGAAACCTAACATATTTGATGATATTTTAATATTCATTAAATTCAAATTTTAAATAAAAATTATGAAAATAAAGAAATAGCAAAGAAAATAAAACATTACTACAATTCATTAATATATTATATATCTTTAAATGATTTAATCTTTATATAAAGAAGTTATAATTGGAAAATAAATTTGAATTAACAAGTAAAATTTTTTTTTCATTTTTCTTCTTCCATTCCTTTTCTTTCTTCCACATTTCCCCCAAAAATCTTATTAATAGAATAAAAACAAAGTTTATTTCTTTTTAAAGATTTCCCCCTTTTACTCTTTCCTCCATGCAACCAAGGATCAAAATATCGGTAATTGGATTTTACGGAAATATCGGAAATATCGGTAAAATATCGGTGGATATTTTATAAAAATATCTGATTTATTAATTTTCATGTTTTGTTATATAGATTATGAGAAATCGATCGTATTTTAATTAAGGTAGATTAAAATCAAATGGATTAGTAATTATTAAATTAAATATGTTATATTTAATATATTAATGCAAGATATTATTATGTTAAAAAGAGATATTATTTATTTGTTTTTGTTATTATTATAAATATTATGTAGATAATGAGGGAGATTCAAAATATTATATTATAATTTTAAATTTTTAAATGATATTATTTTATTTCTTTTCCTTTTCAAATTAATATTTGATTTAAAATATTATAAGATTATAATGTAAAATAAAAATAAAATAAAATATTATAAAGGGATTATGAACAAATAAATAATAAGAAAATAAAAAAGTTTGCACCATATATAATAGTGCAATCCAATGGCCAGTGAATTAGAGGATGCCACTTCGGTATTTTGGATGGATTAGCTTAGCTTAGTAATTTTTATTTTTTGAATCAGAAAAATTGAAAAATATGTATTTTGAGGAGAGAGAGGAGTGAGAGCTGAAAAGGAGAATACGTGAAGAGAGCAGAGAGAGACAGTGGGGCCATGTGTCGGTCACGCTAAGCATGAATTATTTTTAAAATCTCAACGTTATGCAGCTTTGTTTGGCCCCATTTTAATTTCTTTCCCCCTTAGTGACCTAAAATATAATTTACTCAATTTCAGGAAAATCAGTTTTTGAGAAAACCATAAGTTTTTCAGTTACCTGAAAATCAGCTGATTTTCCTATTTTTACGTTTTTCTTTGATTTTTGTCAAAATGGGTTTCCATGCCACCGAACGATTTTCGCCGAAAAATACGGCCGGCAAATCCGATTTTTGTTGTTATACTAACAGTATTCACTTATCTGGCTTCGACTAGCCCATGAATTACCTTATATGAGCTCTAATTTATTTATTATTTAATAAAATTAAGTTTATGAAATTATACTCATATAATTTACATAGTATATAATAATTTAAAAAAATAAAAACAAAATCAAGCAAAATCCATCTAAATAGAGAGAATGATAAAAAAGCCTTCCTATATAAGGGAAGTTGGATAAAAGGGAAGTTGGAACATTTATATAAAAGTGTTTGAGAAAAGTTAAGATTTGTAACTTTTTTCATCAACTCTGATTAATATAATCTTAGCGAGAAACTGATTATGTCTTCACCAAACATCCTACAGTGATTGAAATAAATAAGCCATAAATTCCTAATAGTTACGCACAATTAGTTCAACCTTGAGACCCAACATTTGATTATGTACATGCTGGTGAGTTGGTTGAACATTGTCATTTTAAAGACATGACAAGAGACGAGGCTTAAGCCTAAGGACGATTTGCTACATTATATTAAAAGTGGTGCTTTCAAAAAAAGCAACATTTCATTAGATGAATTTGTAAGTTGTTTTTTAAGAGAAAAATAATTTTGTTGATTGAAACTAAATATTAGCAGACCAAGCTTTTTGTTCGGGGGGATAATTTAATAATAAAATATGTTTCAAATAAAAATATTTTTAAAATTTTAAATGAATAAAAATATAAAACTCTATCATTATCATAATATATAAATATCATATTAAAGTTTATATATTTTATTTTATATAAATAAAAATAAATTTAATAAAAATATATTCCAATACATTCATTAATCATTTATCATTACATATTTAAAAAAATCTTATATTCACTAAAGCGATATAATGTTAATATGAAGCATAAAATAGATTTGTTATTAATAAAATTTTTTAATATTAAATATGAATGATTATTATCAATCATAAAATTTTAAAATTTGAATAAAATATAGATTTTATTTTTCATATAATATTTTAGTAGTTTTAAAGACAAATAATAAGAACTTCATATTTTGATCTTCTAGGAGATACAACGGCTACAAGGCCTTTTGGCGGGATAGCTTTGAAAACTAAGCTACTAGGCTTAAGACTCGGTCTTCCTTGAAGCGGTTAAGCTCTGCAAAGCCCGAAACTATTGGGCTCTTGACCTAGGCTATTGTGCCCTCGTTTGTTTGAGCTCTGGCGAGCTCTTGGGAGGCTCCTTGGCTCTGAGGCAGCATTAGTTAAACTTTGAAAAGTAATTTCTTTGGGTTTCACTTGGGCTCCTAGGCTATTGTGCCCTCCCAATTTGTTGAGCTCTCAGCTGAGCTAGTGGGCTCACAGACTCTGAGGCACTTTTGAAGCGGTTAAGGCTTTGAAAGCTAAACTCTTGAGCCTCTAGGCCTATTATGCCTTTGAATTTTGTTTGGGCTCTCGAGGCCAGAAACTGGGGCTCTGAGCATAGGCCTTTTGAAGCGATTAACTGCGGCGAGCTATTGGACTCTAAGCTGAGGCCTTCCTTGGCTTGATTAAAAGCTCTGGCGAAGCTAGAGGCTCCTAGGCTCTGAGGCCTTCCTTGAGCAATTAAGCTGCATGGCGAAATTCTTGGGCTTAGGCTGTGTGTGCCCTGCGTCAGCTTTGTTGAGCTCTCCAAGCCCAGACTCTAGGGGCTCTTGGGCTGTCGCCTTCTGCGGGCCCGAGCTAAATTGGCTCCTTTGAAATTGTGCCAAATGGCTCTTTAATGTCCCTTCCATGAGCTGCACGTGCGGCACAATGTAGGTTTGTGGGGAATCGGTGCAGATCGCGTGAAATTGACGTGCCAGGAGCTTCTTTATAAATAAGCGCCTTCCGCTGATACGGGCAGATTGCTCTTGCTCCCATTTTCTTCACCGCCCGACTAGATTGCGGGTTGCGTAAGTGATGGAGCTTGAGTTCGATTGTCAACTGCGTGGCGTGGGTTTGGGATGTGGGCGCTTGGTTCTTCTGCTCTACTGTTTATGGGAGTTGTATTTTTCCCTAGTTTTTGTGGGGATTTGTGTTGTTCCACAATCACGCCACATTGAAGGAACTGGTAGAGGAGCATTCGGAGGCGGTATGCTTCAGAGGGAAAACTTTTAAGTCCCGCTTTCTCCATTATTTCTGTCCTCCCCTATTTTCTCCCTATCCCCCCTTTTCTCTTTCTCCTTCTCCTTCCTTTCTCTTTCTCCTCTTCTTTCTCTTTCTTGTGGTTTTTGCCTTGACTAGGTATTGGCGAGTGTGAAGAGACTCTCTTTGATTGTAATTTTTGAGATCTTTGGACGACCTTGTTGATTGTAATTATCTGAGATGTAAAGAAAGATTTTGTAATCCTTTGAGGTGATTGTAGTTTTCCTGAGATGAAATTATGTATTTGTGTTATGTGACTTTTCAGAGCTTCTACGTGGGCTCTTGCTTTCTCTTTTCTCTTCTTTTTCCTTGGGGTTTTCTTTTGGGAGTAGGAACCATTAGGTGCCGCTTGTCTACCCAGGTGCGAGTACTCAGTTATGCAGGAACTCCATGTTAACTGTAACTCTTTTGAAATAACGAAACAACTTTTGTAAAACATGGGCTTTTGCACTGGGGATGTACTGAAGTTGACTCTGCTTTTATCATTAAAACTTATTTTTGACCCACCATATTAAAAGCATGCAAAATGAACATTGAAATTGTTATTTAAAATGAAACGTTGAATACTTTATTAAAGCCTACATTCCGAGGTCTTATTGGTAAAACGTTTGGGGTGTTCATAGTGGGGTGGGGTTTTCATGTTTGGAGCTGTGATTTTTGGTCGGACTATGTGGGATACTATATGCGGCCCCTTCCCAATTGAACCCGATTTCCCGGTAATAGTGCCCTTCTTTGGAAGATTTTCTTTAGAACTAGGTCGCCCGAGTTGCCGATTCTTGGTTTAAGCCATTCGGTCATAGTATCTTCTTTGTCTTTTACATTGATAGTCCTCAATCACGCTTCAGACTTGCTCCGGCTTTTCTTCTAGGAGTCGGAGTTTGGCGAAGAACCTCCTTGTTGTCGGCGCTTGCGAGGAATTCAATCATAGCGACTTTAATCAACCTCGTGGGAGCTACTACTTCAGTGCCAAAGGCCAGAGCGAATGGGGTCTCTTGAGTTGCTAACTTGCGTGTAGTTTTGTGTGCCCATAACACCTTGGGGAGGTATTCTACCCATTTTCCCTTTAGATCTTCTAATTTAGTCTTCAGCGCTGCCTTGTGAGAGTCCTTATAGTGACCTGCCTTGCCCATGGGAGCGTAAGGTGGCCCGGGGATTAATGAAAGTAGTTCTTGATTTCGAGCTGGCGTAGAAATCCTGAACTCAGGATTGTCGAGCTGTTTCTTTGTTGGGTTCTGAGACGGGAATATCAATCCCAGTTGGAACATAAATCTTGTGAAATTTAAAATTTTATCCTTAACCCACCAAGGATCACATGCGTTTCATAAAAACCGAAGGAAGGGGTAAACGAAACTTACCTCTTGTAGATCGATTCGTCAAGCCTTTAAAGTCTGCGTTTTGGTTTATTTGAATCTTCAAAGGTGCTGCCTTTCTGAAAAGTGACCACCCTCTACAATTATCCACACACGAACAAATAATAAACGATCTTGTTGAATGCTAGTTAAGTTCAGTTTTTCTCAAAGCGAATTAGGGTCTCTTTTGTTTTAGTTGTTTTTAGAGTAAAAGACGACCACACGAAAAATATATATGTCTCACATATATATATATATATATATACATATATATATATATATATATATATATATATATATATATATATATATATATATGCCCATATATATATATATATATAAAGTCTCTAGGGTTTTTTTTCAAAAGCAGAATTTGATATTATTATATTTAAAACTCTTTTGCAATAATAACATTAAATTCAAATCCTTATAGAGATAAGAAGCAATTTATATTATTATATATTTAAAATTCCTTTTTAAATAATAAAAATTTAGAATTCAAATCCTTATCGAATAAAGGAAACGAATTTATTTATATTAATATATATTTAAAACTCTTTTAAATAATAACAATTTAAATTCAAATCATATCAGATAAGGAAACGGATTTATATTATTATATATTTAAAACTCTTTAAATAATAACAAATTTAGGATTAAATCATATCGGATAAGAAGCAATTTATTTATATTAATATATTAAAACTCCTTTTAAAACCCTTTCTGATTAAACCATATCGATAGAGAAAATATAACAAATTAATTATTTGTTATAATTTAAAATCACCCAATTTAAACTTTCTCAAATTAGAAATTCGAATTTAAATAACAACTAATTGTTATTTGTAATTTAAAATAATCATCATTTTTAAATTACTACAGTGAAAAACCATAGCAGATTATTATTAAGTTCTTATTAATAGATATGAGTTCGATGCGTTGACTGATGTTTAAATCACATTTTTGATCCTACAGTCATAAGAAATTGGCCTCTAGCAAGACATTATGACTACCAAGTTAAAATGAAAAAAATATGATCGAAACAACCTTAATATAGCTAATGACATAATCCTTTGTCTCATGATATCTTGATAGAATATAAGGTATGGGCAAAGTCAACCTTATGTCGTTCTATCTTTGATTCCTCGAAGCAATTAGGTGACTAAACAAATGACATTGATTTCCATCAATTCATTTGAGCACGACCATGCATTTCTCGAGTCTCAATTGTCGGGGACCAGAATATCTCTCTTTATAATAAGAGGGACAAATTCCATCTTAATCGCTCATATCTCACTACATAATTCTTATTATGTTCAATTATAACCTTTATAGTCATCCGATTAAAGACAACGTTTGATTATATCAAAACACAATATTCATTATGTTGAGGAACTATAAGCGATCTCGAGGTCAAAATGATTTAATGACACAACTATTAGAGATTAACATGACTTTGATCATGTATTAATCTCGAGACGGGTCTGTCCAATATTTATTTATCAACAAATAGATATAAATTTGATTGTATCTCATACATATTCATCCCATGAGATATCAATCCAAACTTTATGCTAATCTTAATTCATTGTTATTCCCATAGCAATAACCGATTAAGGACATTTAGAATAATTAATAATATTATTCAAGGACATTATATATAATAAACATGCAATCATCATAATAATCAATTCTCATAAATAGTTAATACCATGTCCATACAATAGGCCTAGAGCACTATTACTAACAATCTCCCACTTGCGCTAGGCCCATTCATCAATGTATCTAATACCTATGAACCTAGCATGATGATCATGCTTTGCTTGTAGTAAGAGGCTTAGTCGATGGATCAATGACATTATCATATATTTGGAACTACTTGCGTATCTTAACGTCGCCTCTCTCGATGATTTCGAATGAGATGATAGCAGCCTAAGAATCGTGTTTGGATCATTGATGTGATCTGGGGTTCCTTTGCTTGTGCAATAGCACCATTATTGTCACAATAACATCAGCGAGGATTCTTAATCGCTAGGAACCACTTCAAGGTCGAGTAATGAACTTCTTGATCAAAAGCACTTCCTTTCTTTTTATGGATCAACGTCATATTATTAGTTCTTAAAATCGTAACGAGTGCTTTGCTTTATTTCGACTGTTTTTTATAGACGATAGACATGTCAGATGATTGCAGATCGTCACAAATGATTGAGAAGACTTGCATCTACATGTTATTATGACGGAATCAATATTACATTCGTGCGTACATAAGGCTTTATATATCTTCTGGACTGGCTTTTCAGATGCCGAAGAATGTTGCCAACGACATCAGAGTAATTCTGTTGGATCAGCGACATCTTATCTTCGTTGTGCTTAACCTGGAGAATGTTTGATTCTGTTGCCTGCGACTGCTGACATATGATGGATCATATTAACTGAGGCATAAAGAATCTTCCCTCATGCTTCTAACTCAACATCTTTGATGTGTGTGGGTTGAAATTTTGCAAGGCGTCTGTTGAACGCATGGGCAAGTATCCTCTCTTACAGAATCACACATGCTTGAGAGATAGTTTCAATACTTTGTCTATGTAAGCACTTTGACTTGAACCCGATCAGCCTCTTAGATCTATCTCTATAGATCTTTATCCTAGGATATAGGTAGCCCAACTAAGTCTTTCATTGAGAAACTTCCTAACCAAGACTTGACATTACGCAGGTAGGGATATCATTCCCAATGAGTAAAATGTCATCAACATATAAGAACAAAAATACAATTGCGCTCCCCTTAATTTTCTTGCTTATAAAACCTGGTACCGTCTTCGTTTTTGACAAATCCAAACCCTTTGATTAATCAGCGAAGATTCCAACTCAGAACTGCTTCAAACCATAAATGGATCTTTGAAGCTTGCATACTTTACCAGAATTCTTAGGTTGTGCAAAACCTTAAGGTTGTGTCATGTACACATCCTCAGTAAGTTTCCATTAAGAAGCGCGTTTAACATCCATTTGCCAAATCTCATAATCATGATATCGGCAATGGCAATAAGAATTACGATAGACTTAAGCATAACTTCTGAAGGTAAGAAAAGTTTCATCATGGTCTATACCATGAGTTTGTTTGAAACCTTTTGCAACTAGCCTTGCTTTAATAGTATGCACTTTGCCATCCATGTCGAGTTTTCTTTTTAAAAACCCATTTGCACCCAATGGTCTTTGAACGCCGGGATTGGGTCAATCAAGGTCCATACGATTATCATGCATGGATTAATTTAGAGACTTCATGGCCTCTAACCATTTCTTAGAGTCTGGATCAAACACTTAGCCTCTTGATAGGTAGTGGATTCATTTTGATCATAACGATACATCATGGTTATGTCAGTCATAAAAATCCACATATCTCGGGCTCATAGCGTATCCCCTATCGAGATCTACGTAAATTTTGTGTTATAGGAGGTGTGTCGACAATAGTTTGATGACTATGGTATCCATATGACGGAGTTCAATGTTATCTTGTGGTTCTCGAACTTCTTCGAGTTGTACCTTACTCCCACTAGTTCCTTTAGAAATAAATTCCCTTTTTAGAAGACACCATTCAGAACAGCAAACACTTTATTCTCTATGGGATTGTAGAAGTATCCCTTGGTCTGCTTTTAAGGATACCCCCGCAGACATTTATCGGACGGGCTCCAACATTTGAAAGCGGCGTTTCACGTAAGCCTCCCTGACAAAATCTTAGAAAAGATATGGGCCTTTACCGAGTCCACATCTCATATGGTGTCTTTTCAGCGAAGCTTTGGATGGAACTCGATTTAGTGTGAGCAGTACATTTCAAGTGCATAAACCCAAAAGGTAAATGGAAGATCTGTTGGACTCATCATTGATCGAATCATATCTAATAAAGTTCGATTCCTCATCTCAGACACACCATTCCATTGTGGTGTTCCAAGGGGAGTTAATTGTGAAATGATTCCACATGTTCTAAGATGGTCATCAAATTCTTGGCTCAAATATTCGCCACCTCGATCGGATCGAAGTGCCTTGATTGTCTTGCCAAGTTGGTTTTGTACTCCATTTTGAAAAAAGATTTGAACATTTCAAATGATTGATTTATACTCAAGTAGTAGACATAACCATATATCTGCTGAAGTCATCAGTAAATTTAATGAAGTACTTGTAACCTCCTCTAGCATCTGAACTTAGTGGTCCACATACATCTGTATGTATGAGATCCAATAATTCATTGGCCCTTTCACTTGTGTCCAGTAAAGGGATCCTTTGTCATCTTACCTAATAGGCAGATTCACATGTCATATGATTCAAATCGAATGAATTCAAAGTCCAACTTGATGGAGTTTTGAGATGCGTTCTCATTTATATGTAGAAGGCAATGCCAAAGATAGGTTGAATTTAAATAATTGGACTTAAATTTCTTAGTAGTAATGTTATGAACATGGTAATTGGATTTTGAAGGTTCATAACATAAAGACCATCCACAGTAAATAGGCATTTGCATAGAACATGTCTTTATGAAAAATGGAGCAATTATTATTCTTAATAATAAAAGAAAAACCATCATTATCGAGCAAGAAACTAAATAATATTCCTACATATTGTAGGAACATAATAACAATTGTCGAAACTAACAAAGCCCATTTGAGGCAAAGTAACAAAGTTCATAACTTCCTACGGCCAGCGTGACTTTGCTCCGTTGCACCTTTCGTAGATCAACTTCGCCCTTCTTCAGTTGTCTAGTCCTTTTGAGCCCTTGCACATTTGTACAAATGTGAGATCCACATCCAGTATCTAATACCCAGGAACTAGAAGGAGAAAAATTAATCTGTATAACATAAATACCTGAAGAACTAGTCTCACCAGTCTTCTTCTTCTTCTTTAGATCCTCCCCAAATCACGACTTGCGAGTTTCTCTTCGATGACCGGGTTCATTGCAAAGAAGCAAAACACCCTCCTTTAGGAGGGCTTTAGCCTTGGGTTCAGGTTTGGGTTTGGGTTGAGCATTGGGCTTTCCTTTGCCCTTGCCCTTGCCCTTGCCCTTGTTCTTGTTCTTGAAGCCCTTTCCCTTTTGAACCATCAGAACATGGCCAGACTTGGATTTAATATTCTGCTAAGTGGTTTTAAGCATCGTATGCAGCTCAGAGATAGATTTGTCCATTTCATTCATGTTATGATTCGCGACAAACTGGCCATAACTTGTCGAGCGAGATTCAGATCCGTCGGTTGCGACTCTTGGCTCGATGGAAATCGACCTATCGAGGTGCTCGATATAGCCTTTCATTTTTAGAACATGAGCACTAGCCCGAAGCACCCTCGTGCATCTTGCAAGAATCACGGTGCCTTGGTAGTCTCATACCTTTCTTGCCTTGCTTGTTTTTGGAACATTTCCTTAAGATTGAAGATCATATCATAAGCTTCCATATTTTCCAGATTCTTCTAAAGTTCAGAACTCATGGTAGCTAGCATCAAGCATGCAACATCAATAGAGTCATTATGATGCTTGTCATAAGCATTCTTTTCATCTCTAGGAACACTATCAGCTGGTTCTTTAGGGAGAGGTTCATCCAGGACATAAAGCTTCCTTTCTTGTTTGAGAACAATTCTCAAATTTCGAAACCCGATCAAGGAAGTTAGTCTGATGGTTATCCTTCTCAGGTTGATGTGATGACATAGTAGAAATTGTTTTTGTTAGCCATCTACAATGAATGCAAAGTTCGATGTCAGTTTTTGATTATGAAGATTATGCTAAAATTAACAACCTCAAGAATAATCATAGTAATCTAGTGAGTTAAGATCCATATTTTACTGCGACTATAAGTCAGCTTTGGCATGACACTTAAAATTAAGTTATTTAGGTAGGTAACTCTTGCAATTACATCTCATGCAACTCTTAGATATTTATGGGATTTTGACATCATGTCGGCATGTTCAAATCACGTCTAATGCCGATAGGCCCAAAACGTTTGATAACTAATAAAGTTAAGCCATTTTAAATATGACACCAACCACTCTCCTGTCTCCATGTAACCTAATGTACTTCTACTTTGGTAGAACCCACATTAAGGTGATAAAAGGTTTGACAAGTGTTTAAATATAGATGGCATGTTAACTTTAAATTTTATGTGAGGGATCTTGATTGATTTTAATTTTTAATTAATAGATCTCATCATACATCTAGTATCACATACTCATGTAACATCATACATAGCATCTCATACATGCATATAATAAATGTGTCCACTTATTATGACCTTAATCTAGATCCAGTCTCCATAAGCCAATATGAAGATCGCAGTCATTCCCTAGGTAGTAATAAGCGGCTCCATGATGTTGATTTGACCATCAACTTCGCGCGTGACACCTAGCTCACTCCATAAATCATGGTTGGATTGCATGACTTCAAATGGATTACATTGTCTCTTGTTTTATTACAACAATTAAATAAATACTACTAATAGTAAAATAAAATTACAATAAAACAAAAACGGCATGCAAGCCGTATTTAATAATTACAACCCTTGTAAAAATAATAATAATAACCTGCCAAACACATTGGTCAAAAAGGCCATACTGTGCACCATGTGAAGCAACACAACATGCAAAATATATCATGTTATCATATAGCATAAACAATTTTGTATTAAAAGAATAAATTATAATAGGCGTGTGTTTAAAACCAATTAAATTCATAAGGCGCCTCTGGCCCGGCGTACGGCGGTTCCGCTAGCCAGGTTAACGGTCGGACGGGGGGTCGAGGGGCCTCCTCGCGGGGGTCGAGGGGCGTGCCCTCGCGGGGGTCGAGGGCAACGCCTGAGATTTTTCTTTTCGCCCAGAGTTTCGTTCCAAAGAATTAAATTTTATTGATCTCATCAATAAATTTTTGAATAAGCCGAAAGCCATCAAAATCACATTAAAACAACATATTATGTAATCTCATTACACATAGGGCTTATTTTTGCACCACCATAAACAATCATTGATAAATCAGAATTGATATATGAATTCAGTCCATGTATTAATCCGATTAAGACACAAATCGAGAATCATATAACATGCGTAGCTTTAATGACAATCATTCGGATTCTTAATCCTTATTAACGAAGATCCTTTTAGGTTTGGATTCAATTAATACCTTAACAAAACCTATTAACTATGTCGTTTGCACAAACCATAATATCACACATATATTCAAACGCCGTCATGTCAAAATCACTTATACATCCACATACATACGATCCAAACATGGCATTATCAATTTTATGAAAACACAAGTGGCTCGATACCCTTTGTTGGGTTGCAGGCGAGAATATCGATGCGGATTTGGAACATAAATGGCCCGAATTTAAAATTTTTATCCCTTAACCCACGAGAGGATCACATGCGTTTCATAAAAGCCAGGAAGGAAGGGTATGAAACTTACCTCTTGTAGTCGGTCGTCAGAAGCCTTCCAAAGTCTGGCGTCTTTGTTTATTCGGATCTTCAAAGGTCTTTGCGCTTTACGGCGACCACCCTCTATAAGTATCCACACATGAGCAAAATAATGAGCGATCTTGTTGAATGCTAGTTCGGGTTCGTTTTCTCAAACGTAATTAGGGTCTCTGTTTTGGTTGTTCTTAGAGTAAAAAAAGGCGACCACCACGAAAAAATATATATGTGTCTCACATATATATATATATATATATATATATATATATATATATATATATATATATATATATATATATATATATGCCTATCTATATAAGTCTCCTAGGGTTTTTTTTTCAAAAATGGGTGATATTATTATATATTTAAAACTCTTTTAAATAATAACAATTTAAATTCAAATCCTTATCAATGAATAAGGAAGCAATTTATATTATTATATATTTAAAATTCCTTTTAAATAATAAAATTTTAAATTCAAATCAACCTTCGGATAAGGAAAACGAATTTATTTATATTAATATATTTAAAACTCTTTTAAATAATAAGAATTTAAATTCAAATCCTTATCGAGATAAGGAAGCAATTATATTATTATATATTTAAAACTCTTTTAAATAATAACAATTTAAATTCAAATCCTTATCAAATAAGAGGAAAGCGAATTTATTTATATTAATATATATTTAAAAACTCCTTTTAAAAACCCTTCTGATTATTTCTGTGATAAGAAAATATAACAAATTAATTATTTATTATAATTTAAATCACAATTTAAACTTTCTCAAATTAGAATTGATTTAAATAACAACTAATTGTTATTTGTAATTTTAAAATAATCTCATTATTTTTAAATTACTACAGTGAAAAACCATAACCCGTTATAATTCGTTCTTAATATGCGACCCTATAGGTTCAATTAACATTGGCGGTGAGCTGAAATACATTTTGATCACTCCTGATCGTAAGTGGCGCCACAGCGAGCGTTATGACTGAAGTTAAATGAAAAGCTCATGATCAGAGACTAACCTTGAATATAGCTAATGACATAATCCTTTTGTCTCATGATATCTTGATAAGAATATAAGGCATGGGCAAAGACCAGCCTTATCGTTCTATCTTTGATTACTTTCGAAACCGATTAGGCGACTAAAGCAAATGACATTGCAGTCTCCATCAATTCATTTAGCGAGCCGCGATCATCACATTTCTCAGTCTCGATTGTCGAGGGACCCGAAGATATCTCTCTTATAATAAGAGGGACAAATTCCATCTTAATCGCTCATATATCACTACAATTCTTATTATGTTTCAAGTATAACAACTTTATAATCATCCGATTAAAGACAACGTTTGATTATATCAAACACAATATTCCCTTATGTTGAGAACTATAGCGATCTTAGATTGAATGATTTAATGACACAACTATTAGGGTAACTTATGACTTTGATATGTATTAATGCCAGGAAGCGGTGCAATCGATATTTGTTCTCAACAAATAGATATAAATTTGATTTGTATCTCATACACATATTCATCCACGTGAATATCGATCAAAACTTTATACTAATCTTAATTCATTGTTATTCCCGTAACAATAGCCCAGATTAGGGACATTTAGAATAATTAATAATATTATTCAAGGACGTATATATAATAAACATGCAAATCATCATAATAATAAATTCCTCATAAATAGTCAAAATACCATGTCCATACAATGAGCCTAGAGCACTGTGCTAACATTCCCATTATCGGATATGAGGACTTGAGATCTCGAACACATATTATCGAAGCCGGACAGTTACGTACCTTATGTTATGTGATTGTTGCTAAGGGTTCGGTAGCAGCCTGCAGGTAAAATAGTCCACGACCACAGGTGATAAATTTTGCATTGGCCCCTTCCGATGGGTGGGATCTGATATGTGCCCCCATTCTTGCCCGAAAAGGCGAGGGGGCTTGTGATTGGCGTCGGCGGCCGGATGGGAGATGAAGAGATCTTGGCATGCTCACGACAAGCTTTGCATTTGACCCGGTTACGTTTGCGTCTTTGAGCATTGTGGAGCGTGTACCCACGCGCCGAGGTTTCCTACTAAGGTCCGAGCTCCGATGTAGTTGCCACAGATGCCTTCGTGTACCTCCCTGAGTATGTAATTAGCGTCCTTGTTTGTTTGTGAAGATATAGACTAAACCACTCAAATTAACACATATACAGGAGCCTTACAATTCTCCAGTATCTATGTCAAAGTTGAATAGAGTTATTTGAAAATGAATAAAACTGATTTTATGTTCTGGAATTAATAATGGATTTAGTCTATGACATTGTAAGTGCACATGTCATTTAAGTAGTAAAAATTGGATGTAAGTCTAGATATCATTCCCACAGAGATTGACAAGAATTTGAAGTTCAATTACCCTAACTACTCAAGATCCATACTATTTGAACCTCATGTGACAGGTTTCTCAACTTAATTAGAAAAACGTTCCTAGAGAATACCTTTAAAAGTAAAAAGTTGAATTTATGATAATAAAACAGTAACAAAACAAAAAATATACTTATAAGACAGAAAATTTCAATTTTTAGGAAAAGGAACAAAATCGTAATTTCGGTAAAAATCCAAAATTTTTCTAGATATCGGATGATGAAACGGACTTATTTGTTAGGTCGTCTGCGAAATCTAGCTGCGTCGATTTTAGTCGAATTCGAGCCGGTCGGGTGCACGTTTTTCGAAGAAGCGGCGTCGAATTGGGACGCCCGGCGGCTGAGTGGCACAGCGGAGTGCCGCGTGTCAAGATCCAATTCAGTCAAGTTGAGCTCAAGGTGGGACCCACGATGACGCTGGCGTGATCTTAGGTGGATAGAAAAGTCAAAATAGTGGGAAGAAGGAGACGAGTGGAATTTTGTAATTGTTAATGAATGGGACGAGGAATGAACAATATTCATTTTCTTCAAAAAGAAAGAGAAAGACAAAAAATGGCGAGAAACGTGTGTGTGGAAATTTAGTGGTGGGTCTGCGACTAGGTTTTTGAGTTTTAGAGAGAAGGTGTGTGCATATATACAGATTCTGGCTAATCAGGCCAGTCGGTTCTTCGAACAAGAAGGAAAGTTGCTGCGCGGCGAGGGTATGATGGGCATCGGTTTCTTGAATTTCGACAAAACTCCGTGAGGTAGGGGTTTTATCCTACTTGCTTTTACTCTTGATTTAAGTGCTTTATGATGCTTGAGTTGATTAAGGCCGTGAGTGGCCGTTTGATCGATCTGGCAGGATCGGGTGTTGGAATTTTGGAGCTCATTTGAAGCGGTTGGTGACCACGGACTGGAAGCGGTGGTATAAATTAAGCATTAAATTGTGTTTTGGTGAGTAGGAGGCCGGGAATGAATGTGGAATTTAGTTCGCGAAGAATCGAGGTTGGATAGGAGTGGAAGGCGCCCCGCGGACGACCCACGTGCTTTGTTTGGGGCGTAAAAAATAGTCCCGGGTTTGTGTGAAATGGACCAAAAACGTCTATGTGTTGGGTGCTTGAAATTGATGAAATGAATGGATTGATTTGTGTAGAAATTGATAGGTTAATGCATGAACTTCGTGTATTAGCAGGATGTCACAATTATATGGAATATAATTGTGTGTGTAGGCCATTGGAGATGATATTGTGAATTGCTCAAGTGAGTTGTGTTGTAGGCCATTGGAGATGAAATTATGATTTGCTCAATTATATGGAATATAATTGTGTGTATGGGCCATTGGAGATGATATTGTGAATTGCTCAAGTGAGCTAATTTGGGTGATGGTTGATATTATTGAATTACCTGTGGTGTAATTATAAAATTGAGAATATATGCATATTTAATATATTTGTATATATTATGTTGAAATGACATAATGCATTTCATATGCATCGGGTAACCTAGAAATTAGGTGTGAGTGTATGACATGAATTTTCTGAAAAACGAACATGGTTGCGAAAGAAATTTCATAGGATGATTTTTCGGAGAATGGGGTTGGGAGACAGTCCAACATATCATTTCGGATGAGGGACCATGGCGTTTCGAGGAAGTTCTTGACACATTAAGCCTCGGAGGGTAGTCCCGTCTTTTCTTAGAGATCTCGGTAGTATATTTTCAGAACAACGGGTTTTGTTTTTTGAAAATAATTATTTTCTCATACATGGCTTAGGCGAGTGTGAGGGGAGTCGGTGGTTCGAGGACATAGAATGAGCATGTAGACATTCAAATGGGATTAAACATTTACTTGAGTGTGTGTTTAAGTAGACATTATATGCACTTAGGTGGAGAGTAACCCATTTAGGGTGATTCCCTCACTGGGCGATAGTTCATCTGTCGGGAACATTTTTCGGTCTACGGGCGCTCGAGGAAGGCGGCTCTTCTTAGAGACCGATTTTGAAGAAGGCGGGTTAGTAACTTTGATGTGTTTGGATAATATGTATTAGAATTATAGATTTTAATATGTATTTGTATTAAGAGTAATAAAATAACTCTTGGACTATTGGAATATAGTTGGGTACATGTTTGATGAGTATTGATGTAGGGGCCCAAGTGGCCATTTTTACTCGGGTATGTGTCTCGTGATACGAGACGTATAAGATTTTCCGCAGGTTGATGGGTAATCAATGGACCCTTGGGTTTTGGGGCGTCACAGCTTGGTATCAGAGCTAAGGTAAACGATTACTTTGGGAGCTCGGTGGGTGTAGTTATAAGTTTAGTCCTGATACAAGCTTCACAGCTTGGTATCAGAGCCAAGGTAAACAATTACCTTGGGAGCTCGGTGGATGTAGTTATAAGTGTAGTTCTGATACCAGCTTCACAACATGGTATCAGAGCTAAGGTAAACGATTACCTTGGGAGCTCGGTGGGTGTAGTTATAAGTTTAGTCGATACCCGGCTTCACGACTTGGTATGAGCTAAAACAGATTACCTTGGGAGCTCGGTGGGTGTAGTTATAAGTGTAGTCCACGATACCACCGACTTCACGGCGGTATCGAGCTTAGGTATACGAATACCTAGGGAGCTCGGGTTTGGGTATCCATCACCACTTGATGTGGCTCGATGTAGGTTTAGGTATGAGATTACCTAGGAAGGCACGGAACAAAAATAAGAACACTGCATGTGTGTTTGTGTGTGATCATGTGAATTGATGAATTGTTGTGTGAATGGTGTGCATAACATGATTTGTTATGTGTTGTGAGTGATTGTGTGCTTAGTGATTAGCACATTGATGTGTTAGAAATTTTTTGGAGTTTCTGATGAAGTAAAAGCGGAAAAGAAAATAAATGAAATAAATTATAATAAATTTATTTGGTTTATGGATAATGAAATAAAATTTTAACTGTTTTTATTTGGTTAGTGTGAAACGAGGAGGTTTTGAGAATTTTGGACAAAATGGTCAGAATTAAATGAAAGAAAAAAATTAGATGAAAATCATTTTCTAAGGTTTTTAGTATGTAAAACTAAAGAAAATAGATAAAATAAATTTTATAAATTTATTTGAGTGGAAAATGAAAAAAATGTATATATGTATTTTTGGGTATTTTCGGTAGCAAATTATGTGAAAAAAAATGGTGCGAAGCCCGGTTGGGCTCTTGCCCGATAAAATTATGTGTGACATAGCCTTGTGGGTAGCAATTGTATTTACCAATGGCGATGGTTAGGGCATTGTATTCTGACACTAAGTTGTTGAGGTTGGAAGTGTGTTACAGCATGGTATAGTGTATTCTGGAGTTAGATGCTTCGAGGAGAGTGTGTCACAATACACTTAGTGTATTGTAACGAGGAACATTAGTTTGGGAATTAATATTCTGAACAATAGTATGTGTGGCTTGATAGCAAAGGGTTTGGCTAGGGAAGGATTGTATTGCAATACACAACAGTGTATTGTGACCAGAGGTTGGCTTGAGGTATTGGGTCACAATACACTGAGTGTATTGTGACAGAGAAGGAGGCTTGAGTGGCTGAGGAAATTGTATTGCAACATGGGGCAGTGTATTGTGACTCGATTGCAAACGTTTACGAGAATCCTTGTTTGTTCATGAACAACGATTTCTGAGATAAAAATTTTTTTTGAAAAATAAAATAAAATCAAATCAAATGAGATAAAATTTTTAAAAATGAAATTTTCAAAAAAATAAAATTTTTGTTGATAAAAATGATTGGTATTATTTGAATTCTTGACATGGATGAGTTGACAACCATCGGGTTGTCGATGTCATGACCTTAGTAGGGTTGTCATGCGAGCCACGGTCTTGGAGTTGGGTAAAGGTTACATATGCGTGGTTGGATGTGTATGTGGTGGAGAAATTTCGGGACGAAGTGCTTTTAGAGAGGGGAGAATGTAAGACTCGAGAAAATTCCAATTTTTGGAAAAAAGGCAAAATCGTAATTTTGGTAAAAATCCGAAATTTTGGTAAAATCCAAAGTCTGGTGAAACTAGGTCTTTCTGGGTCTCTGATGATCAGAAACTACCCCACCGTTGAACTGCCTCGCAAAATCTACTTCCGTAAAGGGCAACGCAGTGTCCTGGCTTCTGAGTTTCATTACAAACTCCGAGGCAGGTTTTATCCTATTTGCTTTACTCTCGATGGCGTTTTATATGCTTGAGCTGATGAGGTCGTGGAGGGTTCGACGGTCCCAAAACCCAGACTGAATTTTTGAATTTGAGCTCATTTTGAAGGGGCTTAGTGGACAATCCACTGACTGTTTGGGTAATCAAGTGTATAAATTAAGCATTAAATTGTGTTTTGGTGAGTAGAGACCGAAATGAATGTGGAATTTAGTTCCGCAAAGAAGAATCGAGAAATGATGAGGGTGCCCACCCGACAGCCTATATCATATGCTCTTGTTTCGGGGACTCCGTAAAAAAGTCCTGGGTTTGTGTGAAATGGACCAAAAACGTCTATATGTTGGGTGCTTGAAATTGATGAAATGAATGACTTGATTTCTGTGGAAATGGATAGGTTAATGCATGAACTTCGTGTATTAGTAGATGTCACACCATACGAACATAACTCAGGTATGTAGTCATTGGAGACAGATATTGTGAATTGCCTCATGAGCTGCGCTGTGTACACAACATGATACATATATAAATATATAGATCACACAACAATATATGGAATGGTGGTAAGGTAAAGGTAAATGTGTGTGTGTAAAGGTGGGTGGGCAGCAATCCCCCACAGAATGGGCCACACACTGGGAGAATGAGAGACATAAGAGCACACAAGGACACATGTAAGTGTGAGTCAATCACCTGGGCGGGGATCATCACGCCAGAATAAGTTAATCAACAACGGGTAAACATACACATTTAATATATTTGTATATATTGTGTTGAAATGGTATAATGCATTTCATATAAATCGGTAACCTAGAAATTAGGTGTGAGTGCATGACATGAATTTCTCTAAAATGAACATGGTTGTAAAGGAATTTCACAGATGATTTTGCAGAACGGGTCAAGATGCCCAATGATCATTTCTTGGATGAGGACCATGACTGCTTTCTTGAAGTTCAACACATTCGCCTGAGAGTATTCCATCTTTTACCGAATCTCCTGCTGTATCTTTTCAAGAATAACATGTTTTGTTTTGAAAATGATTATTTTTCTGCATGACTTAGGGTGCTTTTGAGGGAGCTCGTGAGGACCTCGAGACATGGGAACGGGCGGATGTAGACATTCAAGTAGGATCACGACGGAGTGTGTGTTTAAATTGAGCATTGTATATGCACTTAGGGGTGGAGAGTAACCCATTTTAGTAAGATTCCACTCACTCTGCGATAGCTCAAATTTATCGAGGGAACATATTTTTTCAGTAATGTGGGCGTCGAGAAGACGCCTTCTTAGAGAGATCGATTTTGAAGAAAGTCGTTATTGTGGCTTTGATGTGTTTGGATAATATGTATTATTAGAATTATAGATTTTAATATGTATTTGTATTAAGAGTAATAAAATAACTTTTCGACTATCGAATATAGTCATACATGTTTAATTTATATCACTTAAGTGGCCAAAGTGGCAATTTTACTCAGGATAAATTCTTATATTAGACGAGATAGATTTTTCGCAAAGCTGATGGGTAGTCAACGGACCCCGGTTTTGGGGCTCACAACACTGATCGAATCGGCCTCTGAGAGAAACAGAATACCATCAAGGAAGTACAAGAAACATCAAATTTCGCACCATTATGTATCATACTGCTTTCATACTGGATCTTCGATTTGTCCAAGATGCCTATCAATGCTATTGATTTCCTCCATAATTCATTGATTAGAGGTCCTTGTTTCTCAAGACAAGGGCTCCACTAGTTACTTGTATTCGCACAATCTTTACAAGACCGAAGTATTTTCTTTACCAATACTTATATCACCCATTTTCGAGATCAGATTTCATTCCAAGTAAGGGTTGTTGCAAAACTTCTACAACTTGATTGATGACTCATCCTTTCAAACTAGTGGATATTTTCATTCCCTTGATTAGATCTCAACTAACACAGGTTTAGGAGCTTTCCAACATATTAAAGTGAAATCTCTGATTATTTAAATTGATAAATGTTCCCCTCCAACATCAATTATGAGTAAATTGGGAAATTATCTAAGTGAACTCTCAGAGCTCAATAGTTCTTCAATGGCAGTCTAACATACCCACCAAATGAATGTTCCAAACTCGTGAATCTTCATCTCTCAGTCACCGTAGGGTCTCCTAAAAATCGTAGCAGATATGCCTTGGAAGTGGTATTCGATACTACTGGGAACAGTCCATTCAATAACACATCAACCAAATAAATTCCAACTGTGTAATTCTCTAATTCATGCAAAAGACTACGGCTAACAATAAACTAATTTAGTGAAGTTGTGTTCTTAAAAAATACTCGCATCACAACTATAATGCTGTTCGCATTCATTTATTTCATTAAATTCAGAATAATTTAAAGAAAATCATAAATTAATTCTTAAGCCGACACTTCTGGTACGTAAATTACTGGTTCGTATCTAGAAAACTTAAAAGAAAAAGAAAGAAAAGAAAATCTATTCTAAATATACAAGAGTTTTCTCTTCTTCCTGCGTTTCCGGGGTTCCAAAAAAGAAAAGTTCCTTAATAAAACTCCACATACCTATTTATAATTTCAGAAATTAGGCCTGATTCCAATGCTCTAGGTGAATTTCCCTAAAATAGATGGCCCAACCCTTCTCGTTTAGGCTCGCCACTGAGAACGGTGTCGTGGACATGAAATCCTCGGCCCGGTTCACCGTCGCGCGGATCTTCGTGGTGGTGAAGGTCGCAACATTCCTTCACTTTGCCCTCGCAATTGTCGAGTCACACCGATGCGTTTTCTCTCGCTGTGACTTGTTTCTTCAATTGCATCAGATAGTGGTCATAAACCCAGCTCATCTCATGTTATTGTCACCGCGACCTCCCTTCTTGTTTCCAGAATTGCGTCTCACCTCAATCTCGGGATGTCGCGACCTGACTCTCTTTGCCTTTACTACATTTCTGTGTGCGACCTCCATTCGATGTTGCGACATCATTTCTGTTGTCAGTTTATTTACTTCTTGGTCACATCTTCTTTTCAGGTTGTGACATCATTCGCTTGTCTTGCTGTGTCGACCAGCTCTGGCTTGCTTGTTTTCTTTGTCACGACAAGTAAGAAGGTCGCCTGCATCAAGTAGTTTTTCCTTTAATCACAATACCTCACGACTTTCAAAAGTATGTTTCACATGTTTTCCTATCTAGTCGCTAATCATTTCACCCAACAATTTCCATTCAATTTCCTTAGTTTCGCCGCACTTAGACCTGTTTCTTCCCTTTGATGAAATATATGTCGTGACCTAAATTTTATGTCGCGACATCATTTATGTTGCCAACTGTGTTGATCTTTGTTACGACCATATTTTTATGATCCCTTAATAAATTCTGTGTCGCAACCTCAATTCCATGTCGCGACCTGACTGTCTTCCTGTCTACTGCATTTTGTGTCCCGACCTCAATAGCATGTCATGACATCATTTCTCCATATCCTGTTGCAACCTCATACTTTCGACTTCCTTACAACAGCGCTTCTCATCAATTCATCTTTGCTTGGTCGCGACTCCAGAAAGTGTCGCGATCGAGTAGTGGTCCTTCTTACTTCATTTAGTGGTCAAACTTAGTCACAACATGTTTTAACCTGTTTCAAATTATTTTTATGTCGCGACATGACCCCTCTCGGTCACAGATCGATTGGTGTCCCTATTCATTTTTGTCAGAATGATCATCCTTCAAGGTTACCAACAATGTCTTTCTGTGTCGCGACCAAGATGTTACATTAATGGTGGCTTTTCTTGGCCTATGCTCTTGTCCCGCTTGTTAATGGCTGTCGACTTGAATTCCTGGTCGCGACCTCGATTGAAGTCTCCAACTTATATTTATGTCATAACCTTAAATTGCTTGGTATAGACCTTGTAAGCTTAGTCATCACTTTTCAGCCGCAAACTCCCAAATTTTCATGCGCAAACTGAGTTTAAACTTCTCAAAAGTGCTCGGTCTCTAACATGCCATACGTAAAAAAAAAAAATCCCTCCCTACAAAAGGTCTCCCTTCTGTCTCACAGTAAATCCTTTGTCGCAAACTTCATTCAAAGATAGTATGACTTCGGGTCATGACCTCGATTCAAGGCGACCACCTTGGCCATTGAACTCCACTTCCTCCGATCCTTATTGCCGAATTTCATTTATGCTATAAATTTCACAAAATAGAATTTGGTATAGTACATATTTATGCATAAAAAAGGTTACAATTACATTGTAATAAAATCAGAAAGATGGACTAAAAATTCAATGAGTTTTTGACTCATCAAATTCCCCCAAACTTAAAATTTTCCTTGTCCCCAAGCAAAGAAAAGAAAGATTTGTTTTTCCTCAAACAAATTGAACTTTATTTTGAAGGACATTTTTCTGTTCTACAGCACAATTGAACTTGAACAAGAAGATTGTAGTATCATTTCAAACTTTGGTTTTCATTTGAGAAAAAGGAATGTTTTCAACCTCTATTACAACAACCCGATGAACACCGATGAAAACAGCTTCAACACAGATTCTGTTCTCAGGTGGGAGTGTGTAGGTCTTATTTCCTTTTTATCTTCTTGTTGAAATAGTTAATTCCTCTGGGGATCTCCTAGAAACTAAAGGTCAAAGTCCTATAGGCTTGTTTTCATACGATCTCTACTAATGTAGGTAAATTCAACCTTTCAAGTGATCAAAGATGTCTTTAAAGCCAGGAATGTTAGGCTTGGGTAATCGTGGACAATTGGAAAAATTTAGGAAGGTAAATTACCCATTCCACTCTTTCCCTTTTCTCTCAATAGGTTTTACCTTTCATCCTTTTCCTTCCTGTAATAAACTCCCAAACTCGCTTTCACATTATTCGATGTCAGGTCTTTGGTTGCCACTCTCAACTTATCACCGCTCCTTTTACTAGAACTTTTTTCGCTTTCTTTATTTTCAAAGAATTGGAATATAAATGCTTTGCCTTTCTTAGGCTTTCTATCACCTTAGAGAACTTCTCAAGTAAAGAACTCCTATACCAATTTCCGTATTAAGGTACAGAAAAGAAACACCCTTAATGAAGAATTGTTCAAGAGAAATAGCTTACAAGACAAAACTTATTCCTTTTTCAACTTTCTCATTCCTAGTTCTTCAATTATTTTTCCTCATCCAGATCCTGTAACTTAAATGAAATATATTCCCAAACTTGTTCCTTCGCACAATAAACATTCTTATTCTAAAACCGAGTACTCGGGGTTCTTCACGCAGGATATTTGTAAGGGAAGGGATATCAGTTTCTAATTGTCGCTATTTGAAGAAATCAGACATTTCGCCCAAAGCATGGAACTAGAGGTATGCCTTGCATATAATGAGGGTAGGTTGAAAAGGTTCAAACTTCCAGATAATTCTATCACTTATTGTTAATCTTTTTTACCTAGGATTTCGCCTCTCGACTAACAATCTAACAAGTTCTAGACTATGACTTCTCGATCGTGGAATCATCCTTAAGATGTTCCTAATCCTTCTCAAATTTTTAAGAATTTTCTTGACCATGTGTATTGTTTTTCCAAGATTTGCACTGACTTACTGTTTATACACATAGCTTCAATCATCTTATTTGTTCTTTCAATTGTATATTACTTTTTCCACTCATTGTAATTTGAACCTCATTCAAACTAAACCTAACTTCTGCTCTACTCACTAGAGCCTACTTTATTTCTTATAATGTTGTTCCTGGATTTAAAACAAAGGGTCATTGGGTGTCATTGTACAAATAAGGCTTGAATACATAGGTCATTTATCGCACAAACAATGAATGGCCACAAACAACACACAATTCACTTTAACTCCGATCCATGCATCCAAAACAAATCACTATTTCGGCAATCAAATTCAATCAAGCATTTCAACAATGATAATTTCCTCGCTGCAACATTTATTGAAAAGCAACAAACCAAATCATCCACCAACGTAATTCACAAAGATATCACTTTTCAATGAACTTTTCCGCCATATTAATGATGATGTTGAAGAAGCAACGGTATCCTGATTGACAATAATGTGCTATCTCAATTCCTCCTTTGATTGATGCTGGGTATGATGTTGGGAGGATCTAAGTCAAAACTTACTAAACATGGGAAAATTTGGAGAAGGTTATGTCTAGTCTTTTCTTTTCTAAGGGTGTGGGTTTTACCTTTGTCGCTGAGATTAAATCAAATCTTACAAGATTGATCAAGGTGGTTTCCTAAGCCCATCCGACTAACACGTTCTCTCCAACTCAAAGATACAACCAAAGATGTTTGAGGCAACTTGCTGATCAAATCCAAACTCTCATGCCATTTTTCTTCTATAAACATCATTATCTTCCAGCTTTTATCTCCATCCTTCATCAACTTCCCAAACTCCTCGACCGCTTTCCTTATACATTGAAGGCTCAATCTTCTTTAGCATGTTACCCTATCCTCACCTTCTTTTTCCTCACAATGGTAAGCACGCCTTTCATCTCTTCAAAGTGGTTGTCATAAAGGCTTCCAAACCGCCTTCATCTTTCTCCAATTTCTTTCTCTCTCATTTTCATCTCTTCTCCATTCCTCTCTATCTTAGAGTCTCCACCCAATAATCGTTTTTTCCTTCCTCGAATTCAAATCACGGAAGAACCTCTTCTCTGATGCATGTTGTTTTCCCATTTATGCCTATATTTTCATATCTTTCCTTATTTGACTCATCATCTCCATGATTTCTATGTTTCCTTCTCCTCTCTTCGAGCCATTGCTAAGGGAATTCTCTCATTATTTTTGTAGAATGGCTCAATGGGCTCATTCTCGAATGTGCATCTCTTCCTTCTACTGAGGAATTTGCTCGAAATGGTTTCCATTTTTATTGCCATTCTCCTTAGCTGCCCCGTCTCTACTTCCACTCCATCCCTTTACTTTTAATGGGCCCCTTTATCACCCTGGGAGGTCGAGGAGATAATTGGGCAGTTTTCATCCCATGATCCTCCACCCCAAATAAGATGCATAGCCCATCGATTGTCAAGTGAGATTAGTCATCTTTGTTGTTTATGTGGTATCCAGATCGACCCTCACTAAACCTCCAATATTCATTTTATAGCCCCTTCAAAAGTGGCATATGTAATGATCGCTTCTGTTTCACCACAGATGTTTAGTCAGAGGATTACCAAGATAGGAAGCAGAACTAAACTTTAGCCTCCTGGGTGAGGATCCTGCTGGATAAATGTAGCGAGGGTTCTCTTCCCCGTGGCTTTCCACTCCCTCGCCCAGTAGTCGTGAGGTTGATAATCTCTCATGATTCGGTTTTCTACCGCTTTCTAAATTTGGAACCGTGCTTCGAGTTCCTTAATTTGAACAACTCATTGATTCTTTGTGCCCAAAGGGTACCTTGCACTCCTCGCACAAAACCATGTCTTTCTTCATCCCCACCATGTTCATGTGAATTCCCCGCGTAGCAGAATACAAAAATGTAAGTACGTAAGCTCTCCCAACCTCTTTTATTATCTTTAAAATGGAGATTATTTCCTAAACTTTCGCTGATTTAAGCCCTTGTCAGCCAACACCTTAGTCCATATGTCCTTAGCTTCAGCAGAGACAAAGTCTTTGTCTTCTTCTGCTTCTCCTTCTTCGCTTTGTCTTACTACCTTGTTTTTCATGGCCCTTTCCTCAATCGGTCCCCTCCATTTCCTGGGCTGGTTTTCCGTTCAACATTCTATAAACTCGATCGAGGTTCCAGACATGAACCTCCTCCACTCCTTTTGGCAATGTTCACCATGAGCTCATCTATTATGTTAAGATCCGAACAGGATTTGCTTATCCGCCATGGGTGAGAATTTGAATCAGTAATCGTTTAGGTTTTTGCAATAAGAAAAGAAGGAGAATGGAAAAGTCAGCGAAGATAACCTGACTGAGTTTTAGACGAAATTGGCTATTCGCTTTCACCTTATGATGGATGGGCTCAATGCTTTCAATCTTATGGAGTGTTGTGACATTAATGCCTACGTTACAACACTAATTGCCACACTTATCAACAAAGTTGCGACGCCTAAATTAGAGTTAGTTTAAAACCTCAATTTATTGCATTTTAGACAATTTTGGTCAGCACTCACTTAGGTTTAGCGACTCAAGTGGTCATGACTAATAAATTGAAGTCGCCACCTATTTCTCTCTTTTCTTTTAGTTTTCCTCGGTCACATCGAATCCAATGTCACTATCAGGCCTTTATCTCCAGTATTTTTCAACCTACATTTTTATCACGACCAGATTACTGTCGGTGACTTTTTTGGTCTTAGTCGCGACCTTAAAGCCGAGTCAACACTAATTTCTAAATTATAATTGTCGCTAATTCCTAAATTGGTCAAATTGATGTCGCACCAAATTTCTATTCTATTTTCTAATCCAAAACTCCTAAGTTATGACCTCGTGCCACGTTAAGCATCTGAAAATTTTTCTGCCTTCGTGAATAGTCTGTACCATACAAGACCTAATCAATAAACCTAATTCAAACAAACAAAAACAATCAACCTCATTCAAATATGCAACAACTAACTCATGAAGCACCCCATTCACTTGACTCCAATTTCAAACTTCATTCATGCATTATTATGAAGGACAAGTTTAGGGAATTAGAATTACTTCTCCTAGTGGTATTGTGTGCATATTGGCAGCTATAAATACAAACTCCATCTCTGTTCATGCCCTTACCGACCTATAAGCACAAAGCAGTAGAAAAACATTAATAATATTTAACAATAAACAATAGATTAGCAAGAAAACTTAAAATATATAAATTGACTAATAAAACTTAGAAAGAATTGTGATATGGGTTGCTCCCACAAAGTCGCCGTCGCTTTGAGTCCTCAAATGATTCTGTCGCTATGAAGTTCTTGTTTCAAAGAATTTTCTTCCACTGTAACCAGGAATCAATCATATTTCTTCCAGATAACGTTAATCGCCATCATTCACTTTAAACTTTCTCCATTACTGTTTTAATGTCACTACCCCAAAAGGTTGTATACTTTCCACGGCTATTGTATAAGGGCCACCCATTTTGATTTCAGTCGAAAAAGCTTTTGTCTAGAGTTAAATAACGTAACCTCGATCTCCGCCTTAAATTCTCCTCAAATCTTCTCGATCATGCCATTTCTTTCTGCCTTATCCTTGTAAATTCTAGCATTATCATAAGCTTTTACTCACCTTCTTCCAATTCATTTAGTTAGAGTAGTCTTTCTTCCTTAGTTTTGAATTCAAAATTCAACTTTGATGGCCCACATACTTTGTATTCCAATTCAAGAGTGTAGGTGACAAGGTTTACCAAAGACACTCAGATGGGGAGATTCAGAATGAGAGTTTGATATGCACCTCAGAGGGCCAACAATGCATTATGATTGCTTTAAAAGACCAATCTCTTATGCTGAACTCTCACAATTTTTCAAGAATTTTTATCTCCTCGCTGAATTTTTCAATGCCATTTGTTTGAGGATGATAAGCCAAACTTCATTATGGGTTAAGTATTCACCCATACCTTTTATGAGTTTCTCAACACCTGTTGCAAAAATGGTCCCTCCATCACTAAGAATATTAGTCTTGATGTCCCAAACTTGCTCAAGATATTTTAAGAATCCCACAACCTGTATTAGCATCATCTCTTTGGACAAGCTGTTGCTTCCACCTTATCGGGATACATAATCCATGAGTCAGAGCATGTATATATTTCCAAAAGAAGATGGAGGTAAGGGGCCCCCAATATGTAAATTATTCCCATAAGATTAAGTAATTGCAATCCATCAGGAGCACCATGTAGGGGGTATTTCATGCCTTGTCGATATTTCCTATCTTCTTGGCAATCGATAACAGAAGTTTCACCCATTCAACAATCCTGAGAAAATAGTAGCCAATAAAACCCGATTGAGACTTCCCAGGGCTGTTTTGGTTTCCGCAGTGTTCTATAAGATGATGTGCATGACATTCTTGTAAAATTTTACCGTTCACTCTTCTCTCGTACACACCTTCCTGATGATCATATTAACTCCTTTGAATAATAAGTAGTCATCCTAAATGTAAACCTACTGTCAGCCCTACTCTTTCCTCCGAGTAGCTTAAATTCGGTGGCATCACTCCACAAGCTTGTGAAAATTCACACACAAGATACCAAGGTAATTGGAAGGACAACTGAAATAACTGCTCATCTAGAAAATTTTCTGCTACTTCCATTTCTTCTTCTTTCACAGTAGTCTTTTCAACTCTTGACAAGTGATCAACTATCACATTGTCACAACCTTTCTTATCCTTGATCTCCATATCAAATTCTTATAGTAACAACACCCATCTGATCAGTCTTGGCTTAGCTTTTTTCTTAGCCATCAAATATTTGATTGCAGCATGATTAGTATGGATGATGACTTGGGACCCCAATTGTAACGCCCCAAAAATAGCCTAGAATTTTATACACAATTTATTATACTTGTATAGAACTGGTGAAAACTATGTTTTTTCCAAAAGTGATGAATTGACAAATTATAAATATAAAATTTAGTGAACCCGGAAAATTTGAGCACCAAAACAAGGATAAAATTGAAATTTCCATAAGGGATATAAATATCAGCAGGAGAGGCCACAATAATTAAAACAAAGCCAATTGCAAAATTAAAGAGTTGTGGCTAGTTGCAATTTATGAAAAGTTGAAAAATATTAAAATGAAACAAAAGCTAAATGCATTTGGTCTCCCTTTGCCCTAGCAAAACCGTGGGAGAAGGAGAAGAAGGGGAGAGAACAAGAGGAAGAAGAGGAAGTGGGCAGGGGAGAAGGAGAAAGATCAAAACTAAGGTACATGTATTCATCTTAGATCATGTGTTTTGATTCCTGCGCTTTTGTTTTGGAGAATGGTCCCTTGTTCAGGGCGGTGGGAAGAGATCACACAAACCTTAACTTGTTGAGGTGTTGGGGTAAACCCCAAATGTGCAAGAAAAACATGGAATCCCCTCCCTTTCAGGTCGGATTTACTTCGCTTAATTGCAAAGAGGGTCAAGCTAGAACAAACCCTAATAAATTGGGTGTATTTGGTATGTGTATGGTTACTATTAGAATGGTTTTTGAAGAAATTCACAATAGGTCTTTTTGAAATGAGAAGGATTGAATGATAAATTGAGCAGAAAAGAGATCATAAGATGAATTTGAAGTGGTCTCAAGTATTTATGTAGGCATAGAGTTGATCGAGTTGAAACATATGAAAAACAAAGAGAAAACACACACTCCGGGCACTTTTCTGGAGAGTCCTACTCGGTAGAAGTTAAGTTCCACTGCAGAACTTTGATCAACATGGTTTAAGTCCCACTCTAAGAGAAGCTAAGTCCTACTGGTAGAGAACTTTGTTCTTGGCTTTTCCTGCTTCAGCCTGTTTTCGTATTTTTGGGCTAGTTAACTTCCTGAAGCCTTATCCGATTGCTGATTCAAGTGGCTACAAATAGAGACTCTCAAGAAAACCAAACTTAAAGAGAAGGCATCGTCAAATTTGATCCTAAGTGATCTAAAATTCACTCAAAGTGGGGTCATGTGCAAGAAAAATTCCTGCATCAGCTTTTGGACATAGAGTAGTGTCCGGGTTGTTTCTGACGACCCTTGAGTTTCTGCAAGGTTCGAATTGTACCCAGTTGGAATAGAACTTACACCCTTAGATTTAAATGATTACAAGGACCTAGTGTCAAAATAGCGAAGAAGTTAAGACCCCGGAAAAATGAGTAATACCAACAGTCCTGAGGGTAACTCCAGAACCACTAGTTGGCATGGAAAATGCCATAACTTTAGTTTGGATAATCCGAGTTGAATGATTCCAATTTCCTAAGTAAAGTAGACTCATAGAGAATAAGAATATCTAAGCTAAAAGGCATCATACCGAGTCGCCGAGCAAAGCGGAATCATTGAATGGACATCTGTATAATCACTAAGAGCGAATGAATCAGATTTGATCAAAAAGTGCGTAAGACGACAACCGTCTAGGATTGACACCGAGGAAAGAAACTAACTGAGGTAATTTCTTGGTCTTGTCACTGGTTTCATTCTAGTTTGTCTATTCGTTCCTTATTTTCATATTGTTCTCTCTATTTGCGACATATACATATATATATATTGATTCGAATGATTAGTATTTGAAATGCTTGGATAAATATTGTCATGAATGCGTATTTCAGCTACAAGCTTAATTTATTGCATAAAAGCAAATTGATTTGAACCGTTTTATTATTGGATTCCAACATGACGGAATTCTACATCAACTTGAATTGGCCATGAAGGTAAATCGTAATTAATATATAAATTCACATTGCTACTCGATCGATAAACAGACAGATTCACCAACTCACTGTCAGAGCACTGTTTAATTCTATAGTCGCATGTGAGACGGCATTATTGAATGTGAAACCACATTATCGAATGACAAACAAAGTGTGATTCACCAACTGAATCAAGCCATGATGTCAAATTCTATAGCCAGTATGAATCACAAACCTAAAAAAGAAACGACGGGTATTGAAAAGTGCGTATTTGTTTATGTATCTTTACATTACACCGATATTGTATAAAGGCATTATTTTGATAAAATGGCCGATTTATATGAACGAAAAATGGAATACGTAACTCAGAGCAGGAACCACTATATGAAAAGAATATTATTTTATCACGCGCAGTACCGAAAGTGACATCGGCAAGACCCAAGATCGAGAGCTCGAGTCAGATAGGCTAGGAATTACTTTATGGTTCGCCATATGCATTACTCCATTCTTTCTCGAACTTGACATTTTGGTAAAACATTTTGAACTCGGATCATTATTTTAAAGGCATTTTGTTAAATGTAAACGTTATGAATATTTTGTTAATTGTTAATGCTTTATTAGCTTGCTAAAATAAAATTGCTCACAAATTACAAATTTAAAAATGAATAAAATGAGCCAAATGTTTTGATAAGATAATTGAAGTGCCTTAGTGAAACCCAAGCTCCGCTGATCAAGATAACCCGCCGAGGTTCTGGATTCGCTCAAAGGTGGCACTGAAACCAAAATTTAATAAAATGATAACTAAAGAGACTGGATTAATGACTTAGTGAAATAAACGGCTGCCCCCTGGTTCTGGCTCTGACCGCCTAATCTGCCTAAGCCCGCTCTAGGGTCGCAATACCACATATATGGCATGAACTTTTCTCACATGCAAATACCATAGCCAACATCTCATTTTCAGTAGTCGTAGTAATTTCAGCTTCACATTGAAGGTTTTGTTGAATAGTATATGGCCCTAAACATTTTTCACTTTCTCGTCCCAACATGTGCCTTTCATTGCATAATATCTGTCATTAATTCTCGATTCCCAAACCCGACCGACAAGTGATCCTAACCTGTTCCGACGCGGTGGCACTATATACCTTAGAATTTTTACTCCTCACATCGACGGTCGTATCCAAGTCTTATAATTATATCAACATATCATATGTTAAAAGTCCAAATAAAACTACCACCGTGAGTGTGTTTACACATGCTGTCACATATACAAGAGACCGAGTCCCCCATATTCAAAACTATACATTTACATTATCGATCGAGCGCATAACCTACAAAGGATGAACCCCTACCGTAGTCGGGCCTACAGAGACGCGAAGATCACTTTCTTTCTTCTTCCTGCATCTACACCTGATTAAAAACCCACGCTGTTTCTACGCTTTGAGCTGAAACATATATAGTATGCATATATACACATTTATATTCAAAAAGATATAACAATAACTGACATCGTAATTTGCATGCATTCATATAATTTCAATTTATACAAGTTCTATGCTTACAACATACTTATGTTTATTCGGATCTCCCATAGAAGTTACAGAGCTTATTCTTATTCAGAACTTATGCTTATATCAGACTTATGTTTATTTGGATCTCCCGTAGGAATTACAGAGCTTATTCTTACTAAGAACTTATGCTTATATCAGACTTATGCTTATTCGGATCTCCCGTAGGAGTTACAGAGCTTATTCTTATTCAGAAATTAGACTTATGCTTATTCGGATCTCCCGTAGAGTTACAGTAGAGCTTATTCTATTCAGAATACCCGCAGGTATTACTGCATCGAACGACATACATTTGTTTACTTTTATTCATCATTCAAAGTTATTTTTCTATAACTATGGGAATACCTAGACCAGTACTAGTAAATGAGTAAGACACAGCCCAAGAAGTATCCGAAGATACTATACGATCGGCGCCGTGAGCACAGTGCAGGAGTGCCAAGCACTGGCATCAGGAGTGTCGTAGCACTAATCTGAATACCGGCATTTCAATCAGGAGTGCCGAGCACTAATCGAGTGCATCAAGTACTAATCGTGAGACGTGAGCCGCTTCACGCCGTACGGGCGGCTGTGTCATTAATACTGTCTTGTGCATTCCTACGATTATATGTATTTTAAACTTCTCGTCTTTATTATCGTGTTCCCATCGAATCCACCAGGCGGCGAAGCTTCGTTGGAGGCGGCGAGGTACGTTACATTTTTCACTTAATTTCATCATCATTTTCTATACTTTCTATGATGCTAATTTTAGCTTAAATACGCAAAATAAAGAAAATAGGGGTCGCAGGATCCACTTGGGACGTACCGCCTGACAGTATTGGTACCGATTCAGTTCCTCGAGGGCGATACCTAGCATCGATTATTGCACAGTACCGCTTTGCTACTACATCACATTCTATCGCTCAGTACCGATGCTCCGACCGCCTTCAAATGGCAAAATTTCACCAATTTTTTCATGCACTTTTCTTCCATAATTCTCTTCCATTCCATTCTTCATCAAAAATTAACATCAAATCCCTCAAAACAACTCCACAACCAATTTTTACTCAGGTCAAAGAACTATGATTCATACCAGTTCCCTAAACTTTACAAAACCTTGGCCTGTGGGGCTGACCACATCCAATTATTATCAACTAGGGGATTTTCAACCAAACTCCTTTAAATCTAGAGTTAGATGTATCTCTAACAAAACCCCTAGAAAAGGGAACCACTATCTCCAGAGTCCCTAATCCATACCTAAGTAGTTGGAGTACAAAATCATACTAAAATCATACAATTCCATACCAAACTCCAAAGATCCATACCTTGGCTTCTGATTCTCTCTTCCCTCTTTCTTCTTCTCCCTTCCTCCTCCTCTTCTTCCCATAAGCTTCCTTGTTTGGAGACCAAAAAAATGAGTTATTTTTGGTCTCCTCCTCTATTTATACTTAAAGTTTCATTTATTTGCCTTTTAGTCCTCCAACTCTTGACCATTTGTATTTCAATTTTCCATTATTTTATTTTGGCCTCTAATCTTATTAATCCATGTCTTTAATGTGCCTTGGACAAATTACATTTTGTCCTAATTCTTGCAATAGCACCCTGTGTTTCTAATTTTCCATGTTTTCTGTGATTTACTAAAATTCCCATTTTGCATTTAAAATACCCTAAACACGCCAAAACAACTAGGTATATTTTTGGTAAGTCACCGACATCTATTGTCTCAAATTTTTTGTTCAGCTTTGGTTTGGCCACAGATAGGTGTTTCAACTAACTGATTTGATCTCCTCAAATGAATATTGGCAGGACTCATCAAAATTAAACTCGCATCCTTCTCCAAGACTATATATTAATCCGTTATTTTTGAGAAGTTCTAATAAATCTTCTATAAAACCAGCATGTCCCAAGAAACTTCTTTATTCCCTTTGACTGGTTAAGCCAAGCAAGCAGAAGAGTCTTTATAATGGAGACCTTTGCTTCGTCCACTTCCGTTTCGGCATGTAAATAATTCTTTCGTCTCAAGACAATGCCTTCCACATGAATGACATTTTCCCAATTTAAAAGCTAGGTTCTCATTCTAGCACCTTGAAGCACCATTCCCAAATTCCTCGTAAAGCAATGCTCAAAACTCATCCATAAACTCATAAGCTCATCCATGAATATCTCCATAACCTCTTCGCAACTGAGAACATAGACATCATACATCCGAAAGCAGCGTAAGGCATTGCAGATAACCCAAATGACATTCTTCTAAAAGCAAAGTACCATAAGGGCATGTGAAAGTATTTTTCGTCCTCAAAAGTAGCAATTTGATTATATCCGTAATTACCCATAAAAAAATATCAAGAATGAGGATGTCCTACTAACTCAGCCCAACATCCGATCAACAATGAAAGGCAAGGGAAAATGATCTTCTCGTCAGTAAAGATCTGAACAATTTTCTATAATCTATACACACCTCCATCCTCACAAGCTCTGTGAGGGGAATCAGCTCATTCCTTTCATTTTTTATCACGTAGCTGAATCCACCCTTCTTAGGAACCACATGAACTCGGCTCACTCCAGGGTCGCCTCGATATCGCGATGTCGAAACTCTCGCATTTAAATTCATTTCAAGCATTTCCTTTCTTACAACATCTTTCATCACAAAGGATTCAAATTCTCCTTGTGTTCAATAGAAGCTTTGCATAATCATTTAATAATATCTTATGCATGCAAATCAAGGACCGATACTCTTTAGATCTTCACCAAGCAATAGCTTCCTCAGATTTCTTAGAATCAAAGAGTCTGCTCTTCTCATTTTCAGTCAATTCAGCTGATACGATTACTGGTTTCCCCTTTTCTGGTTCTAAGAAAGCATATTTCAGATGACTGGGCAATTCTTTCAAAATTAACCTTCTGCACTAGTCTCTTGTTTAAGAATCTTTCTTCCCTGTCGCTGAATTTTTCGACTGCTTTCTCATTCAAAATCAAGAGAATGTTTCTATGTTTTGCAAACTATATTGCAAATAGCTTCATAATCAACACTTTCAAGATACCGAAATTCATCTCATTTTCATTGATAATGCTAAAGATTACAACTGAGATCAAGTCAAATCAAATGAGTACTAATGCTTTCTACTACCACACAAATTTCAGATCACAGATTAGTCAAGCCTTGTCGAGATTGAAGTGTAACGCTTCATTTCCCACTCCTCGTGGTCACACCCTTTGCACATCAATCAAGGCGCCTGAGTTTGCAGAAGGGTCTTCTAACAAACAAAGGGACCTCGGGTTGTCTTCTTTTCTTCATTTTTCATAACCACAGTTCACACGGAAGATAAATTTCCACCTCGACTGCCATTATCTTCAAGAACACCTTCCGTCGGTTTCGCTGATCCACCAACCATTTGTAGTGTAATTGTTATCGGGTAAGCCCCCAAACTCAATCTCCTCACTCAATCGATGTGGGCATCGAAATACGCCGGCCCCCGAGTCACAGGCAAGGCCTCTTGAACTCATATTTCTATTGGAGCGTGGGAATGGTGAAGTCGCTCGGGTCCTTCATTTTTGTCGGTAGACTTCTCTAAATAACCGCAGACCGCATATGGCAAGAATTCACTATCCCTTCCTCAACAATCTTCGTCTCATGTTCAAGTGATATCTGGCAAATTTTATAATCAAGTATTTGAGTCATCGTCTCGCAAAGGGAATATCGATTTATCTTCTTAAAACTTTCTAAGAATTTAGAAACTGCTCTTCCTTCTTCGCCTCTTCGACCTCTCCTCGTGGAAATGGGACTGTGCGGTGTGTTTTTAACCTTCCTTCTATTTCGCTCACCGCTTTTCTCGCCGGCCAGCTTTGCACCGCTTCTCTGTTTTTATAGTCCTCTATATCATGTTCTTTCCATTATCTCCCTCCCCGTATCACTCTAAATATACTCCCGGCCAGCTTTCTAATTTGTTTGTGGTATATTAAAAGCTAAATGGAATTTTTCTAAATAAAATCGAGAAACTCCTGAAGTTTACAAGATACAAGGGCAATCTTGTAATTTGTTAAAAGGATATGAAAGTTATAAAAGAGGAAAGATTAGGGGGTCAAATGAGAATATGGCATAAGTTGAATTTCAAAAGGAAGAATTTATGCGACCCAAGATGCAATTATGAAAACTTAAGTAAAATGGTTTTATTTCGCCAAACATGGCCTTAATGTGGGGATCAAAATATCTTATATTTTGGTCTCCAAAAGAGTGAAAAACGGGAGAGAGGAGAAAAAGGAGAGAAGAAGAGGAAGAGGAAGAGGAAGAAGAAGAAGATAAGAAGAGTAAGAGAAGCAAAGCCAAACTAAGGTATGGAACTATATATTTGTAAGGAACTGGATTTTCAGAAGGATCACATGGAATTGTAAGGTTTTATATGATTAAATGCTTATTCCTAAATTGATAGTTTTGATTGAATTGCATCTTAACCTAGATTTTTGAAATTGCGTTGGTAAACTCACAAGGAAACAAGATAAGTAAGGAATTCTTATTAGGTTGAATTGTTATGGTTAAATTTGCAGTAGTAGATTTAGTTAGGTTTAGAGCAACCCTAATAACAACTTTCTTATGTTTGATCATGTATGGGATGACCCATATTAGAATTGTTTTTGGAAGGATTCATGATATGTTTTGAAATAAGAGATAAGTGGTATTGAAAGATGAATTGAGTAGAAAAGAGGTTACAGTTATTAAATATGGAAACGATTTTGATGTGCTGTGAGGGAAGTATGTGGAGTGATCCATGGATGAAAGTGCATGAAAAAGGGGAGAAAAGACACATTCGGGCAGCTTCGGTGATGTGTACCGGTACACTTTTGAACATACCGGTACACTTTGTGTTCGTCATTTTGGCCAATATAAATGCAGACATTAGGTACCTAAGATAACTCTGCCTCGCTTTTCTCCACTTCGACCGCTTTTGTATTTTCACATCACTTCCCTTATTTATTATCCGATTTGAGTGATTCAAGTAGCCAATTAAAATAGACTTCAAAGGAAAATCAAACATAAAAGAATAGACATCGTCAAATTCTCGACTCAAGGGCCCAAAATTTCACTCAAAGTGGGGCCATATTCAAGTCAAATTTGCATCATTGAATTATAGAGTAGTCCGGCTGTTTCTGGATGACTGAGTTTCTAAGTATGTCTAATTGGTGATTCCAGCTTGAATAGAACCCTTAGCACCCTTAGATTTAAAAGATACAAAGAGATAGTGTCAAAGAGGGAAGTTAAAACCCTGGAAAAATAAGTAATACAAACTGTCCCTAGAAAATTCCAGAATGACTAGAAGGCATGAAAATGCCATAACTTATTTTGAAGATCCACATTGATTGATTCCCACCCAAAAGAAAATAGA
Source organism: Tetrastigma voinierianum (assembly GCA_016808115.1). NCBI lineage: Eukaryota > Viridiplantae > Streptophyta > Magnoliopsida > Vitales > Vitaceae > Tetrastigma > Tetrastigma voinierianum. The sequence goes on from JAEQBH010005742.1 coordinate 186,059, forward strand.
CTGATAGAGAATAAGAACATATGAGCGAGGTGTGATTTCACAGACATCATACCTTATGAGTATATGAAGTGCTATATGTAATAGCCATGAAACAAGGAAAATATAGAATATGCAATATGTATAGATGTGTTCATGAAACATGAATACGACATGAATATAGGATTATATGATAAGATATGATAGGTATAAGTCATAAGATATGATAAGATATGATAGGATATGTAATAAAATATGATAGTCTAAAGTACACGAATGATAGGCACATATGAATATAAGATTATATGACGTGAACATGATTGTCAAGTAACTTAATAGATGGAACATGATAGAAATATAGAAAGCATATGAATAGATAAAGACATGACAGAATATGAATATGATATGAATATATGAATAAGTAAAAAGCATACATGATAAGAAGTCATAGAGTACATGAATAGCTAAACTCGATAAACGCATAAAGGATACGATGTATAGATGATATAAAGAGATATGAATATAGAAAAGCTATATATATGAATATATGAATACAAGAGTGCATAGATGCATTCATGATATATGATAGACAAAACAAAATGATAGCAAAAAATATGAATATATGTATTATAGAGAAATAATATGAGAACTGGTGAATATGAAACTACATGTATATGAGAACGGTACAGAGTAAAGTAATGATAGGTATATATCAGATAAGCAATTATGATAACAATAGTTATTCATGCTTATGAAATATGTACGTAAAAATGCGATACGAAAATATCCGATTGTCCGCTAGGAACCAGTAGGAGGATGGGATAGGCATGCCTGCAGGAGCACTGCCGCAGATACAGATACAGAGATACAAGCATGATATCGAGGCCTCCGCTGGGGTCGATGACATGCATCCTCGTTTGATCACTTCGTGGCCTGGAAGGGTCATTACATAGTACATGGCATAGGTCATCGTCTTCTCAGACAAAGGATGATACCTTCTGGCACAGATAGAGATCATCGCTCAGACAAAGGATAGTACCTGCACATATGAAATAAAGATCACGGCCTCGATGCTGATAGTACCTTCTAGTACATACGCTATTATTTCGATCCGCTCTAAGGTATTTGCGACATGAAACCTAAAAAGAAATGACATGTGTATAGAATATATGACATGATATGAGAAGCCATAGCAATCGCTATGCGATGAAAGTATGTATTAGCCATAAAGAACAAGAAGTAAAGTACAAGACGACAAAGATATGAAAAGTATAGTATATGAAAATGTATATGAACAGTACAATATATGAAAGAGAAAAGTATATGACAAGTATATATACAAGAAAATAAAGTGTAATGACACGAAATAAATATGACGTATAAAGTATATGAAAAGCATATGAAAAGTACAACATATGAAAGGCAGTATATGAATATCACATGAAAGGATAGTATATGATAGTATAAGATGAAAGCACAGATATGACTATCTATGAAAAGTATAACAGGAAAACAATATATGAAATGAATGTGAAGACATGAATATAGGTATATGAAAATAGTACATGAACAGTACATGAATATAGTATATAGAAAGTACAAAGTATAGTACACGAAAAGGATATGAACAAGTAAATTACAGAAAGTAGAGAAAAAAGAAACGTAAATGAAAAGTATAGCATGGGCGTGTAGCCACAATATGAAAGAAGACATGATATAGGTATAAGAGAAGAAATGATATATGTAATAGTACATGTAATGTAATGTCATAGAACTGAAAGATGAAAAGACTAGAAACAGTAAAGACTATAAAGTACAAGACATGAAAAGTATCGATGAAAGTATGCAAAAGTACTTATATGAAAAGTATAAAAATGTAGATAAAAAGTATTAAGATTAGATAAGATAGGTTATAGCAAGTATACAAGATATGAATGTATATGATACATGCACAGTATACGAGCATGAAAGGAAATGAACATGATAAGTATAGGAATATGTAAAGTATAGAAACAGAATACAGTAAAAGTGTAGATGGTGATACGCAAAGACATAGAATATGTACTTTAAAGAGATTGATATGCACAAAAGAAAATATATGTGATAGATAAGTAATAAAAGTTATATGAATATGTATAGTTATATATGAAATGCATATGTATAAGCTTGTGACTACCACAGGTTGTTCATGCTTACGTTCTTACTAAGCGCAGCTTAGCACGAGTGTTCAATCCGTAGGTACCGAAGAAGAGGCTAGAGGATGTGACATTCCACATCAAAGAAAGAAGGCCGACTCGTAGGATAGTGCTCACTCAAATACGCCTCCTCAATCCTCGATGTTTTGTAATAGAAAAACAGGCATGTATAAGTAAATGGACTTTATATATGTGTATATATTTTTACGTGGACACCACTGATGGTAGTTCTTTCAGATATGTAAATGATTTTTGTTATTACAGAAATTGTTTGTATACTACAGGTACAAGTACAGCTCTGAGTAAGAACAGGTCAATAAGAGTCCCAGTAAAATATAGTATATAGTATAGCAGGAGGCATCACGCCCGCGACTCTGGGCTCTGGATCTCGCCAACGGCCTGACCGGATCGCGCGTGACACCTCCAAATGCCTCTCTTCATTTTGATCACTCTTCTCTCTATCTTTTCACTCGTTGTTACTCATTTCACCCTTAGTCGACTACCATACGCCCTTCGATTTTTCGAGTGTCACTAGGGAATGCATTCTTGTTTTGATTCCCAAGGTCGATAGCGCTTGCCCAACTCAGGTTTCCAAGTTCTCAGGGAAGATCGTGTTTGATCGAAACATTTGTGAGTTGGATTTAAGAGATTCCAATCAGCAAATTTATGTTCCTGGGTGTGAAGCAACTATATCCCCTTCATGAATCGCAATGTTATTCGCTCTCAAACGACTATCCCTTCTGACCTCGATATTCATTTCTTTATTTCCTCACGCCGCCTCGCTAATGGAACTCCGTGGATGATAATTGGCTGAAATTCTTCGCCCCGTTTTGACTCAGGATGTTCCTCCAACCATATGAGAAGTTCTCATGAAGTTCCTCGCCGATTGTAATGTGGGCAAGCTGATTTGGCTTAAAATGATAGCTTCTCTGCTCATTCAAGTAATTAGCCTCTCAAATGCATAAGGATTCTATCGCCTGATCCTTCAACTGATTCATCTTCTCACGATCTACAATTCAGTGTATTATCCAGATCTTGTATGAATAGATCTAATCATTACTGATGGCAATCATCTTGTTAAGCCCAATGATTCCACTCTCGCTTTATCAGAGTCTCTTGTAAATTCAGGATGGAGCTCTATATCGCATTTGGCTAGGTTTTCATCAAATCCTCATTTTGCACTTCCTCTTAATGCCCCAATAACAAGAAGCGACTTTATGATAATTCTTTAGAAGTATCATGCGTGAGAGGTGATAGACAATATCCATTTAAGTGCTGTATCTACGCCATGATAAGGATATTTTCAATAATTCTACCTTTCCCATAGATAAGCCATCCTCCCCTTGTCGCAACACTATGATTTCCTTCTTTCAAGCCAGAGGGATGGGGGAAAATCAGCCTTAGGAGCTTCCACCAATCCTTCCCATGACAATTGAGCCATATGGTAATGATTCATACCATGTGGTCAGTAATATCTCTTATAGAAAAGGGAAGAGGTGTAGCTTTGACAATTTCCTTGCCTTTACGCCATTCATCTTAATCGTGTTTCACATCCCGAGAATCTGCCAAGGTGTTCATTAGGATCTTCAAGTGGGATGGCGTAAACCACTCCCGCTGAACCATGATCACGTCGGTTTTATTCTCAAAAGTCAAGTAAGGCTTACATCGTCATTCGACCGCTGAGTCTTCTACTGATGATAGGCCTTAAAACTTCCATCAGATCTTGAATCTGAGCCCTTCGCGAGCCTTAGTCTAACCGCCTGACCATTCTTTCATCTGCTTATGGTTGCTTTTTTCTACTCGCTTTACTTTCAAGTTTAGTACGTCTCTTTCAATTCGATCTACAGAAGCAGACGGATTCGGCTTCCTCAGGTACTAATTAACCTCCCGAAATGGAGACATATTGAGATTAATTGGAAACAAAGGGTATCACAAATCATATATCCTTAAGCTTTTCTATATGATCAAGAGCTTATGTACCCACCGTTATAAAACTATTTTTGTGCATTTCTTATAAAATAAAGAAAATGTCCAAATTAACACTCTCTTTGTCTAATATTGATTTTTCAAATCCTTTCAACTTTACAGAACTACGCCATAAAAACTTGTTTGCGAAGATATAGACTAAACTACCAAATTAACACTCATACAGAGCCTTACAATTTCATTATCTAAGTGTCAAAGTTGAATGTAGTTGTTTGAAAATGAATAAAACTGATTTTATGTTATGGAATTAAAATGGATTTAGTCTATGACACTGCAAGTGCATAGGTCATTCAAGTAGTAAAAATTGGATGTAAGTCCAGATATCATTCTCACAGAGATTGACAAGAATTTAAAGTTCAACTACCCTAACTACTCAAGATTCATATTATTTGAACCTCTATGTGACAATTTCTTAGCTTAACTAGAAAAATAATTGTTCTAGATAATACACCTAAAAGTAAAAGAAAGTTGAATTTATGATAATAAAAACAATACAACAAAACAAAAAGAGTATCGACCTAATCAATTCTCTCGTGAGAAATGAACACTATCATGAAGTACTGCGGAAACAACCAATTTCCGCACTATCATGTATTGTTATCGCGTTTTTGTGGCCGGATTGGATTTGTCCAAGATGCCTAACAATGTTGTTGGATTTCTCCATAATTCACTAACTAGAGGTCCCTACTTCTCTCGAAGACAAGGGTTTAACCGCTACTTCTCAGATATACACAATTTTACAAGATTTAAGATTTTTCTTACTCAATACTTCATACCCATTTTCTGACATCAGAGATTTATCTCATGGGTTGTTGCAAAACTCTACAACTTGATCGATGACTCATCCTTTCAAGTGAGCTTTCAATGATTAAGGTGAAATTTCGGATTATTTAAATTGATAAATATTCCTCTTCCAACATCAATTATGAGTTAATTGGAAATTATCTAAGGAATCCTCGTGAGCTCAACAGCTTCTTCAATGGTAGTCTAACATACCCACCAAAATGTTCCAAACTCTCGGGAATCTCAGTCTCATGCAGCTACTCGGAGGGTCTCCACGAAAATCGAGCATGATACATGCCTTGAGAGGTATTCGATCTGCATTGAACATATCATTGATAACACATCAACCAAATAAATTCCAATCCAAGCAATTCTCTCTCAATTCATGCAAAAAAGACTATAGCTAACAATAAATCCAATCTAATGAAGTTGTGTTCTAAAAAAAATACTACATCACAATCTACAATGGAGAATTGATCAGAAGTGCACCTTGTGGTACATGGAAGCGAAGAGTAGATTCAAATTTGTCTAAATTTCATTAAGTCGAGGCGATGGTGTAAAAGAAAATCATAAATTAAATCAAGCTTCGACACTTCTACAGAAATTACTGGTTCAGATCTAGAAAACGAAAAGAAAATAAAGAAAAGAAAATCTATTCTAAAAATATACAGTGAGTTTTCTTCTTCCCCAGTTATGGGTTCCAAAAAAGAAAAAGCTCCTTTACTAAAACCGTTTACGCCTATTTATAATTTCAGAAATTGGGCATGATTCCAGCTCGTTGGTTCCTAAAATAAATGGCTGACCCTCTATTTGAGTTGCGACGAAAACGGTCTTCAGCGACATAGAATCGCGGTATGTCAAGTGTAAGTGACCTTAGGAAGCCCAGTCGCGGCGTTCTTCACTTTGTTCTTGCAATTGTTGAGCTGCGACTTGATGTTTTATGTTGTGACTTCTTTCTTCAGTTGCATTTGTTTAGTGAATTACATGACATAAATTCTTTATCGTGACCATGTTGGATAATAAGCTGCGACCTCCGCTTTTCTTGTTTCCAGAATTGGTGTCAGACCTCGATTGATATCGTGACGACTCTCTACCTTTGCTACATTTACGTAGTGCGCCAACCTCCATTGATCATGACATCATTTATATTATCGACCCTCTTTTTGCTTCTTGGTGGCGGCTTCATTTCGGTTGCGACATCGTTGATTGTCTTGAGCCTTCAAGTAGGTCGCGACTCAAAGTGCTTCAGTGCCTTGTTTTCTTATCGCCCCGACCCAGTAGTTTTATTAATCAACTACGCAATTCTTGTCGGGACCTCAAAAGTATGTCACGACCATGCTTTCTTTTCTATCGATCGCGACCTCATTTCTCGGTCGACAATTTCCATTGATTTCCTATTTACATTGTGATGTGAACAGCCTTTGATGAAATATGTGCGACCTCCGAATTTATAATAGCGACATCATTTCTGTTGCCAGCTATGTTGATCTTTGTTGCGACCATATTTTTATGACCCCTTAATAAATTACGTGCGCCAGCCTCGATTCCATGCCGGCGACTTGACATCTGTGTGCGCATTACGTGTCCGAGCCTCGGTAATGTCGCGACATGTTTCTCCATATCCGATCGCCAACCTCACTTTTTAGCTTACAACGGTTTCCATCAATTCATCTTCTTTTAAATTCGCGACCTAGAAAGTGTGTCGCGACTAAGTAGTGGTCCTTCTTACTTTGTTTTTGTCATAATGGCTCAAACTTAGTCGCAACATGTTTTAACTATTCAGCTCATTTTTATGTCGCGACATGAATTCCTGGTAACGACATCGATTGGTGTCCTCAGCTCACATTTTTGTTGCAACATCAATTTTCTATTACTACCAACAATGTCTTCTTCCTGTGTCACTACCTCGAAGCGGTGTCTCGACATTAATGGTGGCTTTTCTTATCTATGCTCTTGTCCCGGTTAGCCGTGTAATGTAAGTGACTTGAATTCTGAGTCGCGACCTCGATTGAAGTCTCCCAGCATATTTATGTATGACCTTAAATTGCGGCGCTGAACCTTGTAAAGCTTAGTCATCAGCCCTTCATGGTCGCGACCTCAATTCTCTGTTGCAACATGAGTTGTCTTCCTTCGGTGTCGCGACCTTAGAATGGTGTCGGGACCTCAGAATGGTGTCGCAACATGAAATCCTTCCTTTAAGCCCTTTTTTTGTCTCAACAACTTCTCTTTTGTTGCAACAACTTTTCATTTAGTATAGTATGACTTTTGGTCGCGACCTCGAGTCTCTATCGCGACCTCACCTTGGCCATTGAACTCCTTTCATGATCCTTCTTTAGATTTTCATTTATACTATAAATTTACGCAAAATATAAAATTTAATCAAATAGTATAGCTGCATAAAACAACAATTACATCGTAATGGACTAAAAATTCAATGAGTTTTTGACTCTCGGAGTCTTCACCCATAGCACTTAAGAATGAGGCATTAGAAAGCCTCGTTTTATAAAGGTCCCAGATGAGCGGTGAATCTTCTTGAACCTTGATTTGAGTTTTGATGCCTCCTTTGGGTCGCTTGGCAGTGTTCCTTCCCGCAGTAATCCCCGAGGTGAGGGTCCGTCAATCGACTCGGTTCGGACATCACAGGGGAGACTTCTCCGTTGTCGATGCTTACTGAGGGTTATGGGAGGTGCTCAATAGGTGTCGGTCTCTTGAGTCTTCTGCCCAGGGGAGTACGTTTGCCCACTCCCGAGCATAAGCTCGGGAATTCTTTGCTCTTGGTACATGTTTGACCTGAACTCGTATGAACTTTTTAAGCAATTCTCGCACTTTCTTGAGGTACAAGATCATCTTCTCACCTATGGCTTCGTAGGAGTCTTCTATCTGTTTTACTACCAATTGGGGGTCATTGCTCACTTCAAATTGATCAGTTTCCATGGAGTGCGCGAGGTTAAGCCCAACTATGACAGCCTCATATTCGGCCTCGATATTGGAGGCTTGGAAGCCGAATCTGAGCGCGTATTCCACATTATCCACGTGCGGAGAGAATTGAGGATCGGGCTGCACCGCTCCTTGGCGTTGGCGGCCCGAATCCGCGGATAATCTCCATATGGGAGGTGGGTGTCGGTTGGGTAGCCGGTGGGTTTTTCTTTGGGGTGAATTCCTTGATGAAATGCGCTTTAAATCTACGCCACTTTTATTCTTGTCCTTGGCTTGTATCGATGGCCAGACTCCTTCAGCTCTATAACCCACTTTCTGATCTTCAAAGGTTTAGTTTTGTCGCAGATGTTACTTCATGGATGTCGATTCAGGACGATGGTGTGAGCTTAAGTAAGATCGGAGTTTTGGATGTAGTTACCAGCGCTAGGATCCAACTTCTCCATCTTTGGATACCTCTCTCTGCTCCTCTCAGGCTCGTCTGTGATAGTAAATGGGCTGCTTTGCACCACATCTGGTTTCTCTACGACTAGGCGGCACTAGTTGAGAAGTTTAGAAACTGACAGGGGGTAGAGTGAGGAGTTCTCCGCCACTGGAAGGGCTTCTTAGACGGGGAGGCTTAGGTGGGTTTGAGTCTTGTGAATGCACTCCTTGTAGTGTACGATCGAATTGGAAGGCCTTTTTCGAACTTGAAAGAAAAGGCTGTCATTTTTATTTGGACCTTGGACCTGCCCAGTGACTCGACCTGACTATTCTTCCATTCAGGCATTGAATGTCCTTAATGTTTGAAGGTGGCAGCATGTCAATCACGACCTTTATCTTGTTTGGGTTTGCTTATTCCTTGGTACATTGACTATAAAACGAACTTCCCAGACGAGGAGACTCAGAAGGCGCATTTGGCCCGAGGTTTAACTTCATGTTGTAAACTCTTTTTAGGATGCGGAACACCTCGACCATGTGGGTTATATGGAGCTCGGCCTTAACTGATTTTACCAACATGTCGTCTATATATACCTCCATAGATGCTCTAATTTGCTTATAGAACATCTTGTTCACCAACCTTTGGTAGGTGGCTCCTGCGTTCTTCAGTCCGAAGGGCATTACTCGATAGCAGTAGGTTCCTTGCCTAGTAACGAATGAGGTCTTCTCTTGGTTGTTGGGGTCCATATTGATGCAGTTTGTAGCCGGAGAGGTGTCAGAAGTGAGGTTCATGGCGGTAGTGGCGTCACTTTATGAGGTGTCAGAGTAGAGGAAGCTATCTTTTGGGCGGAGACTACTCATTGATATCTATGAAATCGATGCAAAGTCGCCATTTGCAGGTTACTTTTGGCCCGAAACGACATTGGCTATGCTGGGGATACCGACCTCCACGATTACATACGCGGAGACTTGCTAACCTCTTCATTAATCACCTTATGCCTTTACGGGCGACTCGCTGCTTTTGCTTGACCCCAAGCGGAAGGGCGGTGATGTTCAGCACGTGGGTGATTCTTGTCGGGTCGATTCATATATCTTCACACTTCGAGGCGAACACCTCAGGTGTTACGCTTTAAAGAAATGGATGAGAAGGCTGCTATGTCTTTAAACTAGTTTGGAGCCTATAGGCGGTGTTAAGGCTGGTTGTATTTGTATAAGCTCTGGATTCTTATGAGGGCGTATGTCGGTGCTTACGCCTCTCTGCGCGAGCTGTCCATGTGGATGTTATCAACTTGGATTTTGTTTCATTAGTGATGGTAACATACTTGGTTATCTTTGGCCCAGTTTCTACTTCTCCATCTGCTTCTCGAGGAGGGTCGAGTGTTCTTCATTCTTCTTAGATGTGTGATGTTTGGCCTTCTCGGGCTGTCTCGCCTCTTCAGGCGTTGTATTTTCTTGGTGAGTTGCTCCAACTCTTTCAGCAAACGTTGGTTGGAGAGATGGAGCTCCTCCATCTCGTCCGTGATGACGTGTAGAAGTTTTACCTAGCTTGCCTCAGGAGATCGGCTATCTCACGTTGTATGGCGGTCTTGCATCCTTCGGGGGATTGGCGTGACTCACGCTTGTATTTCGAGTTGATACCATCGATCCTTTGAGAGATTAGTTTTATTTATGCTGAGAATTATCGTTCGCGGACCGGTGTCAATGATGATCTTTTCAATAAAGCTGAGAGTGGAGCTTACTAAATTCTTCAGGCGGTCATTTGCATTTATATCGGGCTCCTCTGAAATAAGAAACAAAGGATTCGGCGAGGATCGCGTTGCCTACCGATGCTTGAAGTCGGTTCAGCCAGGTGGAGAAAAGATGTACTTAGGGGCGTAAATTGAATGCGTCTGCGCTTTCGCTCGATGGGGTGACACAGTATTTATAATGGATGATCGTGATAAACTTTTCGCAGTTGGATGATGATCACGGATATTTTTAAGTTGGGTGGGGATTTTCTTTGTATCGTTAATCAATTAATAAGGGATGGTGATGAACAATTATTAGGAAATATCTACTTCTAATTGGTGGAAGATTTAATTAGAAGTTGAGTGCTTCGCTGTCTGAGGAGTTGCTTTGGATGTTTTAAGTGTTCAGCGCCCTTCCTCGAGACAAGGTGTGAGCCCCGGGTCCTGGCCTAGGCCTTCATGTTTGGGGGCATGTGGTGGTAGGGGGCTGGCATATGTACTTTTATTGGGCGCAACTTAACATTTCTTTTAAACGATATTTGGGCTTGTGTTACGGGCTGCGCGCACATAGTTTCCCAAACCGTCGAATCTTGGTGAATACATTTCTTTGATCTTGAAGTCGATAAAAACAATTTATACATCTTATGATTTTCTTTTTAGTGGTTCTTTTTATAATAGTACTTTAAATTTTTTTAGAACCCTGATCATGAGATCTGTCTCAAGTGGTAAAAGAATGAGAAGGATTTACGGAAGATCCCAAATTCGAATTTTAAATCTAAGAAGAGAGTGTTCCAACAATGTAATATACAAAGTTAATATAAATTAAAAAACCCTTAATGTGTGGTGGTTGTAATGATTTAGGAGATAAATATCCATAATGATTGATCATCACACTACTGAAATAGTACAATTATAAATGTCAATAAAATGTTGCTTGACTTTGAATGGATTTCTAAATAGACCTTGAGTGTAAAACAAATCAATGTAATTTGAGTGTTTCGTGGAGCAAGTACTCGTAATTGGTTAAGTTCAAATGATCTCTAGTCCTAATAACATATATTTTTCTCATTGTTTTATTATATAGATGGATTATAAAAGCAATAATATCTTCTAACTTATTTAATTCGTTGAACACATTATTATATTCTTAACTCTGAATACTTGGAGGATATTAGTGTCTCAGCAAAATAATGAAACAAAATCCTAGATTTTATTTTCAAATGTCGAAAATCATAAAATAGGAGGAAATTACAATAGATTAAGGATTATATTTTATTTATTACTTTTATTAATTTTAATTTTAATACTAAAATATTTGAGAGAGATACTCAAAACGCAACGCTTCAGGATGTACTTGGAGTCTGGGCCAAAACACAGCGTTTTGGAGGAAAGATCTTATCCCTGAAAAGCGGGAATAGAATGGAAACAGAGAGATGAGTTGGCGCGTTGGGAGGCCTCACTTTATTTCTCTGAATTTATTACAATTTCATCTCTCTCGTCCTGCGTATGTACAAATTTGTCTCTCTTTCCTCTTTCCATGTCTTTTTATCTCTCTAATGATGATGATAGCGATGTTGTTGCGGCTGATTTTTGGTAATTTTTAGCATAGTATGAGTGATGGGGGTGGTGGAAATGGGAATGGCGGCGGCGGCGGCGATTCAATCCACTTGGGGAAGATCAGTGAGAGTGGTTATAAATGGCGTTTGGTTATAGCATATGATGGTACCCGTTATTCAGGTTGGTCTTCACTTTAGCCATATATATATATATTTTTCCACATTTTCGTCGGAACGAAGAAAATCTTCCGCTCATAACCATATTAGGTATATCGTATATATCATTTTTAGGAACTTTGTAATTCTGATCACAGTTTGTTTCCACCAATATCTGCTCATATATTTAGTCTAGTCTTATGCCACCGATTTATTGTTCTCCGTTTGTGAATTTTGGGGAAGTGGTATATGAAACCATTTCTCTTCAGAATTGGTCCAAGGGAATTTTGAGTATTTATTGTGTTTGAAGCCTCCAATAAACTTAAATCTTTCCTGAAAATACCATCTTCATGGTCCCAAAGTTGCTTTGTATTTTGTGGGACAACAGACTGGTGTTGGGAAATTATGTTTATATGGACCGCAGCCGGAGTTAAGATAGAAAAGAACCGAAAACATCACGAAACAGCTCAAAATGCATTCTCAAGCAGGAATTGCTTCCAGCATATACTAGTATATTAACGTAGGGTGTTATATTATTATACTAATGCATGTTAAAAGAATTTTTGCTTCAAATCATTTTTTTATACGATAGACTATCTTATTTCCCTTTCTACCTTACCTATTCTACAGTGCTTGTAAGACATAATTCCGTGTTCATACTTGGGTTCAGTTTCCAGATTGGCTTTTGGACAAACTTGTTTATTTTTGTGTCCTCTGAGTTTGGGGTCAAAGGACCCTTTTTTTAAACAAATATTGAATCTAAGCATTTTTCTAAACTATTATTCAATCTAGTCTTTTTGATGCCACTTAGGAGAAATGTTCAAAAATTTTATGTTTTAAATTTAAGTTAGAATCCGTAATTGACAATTATGACTTTAGTGCAAAAATATAATCGTGATTGACAACTACGACTTTAGTATAAGAACGAAACCGTAGTTGATAACTACGATTTCAAGGGCTACATTGAACATATGTTTGTAAGAAGGACTAAAAGCAATATTTGTTTAAAACCGAGGCTAGTTTGACCGAAAACTCGTGACCTCTGATAAGCTTATTTTGCCAATGCAATCATTGTCTTAATACTGCGATTCATTATTATTATTATTATTGGATTCAGGTTGGCAATATCAGCAGACGCCGCCAACCATACAGTGCATTGTAGAAAAAGCATTAACTAGAGTGACAAAGGTAGAAAGAGAGGACCTGCATTTAGTTGGTGCAAGTAGAACCGATACAGGGGTTCATGCCTGGGGTCAGGTCTGATTTTGTTGCCCTTGTGAGGATTGAAAACAGATAGATTTCCTTCAACCATTAAACAAACAAACTTACCGGTTACGTGTTAAGCTTTCCGGTGGCTCACTTTCTTACGCCCTTCAGCTATGATGGATTGGAAGCATCCATGCAGCCCTGAATGGTCTTCTTCCTCTGATATCCGAGTTCGAGTTTAATACCATCATACGAATTCCATGCCCGTTTTTCAGCGAAGAGCAAGATTTATCATTATAAGATATATAATGACGCCAAATGGCGGATCCTTTTCTGCGTCATAATGCCTACCATAGTGTGTATAAACTTAATACTCTCGCCATGAGGGAGGCTGCCAAGCATTTCATCGGAAAGCATGACTTCTCTGCTTTTGCCAATGCATCACATAATGATCGGTCGCCAAACCCAGTGAAGAATGTTTTCCGTTTGATAATCGTGAAATAGTAGTGCAATCCTCAGAAGAAGGAACTGTTATCTCATATAGTAGTGTCAATGGGAGATTCAGTTGTATCTCTTTTAACCTTATGTTTTTCATTTCTGTGTAGATGGTTTTGGTACTGATGGTCAATTCATTATTTGCTCAGGGAGCTCTTTTGCAGCTCGAGGTCGAAGGTTCGGGTTTTTTGTATCGACAAGTGAGGAATATGGTAAACCATTCTTTTCTTTCTGAATATGATCCAGGTTCAAAGACTTAATCTAGACTGGGGTGTAAACAAGTGAATCTAATTGTGAGATACTTGAGCTTGACTCGTTGAGTACTCGAATTCAACTCAGAGTTAATCGAGTTGGATTCAAGTAGCTTATCGAGTCGAGTTTGAGCATCACAGTACCCAATTCGAGTTTGAGCATCACAATACTTGATTCAAGTTCGAGCACCATAAAACCCGATTCGAACTGCTCATGAACTTAATCGAGCTTTTCTATTTTATTAATTGAGTCGATTTCAAGTATAATTATTTATTAATTTTTTAATTGATTCGAGTTTTGTAAGTTGGTCGGTAAATTTCATTTTGAATCGAGATTTGAACATTTGAAAAAAGAGCTAACTCGATTAGATTTAAATTACTTAGTTCAAGCTTCAAGTTTTTAATTGAGTTGAGTTCAAACTTGGCTCTGTGTTGACTCAATTACACCCCTACCCTATCAATTTTACGGATGTATAGCAGCCATTCACACTGACTCCAAATTTTTTTCTGATTTCATAATTGCAGGTTGCTCTGTTGCTTCAAATTGGAAGGGAGGCAATTCCACCTGATATTGTTCCCAGGATTTTAGCAACTCAAGATCGAAAGGAGCTCGCTAAATACGCATTTTCTGCACCACCTAATGGACTCTGCTTAATGAGTATCAAGTATAATGAAAGAACACCTTCCTTCAGGTTGCCCAAAAACCAGTCATGGCAGGCATCATAGTGTTCGTAAATGTAAGCTTCCATTCTATTGAGAAATTTTGAATTGTACCAAAAAGATGAGAGATTCAAGAAATTTTATATACCAAATCATTCAAGTTCAATATTCTTGGCACTTGGGTTGGAGTTTTCAGATCAGTTTAGGGGACAATTCTATAAACATGAACTTCAATTTTAGTTGATGCATTTTATTGTAATGCCCTGTTGTACTTAACTTAACAGAGTTTAATTCTGCAATGCCTGAGCAAGTTATAGCTTTAAGAGTTTAAAACCCAGTTTATCACGACTTTTGACATTTCTTCCACTGATGGATCTTCCTAAGATGGCCATGTAAAGAGGCTAATACAAAGGATGAAAAATATTTATATCTCGAAAAAACTAAGCTCTACCATGAATTCTTGATGCTTAGGGGAATACCAGGCAACGGCTTTTGCTGAACCGAGGACTTGCAATGCATATTCAATGGCAAATACTGGATTTCTTTCACATTTAGATGCCACTCTCTGTTTTTCAAATCGAGAGCAACTCCTGAATCGATTCTGAAGCTGAAAGGTCCATGATCTGTGATATGAGCATATGGAAAAGGTTACAACTGGTTTCTCAGCAAAACAATATATATAGAACAAAGAATTGAAGATTTTCCAAATTTCCCTCTGAACTTTCAGTAGGAGAAAAAAAAAACAAAAAATCATTAAAATATTAGAACATCAAATGCTATCTAAACAGAAATTTTTGGTCAATTTTTTTTTATGGATGACACACCTAACACTATTTAATTTCCTCTTTTCTAAATTCTTGAAAACTACCCAGAAATGTTGTTTAAACATGATTAATTTTAAAATTTGTTCCCACATTAACCTTAGAAGGAATGGATAGTGCGTGA
Organism: Tetrastigma voinierianum; assembly: GCA_016808115.1. Taxonomy (NCBI): domain Eukaryota; kingdom Viridiplantae; phylum Streptophyta; class Magnoliopsida; order Vitales; family Vitaceae; genus Tetrastigma; species Tetrastigma voinierianum. The sequence continues at coordinate 201,349 of JAEQBH010005742.1, forward strand.
TCTGAAGGCCAGATGCCCACAATCCTAATATGAATATAATAAAACACCTACAAACACTCTACTAACCCTAAAGACTAAATCTGGAAACTATAGGAGTCCTGAATTTTGAAATTTCAGGAAAGAAATGCCTTCACTTTCTCTATCAGCAAAATCCCAAGTCAATTTTGACAACAATCCGGTTCAACACACAGATAAGAAATATTGTCACCAAAATAAGTTTGTTTAACGTTTCCATTAGCTGATTCTTCATCATTTTTGTTGTTCATTAGTCTAGACACAGTACATAAAGCACAAACCTGTTGCTGGAAATTGAAGAGTGGCAGCAGGACCGACGGCGCAATGCTTCGAACTTGGCTGCTGTGAGTTGTAAAGATCTTGTGTCAGACGTGTAGCGCCTGCTAGAAATTTTGAACCAGAAGGAAAATCCAAGCGTGCATAAAGTCGGGTAAGATCCAGGAATAGCTTCTGAAAATTCCCATGCTGTGCTGTAAATGAAGCGGATGCAAATATATCTGCTAACAGAGCCGACTTTACCCTAGGAACACAAAGCTTGAAACCTTTAAAACCATGCAACTCATCATCTTCTTGCACTCTAACTGAATTATCTCCGAGACAGGCAGTCCCCACAGCACCTACAGGCGTGAAAAGATGGACCCAATTTGTAAGTATAAACAAATAAGATTCGGAATATCAGAGAAGTGGTGACCATATGAAATCTGACAATTGAGAATGGTGATAGTGATGGTCAGTTTCGGAGTTCACAATGCTAAGACATCTGAGAAAATGGTTAGGAACAAATGAATGTTACAACAATCAAATCCCAAGCTGATTGATGGCTTAATCACCGTGCATGTAAACAAGTTCAACGTGCATACTGAAAAACTTGCACTCGCATGTGTCGTGCAAAGCCAACAAACATAGGACCCTCGATCATGAAGTCTTTAATCTTCCTAAGTTAATGAGTGATTCCACTGCTTGATGAGCGTTTGCATGATATAGCCCACAGAGAAGTACTAATGATCTATTTAGAGATAAAGTTGGGAAAGTGCGGAGGCTATATCTCACCGATAACTCCTGACAATGAAATGTGAGGATTAGACAGGAACTCTGTCAAATGGTTGCACCATCTTCAACTTCTGTGCTTTGCTTCTCCACAGATCAATATTCTTCTTGTTCAAAAGCACCTTTGCTTTAAACCAGGGAAGTAGAGTAGCAGGTACTTCATGGGTCTGGTTGCCATCAAATTGCTTGGGCGCCCCGGTATTATGGAGCAGGGACAAATGATAACTTGCACCAGAGTCACAACCTACAGATGCTAGATCAATCGCCATTGACAATGGCACATCCCAGTAAGTACCCGATTTGTCAACAAAAAGGCCTGGCCAAACCGCCTCCATTATCAAATTGTGATTGGGAAACTGCAAGTGCAATCAAATACATGTCAACAAGCCATTCTTAAAGGCATATATCCTCATCAAAACTAAGAAAATTAACCTTGTGACGAAATACGGCTTTCTTTCGAGGGGCCTTGTTATCACCATGTGCTTCTAAGCCAACAACAAGAGTATCATCAGGTGTAATCAGGAGCTCAGAGGACAAACCAAGGGCATATAATGATTTATCTGAGAAATGCCTTCCAATGCGCTGCAGCCGAGATGAATTAGAGGGTTGAAGCAATCCACACCCTCGTTAACAGAAGACAAAAGCACAGAATTAGACGTGACCCACCAATGAGACAATCCTGCATAACTTCAAACCCAACTATGTCGATCTTGAGGTGGGTAAGGAATGTACAGTGGAGTCAAAAGAAATTAAGAGGTGGTTGAAAAAAAATACCCACCAATTCTCGGAGAAGGGGAAGGCGAAAACGCGTTGAAGGGAGAATCCATGAGTGGAAATGGAGGAAGAGGGGACAAAAGGCATGGCCATGAATCGCTGGAAGAAATCAATTTGATTGGGCCTGGAAAGCCTGGTGCCTCTAGACAACCCTAAAGGAAGAGGGTCATCTGGAACGGCTCTGGCGACGCCTTCGAGAGTGGTGGGCGTCGACATATCCAATTCCCAGAACCCGCCGTCCATTGCCCATCTCAACTTCTTCATTTTCCCACAATTTTAACCATCAACAGTTGCAGGCTTCGGAAAGTGCCCTGTTTTTTGCTGAAAGAAATCACATTTTGGAATTGCGATAAGAAAGCAAGAAGTAGAAGTAGAAGCAGAGGGGGGGTTTAGGGTTAGGGTTTTACCAGGCTGTGGATAAAACGGCCCGTCCTCTTCTCTCCGAAGACAAGGATCAGAGAAGCACCTGCTATTTTTCTTCTTGACTTGTTCTTATTTTTCAATTTTTCTTTATTAGATAACAGTCAAAAAGGATGAATCCACGTAATATTTGCAATTTTAACCCTGTCTTTTTTTTTGACAACGATGTCTTGCCTTTTTATAAGAGGAATTGGTTTAACAGGGCAGTAACAAAAAGTTATTATAAAATTAACTCTTTTTTTATAATCTTAAAATATTTTAAATGTTATAAATCAGTCGCTTTTTTATATGTTTGAATTTATCGTCGTTAAATTCTGAATTGAATAAGCTTTAAAAGGTGTCGGTGAGTTCTCCCCAACGTAATTTATATATATTAAGGAAACATGATCGTTAAAGTTATATTTGAATAGCTTGAAAAATGGTATTAATTAAGGTTTATAACATATATAATAACTATTTATATTTAATTATCGTTAAGTTATATTTAAATAAATTTGAAGGAGGGGGTTAATTTCAGATATATGTATGATGGTTAGAGATAAGTTTATCAAATGATATAAAAATATAATTCATATTTTAGTTTTAAGAAAAAGAGTTCAATTTGTAATTTTTTTTGTTTTTATTTTTTGTTTTTTATCTCTTTTAAACTATTACCCCTTTTTATAACTTTAACACCCCATCAATTAAATTAAGCATGTAAACACTTAAACATTTCGTTTAAAATCCAAAAATGTATAACAAGAAACCCCTTTTCTTTTTTTTTGGATTTTTTATACCAAATATGACACTTTCAAGTTATTTTTACAAGATATTAGTTTTATAAATAATTTTTAGATTTATCTATTTTAGTTTCTTTTTTTTTAGTGTCATTGTTTGATACTATTAAAACAATTAATTTTAAAAAAAAAACATATAAATCTCTTTTCAAAATATTTATTAAACAGTTTTTTTTTTTAAATCGCATTCATGGTTTTAAAAATTAATCTCAAAATCATAATTGGTAAAGATGATTATTTTGAAAAAAATTACTTTGATGTAGATCAAACTAGTCAACATTTTCTGTTCTTGAAAACTGTGAGTTTACTAAGAAAAAGAAAACGTATTTTGATTTTGATTTTCTTCTTTTATTTTTATTTTTATTTTTTAATTCTTATAACTTATTTCTTTGGCGTGGGTTTGAAAATGCACCAAACACCATGTTTTTGGACTTAAGACTTGAAGGAGAGAAATAAGAATTTTTAGTTGAACAACTGAGTAATGAAGAAGAAGGAAGTTGTTGGTATATAAACTATTTAATTGTTTGAGGTGGATTTTCTTATTAAAATTTATCGAGAACATACAAAAACCACGAAAATTGATGAATGCAGTGTCTTGAGAAAATTATAGTATTTTATTTAAAAGCTATCTTGAAATCCCAATTTATCTTTCCAGTGAAAAGTGGATGCAATTCCGCCCGACAATCAGCGGGTCTAGCCCGAAAAAATACCTTGAAAATTATGTTGCATATACTGAGTTGAAAGTTAAGAGAAAATTTAACATATTAGCTTGAAAAATAATAAATTTCATTATAGAATTGGACTGAAAGTTAAATACTAAAGCAAAAAAGCTTTGAAGTAACAAAATGTTTGAAAAGAAAAACAAATAAAACTGAGATAGGAATCTAGAAAAGATGGATGTTCCTTGTAGAAAAATAAGAGAAATGCTTAAATGCTCTTGCTTAATTTTGATTATTGGTTGATGATCCCTAAAATTGGTGTTGAGGTCTCCTTTAATAGGCATTTATGAGTAATTGCAGAGTCGCTTCTCGATAGCTATACATGTCTTAATGGAGAAAAGATCTTACCAGTATTTTTGCCGTTGAGACAAAGTCTTGTGGCGTTTGTTTGTTATCTTTGAAGGCGAATAAGACACTCGGCGTTAAAATTTGTTATTTTTAAATTTTGCGACTTATTCTTGAAATTTTTTTAAAGTTACGAATAGAAAAAGTGAAAATATTTAGAACTTTTACATTAGAAAAAGTCATTTATAAAAATAAGAAAAGCTGTCATTCTTGACAAAGAATAGCTAGCAATATCTGTTCTTATGGATAATGACGGAAGGGTTTGGGACGGGAGCGTCAGTCGACCGAGCTAATTATTTTTTGAGTCGGCATGCCATTTAAAAAATTAAACGGGATGGAGCGGAGATGGGAAAATTCCCAATTCACCGCTATTTTACATTTATTTTGTTTTATTTTTAATTTTAATTTTTATATTTGTTTTTTATTTTTTATTATATTAAAATTAATATTTTAAGTAAAAATAAAAATATTATATGAATTTTATATATTATTTATTAAAAACATTATAATAATAATAATTATTTATATTAAAGTATAAAATAAAATAAATAAAAAGTATTTTTAAATATAATCGAGATTGGAAACTTTATTATTATTATTTTTATATATATGGTTACGTATTGTAGTTAGGTTAGTTTATACAAAAACAATTTATTCTTTTAGGTTCATTTTATTTAAATTAAGCTTATGAGTCGTTCATATTTCGGATTTTAAGTAAAAAATCTTTGTCTAATAAGTCATTAACAATTATCATTTCGAAAATCGAAAAATTTTAAAACTGTCTTGGGAATTTGGCGAAACTTTTCTAGGTCCTTTAGAATTTGAGAGCAATTTACTTGACCTTGATCCGTTTCGTCATCGAGATACGAAAATTTTATAAGGCTTCGCGACGCATAATGATTTATTATTTTTATTAACGTTTCACCGGAATTTTGAAAATTTGATTTTACCGGGGTTTTCAAATAACGTCTGCTGGAACTCGTGTTGGATTTGAAAAAATAGCTGACCGTTAAAAGCCGGAATTAAAATTCAAATTAAACATGTGGCATTAGGCCGGAGCGGGGCCAGGGCCGAAATAATTAGATAAGTTGTCATCACTTACTTTCGATGCCTGTGTTAAAACAAAGCGAGCAATACTTAATCTTTATTAAGTCTTAATGTTAAAATTTGAAAAAAGTTAAATCGTTAAGTAAAAAAACAACCAGCGCCCAATATCGCTTTCTTGCGACTTTGAAAATTGATGAAATTCGAAATGTCTTTGGACATATTTTATGGACTGATCCTCATGGGGTTGGGTTGAGGTACCGTGGTTTGGGGCAGCATTATCACGTCGACCCAGATTTCGGCGCTCGATTAGACTTCCCAAGAGTCTTTTTAGTATCGAAAAGTAATTCTTACACTGCATACAATATGATCGATAGTATGTTTGTATGTATTAAAATCCCAAAAAATATTATTTTGAGCTTATTTCTAACCATGAAACCTAAAATCCAGCTTTCAGCCCATAATGCTTGGAGTTTAATGACGAGGAAACAATGAGTCGAGATCAAATAAAAACAATTATTAATTCTCGAAAAAGTTCCCTACCATCATCATTTAAACCTCGAAGAAACATTATTTCCATACACCAAAGTTTTGCCCATGTAACACGATATCGCCCTTTCATCTTCTTCTTCAAGTTTTTAGGATTTCCTTATTTTCTTTCCAAAAAGAATTCATTTTCTCTTTCTAAAATAAACCCACTTGTTGAAGAAAGAGCTTTTTATCTTCTTCTTCCTTCCTCCAAGCGTTCATCGACCATGAAGTTGTTGACGTAGCTGCTATTATTGTCGGAGACGATGCTCCCGACGACGACACTGCTATCGAAGTCGATGAAGTCGTTGCTTTTGCCGAAGCCGCTTCGCTACAGTCACTGTCGGCACTTTTCTGACAAACTTTGTACAAAGTTCACCAACTCTCTCATTTTCTTTCTGCGGCCTCAAACTCTTCTTCGGTAAGTTCTAAAACTTGCCTATTTCCACCATATTTAGATACCATTTCCATCATATTTAAGCATCATTTCGACCACATTTAGGCACCAAAGATGTGAACATTGAATCAAAAGATAACTCGCTTTCATTGCGGCGGTGAATATAATTGCATAGATTTGATTCTAACTCTTTATTCGACCTTCCCTGCCTCCTTAAAGGACTTGTAGGTTGTTTTGCTCCCATCGCTCTAGCCGTTGCCGCTTGTTGCTATTTTTCCTCTTTGAACCGACAACGTTTCCTGGTATGTACTTCTTTGAAAAGGTCATAACTTTTTTTACTTTCTTGATTTTCTTGACAATCTTGTTTTTTGATTGAGAAGTTTCTTGAAGAAACCTATTTTGGATGCAATTTTTAAGATTTCTTTGATGCTCAAAAATTGAAACTTTTTCTTGATGTTTGTTCGAAAGTTTTCCTGAGTGTAGATTTTTTGAAGAATCATCTTGAACGCATTCTTGAAAAATTCTTTGAAGCTTTCGCCTTATTTTGAACGTTTTTTGGGGTGTAGAATTTGAACATTATCATGCATACACCCTTCGAAAAAATTCATTGAATCTTTTCAGCTTATTAAGAAAGTTTTCTTAGGTGCAGACACTTGAAAAGAGTCGAGAATACACTTTCGAAAAATTTTATGAAGCCGTTTGGTTGTTTCGAATCACTTCCGAGGTATATATTTTGAAAATAAACATGAGTACACCCTTCGAAAAAATTCATTGAAGCTTATTGGCTTATTATGAACTCTTGAAAAGAGTCGGGAATACACCTTCGAAAAGTTTTTTGAAGCCGTTTAGCTATTTCGAACCTTTTCCGAGGTGTATGTTTTGAAAATAAACATGAGTACACCCTTTAAAAAAATTCATTGAAGATTATCAACTTATTACGAAAGTTTTCTTAGGTGCAAACTCTTGAAAAGAGTTGAGAATACATGTTTGAAAAATTTTCTGAAGCCGTTTGGCTATTTCGAACATTTTCCAAAAGCTGTATATATTTTCAAAATAAAACATGAGTTCACCCAGAAAAAATTATCTCGAAACTTTTCGGTTTATTACAAAAATTTTTAGGTGCGCATCAGAAGAGTTCAAAGTACACCGAAAACTCTATGAAGTCAAGCCACCGTTGAACATTTTCCGAGGTGCATATTGACTGATTTTCAATAATTTCGGGTTGATTGACCTTTCACTTGAACTTGATTTTTCTTTTGCGATTGTCATACTTACATGGTCAAAAGAATTTCTGCTTTTGTCTAATGCATGAAACAACTTAAAGGTACTCTCTAAGCTTCTACCATATAAATTTGGACTTCTTACCATGGAAAACTTTATAAATTACTTATTCTAGTCATGCTAGTTATTCATCATTTCGGCTTTACAATCTGAAACTTGAACTTTTGTCATGACTGTAACTTTCCTTGACTTTGTCTTCTCAGGAACTTCTTGTGTTAGTTCAATGGCTTCCAACCTGGTCCCATCTTCATCATTGCTCATTTTTCTTGACCTGTGCTTTTGTACTCCATAGCCTATGATGACAAGAGATTGTCCTGAGGCTCTTATCTCCCTTCCCTACCCTTGCTAGGTGGTCATCGGCCTACTATTTTTTCGCTGAGAGGAGAATTGAAATTGCATTTGATTTGTTGTTGAGACTCATCGAGCACTACACCGTACAGGGCAATAATTATAAACTATGACATCAGACAGTGGATCAAGGTGACACTAGACCTACCTTTTGATGTATGTTGATTGCCTATGAAATGAATTGTGGAAAAATCACTGACACCAGCACACGTACACTACAACCATGACATTGCATTAGTGGACTAAGGTGACATCTAGGCCTACCTTTTGATATGTTGATGTATGTCTGAAATGAATTGTGGAAAATCACTGACACTAGCACACGTACACTACAACCATGACATTGCATTAGTGGACCAAGGTGCATTAAGCCTACCTCTGGATGCGTGTGCTTGACTAACATTTACACAAACACATTTCTTGCATGTGGATGAACTAGTGGAACAAGGTGGCATTAGGCATACCTTTAGATATTTGTTGAAAATTTATTTTAAATATTTCTTGAATGATTGTTGCTATTGGGACATGTACATTTTTGAGGATGTTAATTCTCTAAATTTGCAGCCAAGTAAGGCTCATTTTTATTTATTTATTTATTGTCATTAGGACGGGCTTGATAAAAACCAAAAACCCTAAACTATGGCCAAAGGTCTACTTTACCTGACTCCTCTTCACTCTTAGATCCCTTTCCAAGCTTAGAGTAACTATGGAACCTAATTGTCCTTTCGTGTTGAAAATAGAGTGACTACATTGAGTCTTGATTGCCAATCTTGAGTCATAATCGTGACTATGAAAGCCATAGTTGCGACTATGACAACACTTTGCTTAACTTCTTCAATTCTCATCCAATTTGCTTGATTCTTATCTCGTTTTCTTCCATTTCTCCCAAGGGGTGACCTATCAGTTGGTGTAATGATGTAACAAGTCCAATTCTTTAGAGAAATCTTACATTTGTATGTGCAATGGCTACAAAACTCACTTTCCTTTGACTCTAATTCAGCATGAGGGCTTATTTCCTCAATTCTAGAGTGATTATGATACTCTCTCATGAACTTGTCTAAGTACTCTGTTTAGTGAAATATGTGTATCCAAGGCCTAGAGGCTCACTCTTGTTCACTTGGATATTTCCATCTCTATTTCCCCCAATCTCTGTGGTCAAGAAGTCTTCATTGGAAAATCAAGAGGGAATCTTGAAGAAGTTTGTGTTCGGTGGAGGCGAAGTGGCCAAAGACCAATTCATCGCTCAAATCCTATCTTGGAACTGTCTTCATACTTTTAGTGGTCAAGTGACCAACTTTAGGAAATTAAGGATATAAGGTAGAATTTTTGGAGAAAAACATAAATGAAGAAACCATTGATAAGAAGTCTATCTCGACCACAATCTATTTGTACATATTTCTCCAACACCAAAATAGTTAAGGACTTACTTATGAGGCTCTTTAGAAACCGAAGAGACAACAAGAACACCCTTGGTGAAATGGATGAGTGTAAAATTCATCTATGTTTTGAGTCCATTTCATATGCTATTTTTGAGTATTTTATATCCAAATTCATGTAAAACTCATAACATTTCCTCTAAACTTGGTTTTTTAGGATTCTTGATAGAAAGCAAGTGATTTAGTAAGAAAATATTCAAAATATTTCCAAAAAGAGAGTAAACCGGATGTTTCATAGTGCGCCATTGGAAGATGAATTTTCGATTATCCGAGCATCAAATGGTTCAACTCAACCCATGGTTTCATTCTACATTCAAATAGATTTCCAACAACACCTCACACGCCCAAATCCGAGTTAAATCGAAGAAGTTATGGCTTTGACAAGTTAAACAATAAAACTAGTTGTTGAGTAGAAAGCAATGTCACGACATTACAGTCTAATGTCACGACATTGACGCTAGGCTTGACCAAAAAGCCTTGAAAATTGATGTTTTTGATTGTTTTCAAATTATTTCACCCAGACCATAAATACTCGCTTTTTAGGTTTTTGTGGCAATGAAAAGGTGGGAGAACACTCTTATAGGTTTCTCTCTAAACTACTCCATTTTTTTAGTTTTGCTACAAATTCTTTATTTTAGTAGATCTTAGAGTAGTTTTAGAGGAGATTTTATCCGCATTGAAGAGATTTTGGTGTCAGATTAGAGATTCTAATTTATTTAATGTTGAGAAGAAGATTGAAGCTCAAATTCTTGATTTTCTCACTGTCTCTTTGATTTCTTTTCATTTTCTTACTTATTATTTAGATTGTGATGACAACCAAAGAATGGAACATTAAACACCCTCTAGGGGTATGGGGATTAATTGTTGAACATCCGTATTTGTAGATTTTCGCTATTTTGTGGGTTTGAAGACTCGATGAGACACTGGTACCTGCTCATAACGAACTGCTCTAATATTAGTAGCTTCAGACCTAAAAAAAGAGTTGTATCTTTGCTCTCGATTAGGAGGTCTCAACGACCAAAACACATATACAAATTTATGACACTACTACCAAAGGACTATTGTCTAATCCCCGGCAACGGCGCCATAAAACTTGTTAACCGGACCAAAACACATATACAAATTTATGACACTACTACCAAAGGACTATTGTCTAATCCCCGGCAACGGCGCCATAAAACTTGTTAACTTGATCAAAACATCTCCTAGAGCAACCGCCTTCAATTTTGGTTTTGGCCTAATATACCAAGTAAGTGCACAGTCGACAAGTAATAATAAATCGATTTAAGTCCGCATATCGATCCCACGTAGATCTCAAGAATTCTAGGATCAACTACCTCGACTACTCAAGCTCCATACTATTCGGGACTATAAATGACATTGTGTTCCAGCTCTTAAGAAGTCGTAGTGCAAGTATACAATAAAAGAATGAACCATCGAATAAATCAATCTAAAGAATAATGAATAACGAATAGCAAGAAAATAAATGGAAATCGAAAGTAATTATCGCTTAGAGTACACATTAAGATCGTCGCTATTGTGAAGTATCACCTCGCCAAGTAATACCGTTAATTTGCTTGTGTATTTCAGGTTTTAAAATCTGTCCAAGGCGTTTAGTAGTACAGCTGGATCTCTCCACACTCCACATTTCATTATCTAATTTTTTACCTGATCCTCTCGAATACAGGGAATGAGATAACTACTTTTTAACAGGGACTTCCTACTTCTGGGTATTTTTCTTTTGCAATACTTCATACCCATTTTATGACTGTAACCCTTAGCTCCTGCTATCGTCAAGGCGATATACAACTTCCTGTGTTACTTCTCAAAATTATTAGAATAGATCACCCTCCTTGATTAGATCTTAGCTAACACTCGGGATTGGCTTTACTATTCGACCGAGGTGAACTCTCCGCTTGTTTAAATTGATAACCTCATTCAACTCATTCTGATTTCAAGCAGAAGAGGATTTGTCAAGTAAACTCACAAAGCTCATTAGATCTCTAATAGCAAAAGTTAATATACTAAAGAAATGTTCATAACTCCTGTGATTGTCATCTCTCGCGGTCACTCGTGAGGACTTCTTGAAATCGAAAGCAATGAAGCAATCTTAATAATGGGTATAAGAAACCGATATTCAGATCAAAAACATTATACCCAGAATAAAGTAAATCATAAATCGAAATTAAGAATTTGCCGAAACAACTATAGGAAAGATAATTTATGACAATAGCATTCACTTAATGGAAGTCGAGTTCCCCACCACCGAATTACACACTACATTCTCCGATCATAAGAATAACCGTGACATGAACCTGAGAGTCAATCTAAATTGGTCTCTAACTTCAAACATTCCGTGTAGTAATTTGAAAAGAGAATTGAATTCTATTCGGGCTTCTACTCAAAAGATAACATCCAGCCTAAAATAAAACGAAACGTTAAAACGTATAAATATAATCTAATCTCTAATCATCAACATCAAGAAAAGAAAAGAAAAGAAAAGAAAACTAAAAAAGAAAAATAAAGAAAATGAGCTCAGCCACCTGCACTTCTCGTCTATCACGCTGCCTACCGTTATGAGCCGGGTAGTCACAGATTTATAGGTTTCATTGGGCCCTAATCCCAATGCGCTTCAGGATTTCCCAAGTGATCGCCCATATATTAATGTTCAGGTCGCGACATCAATCCCTTGTCGCGACATCACTTCATGCCTTTGCAGGTTTCAATTGGTCTCTCCTGATGTTGCGACATCGATATCTTATCGCGACCTCAGCTCAAGTCATCCGCAGCTTCAATCGGGATAGTCCAAGTGTCGCGACATCACATCTGGCCGCACATCGCCTTATAGCTCGCAGTTTCAACTCGTCGCTCATAATGTCGCGACATCAATCTGGTCGCAACAATGTGCCTCATATGTTCTTGTAACTTTTCAATCGAAGCTTTTCGATGCGCTATGACAATATCCTATTGTCGTGGATATCAATCACACGCATGCTTCAATTGCCGCCACTCAGATCTTTCAATCAAGGTTTTGATGTCGCGACATCAATTCTTTGTCACGACATAAACACATCTCATGTGTTTGCAGCCTTCAATCATCGCCGCGATGTCGCGACATCACCCTTGGTCTACACGCCTTATGGATCCTGAGTTCACTCTGATGGCCACGCTTGTCGCGAACATCAATCTCTGTCGCGACATCACCTTATGGCTCGGGCAGCCTAACTTGTCTCTTACCGCGTCGCGACATCGACCTCACGCCGCGACATCAACTTGGCGTCATCCGTAGTTTTAAACTTGTGTCTCGATGTCGACCTTGACTCTTGTTGCGACATCACTTTTAAGGAACTGCAACCTTCAACTGACCAAGTCTCATGTCGCGACCTCTATCTCCTGTCGCGAAATCACTTTATGTCTCTGGAGGTTTAATCGTCGCTTTGATGTCGCGACTTACACCTGCCGCGACAATGTACCAATTCACAAATGCCATCTTTTTCACATTTGTCACAAATATTCAGCGCTTTTCTTGTCGCGACCTCTGTCTCTTGTCGCGACATCAACCTTTGTCGCGACATCATGATGTTGTCACGACATCATTTCTTAAGTTTCTGTTCAATCCTCAGCTGCCTATCTTGTGATCCATGTCGCGACCTGCATCAAATTTCCTTCCTTTTTCCTGATGTCAGCCTCGATAACCCAAGTCAAACCCAAACTGCAAAATATTAGTTAACCGCTTGCTTCATTTCGCTTCCGCTATTTTCTACATTCAGACCAAGAAGGCCGATTTTTCCACCGTGATTTTCTTTCTTCTTTTATACTCCCGCAGAACAATGATTTGGTGAGTTTCTTCATATTTCTGCATCTTAATTATTCATTTTTACATTAAAATCAAACAGAAAAATGGACTAAAAATAGATGACTTTTAAGGTCATCAGGCCCTCTGAGTGATACAGAGATGGAGATTCCTGAGAGTAAAAAGCAGTAACTTGGGGGTATGTTATACTAATATTATGGAACTAATGAACTTTGAAAGATTACTTTGATATATCACTAATTACTCATGGTGTGAGGATTAGTTAGATGATGTATCAGTTTAATGTTTAGAGGTCTCACCTCAATCTGATAGAATGAACTTGATCTCATGTTAGCATAGATCTAATCAAGGAGAGAGAGAGAACTTTATTGGATTTGATGGCTGAGATACCAATTACATTGAAAAGGTCAGACATCTCTCGGTTTTTATGGTGCCAAACAATCTTCGCCAAGAAAAGGGTGTGGTGGCAATTAGAAATGAAAAATACTCAATTCTTAGAAAGATGATTATATTTTACAAGTAATTGATTAGATCCATGTATATGGAAGGAACGTGAGTATCTAATTAGTAAATATAGTGTATGGAGGAATCCAAGCTATACTACATTGCTTTTGGACAAATCCAATATTCAACTCACAAATGTTGCGCTTTCAAGGAAATGCAAATTGATTGTTAAATGATTATCACCATCCCTAGTGCATCTCTTAATACATTTTAGACTTTAGTAGTTGTTTGCTTTGATAGATTTTAAAAATTAGTTGATTAGTTTTAAATTAGTTTTTACTTTGGTTTCTGTTGATTTAATTTTCATCATATTTGGTCACCTAGATAATGAAGAGCCTTTGTACTAGGAGTGCTTAAATTCCAATTAGAGAGAACCTCCAATCCTCGTGGGTATGATATCCGGACTCCTAGAGTCCACTTTATTACTAGTATGACCCGTGCACTTGCGGAAAGGGGATGAGTGTTGGTAATATTTTTCATTTCGCTTTTGAATATCGCTTACTTTTTCAAATCGCTTTTATTTACCACATTCAATTACTTTGGCCATATTTTCATATATACATCATTTGGTTCATGTTTTTGTGTTGTTGCTGGGACTTTGAAGTTAGTCTTTTGGTAGCCGTGTCGAAAAATTGGTCAATGTTTTTACATGCAAATTTCACTTTCTCTTCATTGGAAGTTGACATTTCTGAGGTAATGCAAGGATTTGCTAATTTAGGACAAATTTTATTTTTATTTCTTTTGGCTGTGATTTGTTTCTTAGCTTCTTTCTTTTTTGTACTTTATTTTCTTTTATTTTTCTTCTATTTGTAGGGAATATTCATAGTATAGACTTGCCTCCATAGAAGCCAAGCTTGACTTCATTTGTTCATCATTCGAATCCAGCATAACAATGACTCAAACATGGAACAAGGGAGTATTTGTTGAATGTGTTTTTGTATCAAGACGATCTTGTTTATGAGAACCCAAGCCATGCCAATTATCTCTCAACATATGCCTTGGAATAAGGGAGTTCAAACCCCACATTTCCTTCAGATGAAGAAGAGTTGTTTTTGCTAAGGAGCGCATTTTTACCTACATGGCTGAGAATAAGAAGATGATTAGTCTTCATGAGTAGAATATTCCAGATTTGGGATGCTCATGACACAACACTAGTGCTAGATTGAAAAATATAGAAGCCTCAAGTGGGCCACTTTAGTTCAAGCATTTAAGGAAAAATTTCAGATCTCTCCTAGCAATACTTTAACAAATCCTAATGAACATGGATACTCTTGGTGCAATGTGCAAAACTTTATATCCTCAAATCATGGAAGAAATTGAAATGAGCTGGAAATTGGAGAACAAGGCACCAACAACTAGAGATGAAGAACCAACAGTGGATGAACTGAAAGTTGAAGAAGAAAGTCAAGTAATGGCCATTGAAAACGTCTTGGTGAAGATCGACACATTTATTCCCGATTTGGTGACTTTCGAGGCACGCGGGATTCACAAATTCTATATATTAAGAAGACCACTTCTTTCCTCAAGCCAAGCATGTAATGACATCAACAAAGAGGAGCTCACCTTGTTTGTGGGTGAGGAGAAAGCAAAGTTCAATCTCAACCAACCATTACCTTTGACGGAGCAAAAAAGAAAAATGTGTAGAAAAATTTGTAGCTTGCTTCCATCAAAATGGCACATGTTTGAAAAGTCCATTTTAATCAAAGATGTGTTTGCGTTAGAATCACATAAAGGGGATTGTTTTGAAGAAATTGTGGCTGAACCACCAGCCACAATTAAAGAGATTATAATTTTCTTTCCCCACATTCAAATTTTTTGGAAAAATCATCCTTGAATGAATGGTTATGAAGAGGAAGTATTGTCAAGCCGATGATTATTGAATGGAAGCACTAATACTTTTCCAATGAGTCTAGTTGGACTCTAAAAATGGAGCAGCTTATTGGGAGGCAACCCAAGCTAAGTAATAAGGATTCTATCCATTCTTTTTTTCTTTTTCTGTTTTAGTTACATTATTTATTTATTTATTTTTATGTTTTTTTTACTGTTGGGATGAAAATTCCAGTAGTGTTTTAACTTTGTTTGTTAATGTTTTCATAATAAAGTAGGTTTGAAGCTTAACATATTGTCATGACTAGTTTGCAAGAGAAAAGGCAAGGAGTTGGAAAATGGTTGAAGTACCTATAGTGCTTGAAGGGTGATAATGATGGAGTTGAGATGTTGAGCAAATTTGAAGTTTTAGAGATGAAATGAACCAAATTGAACTGAAATATAAAGTTGGAAGGTTCATGATCATGCTTGAGGAGAATTGAAGACAACATGTGAGTTTAAGCATGAATGAAAGCATTAAGGGTTGCTATTGGAGGAATTTTGAGAGAATATATAAGCATGAAGAACTTATGAAGGATAGCAAGTGATATGGCAAGAGACAAAGCAAGGAGAACCTAAGGAGTCAAGAAATCATCACACTGGACAACATTAGACATTCTAATTTTTCTGTATTGATTGAGGCTCCAAACGGTTGGCACATTCTACATTGGAAGAGCTTTCCAACGAGTCCTTACACGTCCAATTCCGTGCTAAAATGAAGGAGATATGAGTATAACAAATTGGAAGAAGAACAGGGGGTGCTGAACAAAATTGTTGACGTCAAGCACCACAATCACGAAAATAGAGGCTCTCAAACTCCTTAAAACCCATTTTTCTTCTTCCTACTTTACATTCTATCTGGCCATACTCTTTCCCTCCAACCTTTGCAACTTCTAACCACTTTCAAATTCACTTCCCATCCACTCAAATCCTCAATTACATCCCCCCCCCCCAGTTCATCTCCATCATCTCCAAGCTTCAAAACTCATCACAAACCCACAAACTTACCTTTGTTAAACCCCAATTTTCCATCCATCATTCCAAGCATCAAAGAGGAGTTACAATGGAAAATTTTTTTGTGCTTTGTTGTTTATTTTTTGGGTTCTTTGTGAATCATTATTGATTGTGAAGTGATTTGCATGTATTGAAGGAGGTTTTGAAGAATCAAAACTCACTCATTTGAGGTGAAGGAAGTTGGTGCACACCAAATGTTTGAGAAAATGTCAAAGCCACTTTCAATGCTTCAATGTTATGTGGAGCAAAGAGTACACCAATGTCATGGCCCTTGAAAACCTCATGTCCAATATCCGTTTTTTGCTGAACTGTGAGCAAACATATTCACTTTTCCAACCTCTCATTATCCTTTACTTATTGTTCATTTTTTTTGTCATCATTAAGATATTAGGCATAAATGTTCATCCCATAATTCAAAATATTTTTAGTTATTTGATCACACACCCACTGATATAAAATTTCATAATTCTTTCTATGGTAATGATCTGTTCTGATGTTTCTCTAACTACATCTTGGTTTTGGTCATTTTGTTAGTTAGAGTTTTTTTGTCTTCATGATATACTAAACAATTTATACATACACTTGACATGTTGTAATACATTGAGATCATTATTTGTTGAGTAACATGTTGAAAGATTCTATTGATAACTGAAATATTCTACATCCTTTATCCAATTATAAATTTAATTTTTAATTTTTAAAGAGTAATAATAAGGAATTATAATGGTGAAAACCCATAAAAAAATTCTTCAAAATAAAATAAAAAATAAAAAATTAAAATTGAAAGCCTAATATATATATATATATATATATATATATATATATATATATATATATATATATATATATATATATATATATATATATATATATATATATATATATATATATCTTGAGTTAATTGAATTTTGCTTGGGGTAGTTGTGATGTTTCATTTGGGGACTATAATTGAACCCTCCTTGAAATATGGACAATATTCAAGATAATAGCACTTAATGCTTGATGAGTTATCTTCTACGGGCTATCTACCATTGGTTTCTCAAAATCCATGCACTTGGTCACTAAGTAAATTTTGAAAAGCGCTTTGCTTGGGTTAAAGAAGGTTTATGAGAATCCATCTATCTTTGATCTCCATAGGTTCTAGAACTTGTTCTATTATCGCTTGAGGCGAAATCCTAAGCAACACAACAATTGAGAAATGATATAGGTCATCATTGGAAAGATTGTGCATTTCAAGTTAACCTTATTAATATGCATATGCATATTCCTTTCTAGCACTGCACTTTGAGCCTAAAGAGCCAAAATTATATTTTAAGAACCAAGTTTGAAGCCAATAACCTTCCTGATATCACTATCTCTCAATAAAGAACCAAACTCACCCATAACATGAGGATTTGAAACATAATTGAGAATGTGGGTGAGAAGCAAGTTTGGGAAGTTATTTTTCCATGGAAAAACTCAAATTTGTTGAAATGAGTTAAGTTGAAAATCAAAAGAGGTCAAAAGGAAGGAGAAAAGAAAAGAAAACAGTAAAAATATAAAGTGTAAAAGAAGCAAAAATAGAATAAAAAGTAAAGGAGGAGTGAGTCTCGCCGTAGCCTTTCTTCTCTAGAGGTAATCCTATGTGTCTTAACACCCGTATCCTAAAGCCAACCTCCGGTTTGGGAGCTACCGATTTAAAGCTCCGCTAAGGGCTGGTAGAAAGCTTAAGGGGTTTTGACATTGCATCACTTTAATAACTTTGTCTTGAAGAAAAGGTTTTTGGTGTTTGTTGAAAGAATGTGAATTTGTGCAAAAGGTGATACGAGAGTATGTAATGATGCACATAACAGGCTTGTGGTGCTTGAGAGTGTCACCGTGGCCGATGGTGTGAATTGGAGATGGAGTAGAGTTGCGACTGCAGAAAATGTGCATGTTTGGGTGTTTTAGCTTAAAATGACTACTCAACTTACCCTTACCCAAGCCTTACATTACAAGCCTATATAGACCTACTTGATCTTGAGAGCTGTGTGCGCCTACATTGTTTTTAAGAGTAATAAGAACAACAAGCCTATGAAACCTAAATAAATTATTTTAGGAGATCCGCGTACTTATCTTAATTCTCCTAAACTCATCTAGCTTGCAATTGTTTGGATAGGGGAAGACCACACACACACACACACTAGTGAGAACCATGATCTAAATTTGTCTATAATGAGATTAATTTATTATTAAAATAAATAAATTATCTTGATCATATTCTCTATATTCTTGGTAAGGGTAATTCTTGAGACACAAATCACATACCCCTTAGCAAATTTGCTAACTCTGTTTTTGGTTAAATAAATGTAATGAACTCATTCTTCCATTTCGGGGGGGACAAGCAACTTTTCTTCCTTTGCTTGGCGACGCATAAAACTTTATGTTTGGGGTGTTTGATGAGTGTAAAACTCATCTATGTTTTGAGTCCATTTCACATGCTATTTTTGAGTATTTTATATCCAAATTAATGTAAAACTCACCACATTTCCTCTAAACTTTCTTTTGTAGGATTCTTGATGGAAAGCAAGTGATTTAGTTAGAAAATATCAAAATATTTCCAAAAAGAGAGTTAACCGGATGTCTCACAACGTGTCATTGGGAAGATGAATTTTTATATCATCTGGAGCATCAAATGGTTCAACTATACTCATGGTTGCATTTTACATTCAAAGAGCTTTCCAATGACAATTTCACACGCCCCAAATCTCGAAGTTAAAAACAAAAGAAGTTATGACCCCGACAAGTTGAACAATAAAACCAGCCATTGAGCAGAAAGCAATGTTGAAACATTGCAGTCTAATGTCGTGACATTGTAGTCCAATGTCGCGACATTGATACTGGGCTTGACTAGAAAGCCCTGAAACTTGTTGTTTTGGACTGTTTTCAAACCCATTTCACCCTAAGACTATAAATACTCGTTTTTTTTAGGTTTTTAGGGTAACGAAGAGGTGGGAGAACACCTCTCATAAGGTTTCTCTCTCTAAAACTGCCCATTTTTTTAGTTTTCTTGTAGATTTTGATTTTTAGTAGATCTTAGAGTAGTTTTAGAGGAGATTTTTATTTGTATTAAAGAGATTTCGATGGTGTACTCAGAGATTCAAATTTATTTACTATTGAGACGAAGATTGAAGCTCAATATGGATTTTTCTCTCACTCATTGTCTCTTGATTTCTTTATTTATTTTCTGTTTGCTGTTTGATTGGTAATGTGATTGAATCCAGATTTGAAATACAAACACCTCTAAGGGGTGGGGATTACTTGTTGAATATTCGCATATGCGCATTTTTAGTTTATTTTGTGGGGTTTGAAGGCCGATTTTTATACTGGTATTGTTCATATAATGAATTGTTTTAATATTAGTAGCCAGACCAAAAAAAGGTTGTATCTTTGCTCGATCAGGAGGTCCTCCGAGGACACGTAATGAAGATTCTTGAGAGCAAAGAGCAAGAACTTGTAGTACGTTAGACTAATATTATGAAACTAATGAATCAAAGATTACTATAGATCACTAATTACTCACGGGCAAGGATTAGTTAATGATGTATCACTTAATGTTTAAAGATCCCACCTCAACTGACATAGAATGACCTTGATCCCGTGTTAGTATGATTCAATCAAGGGAGAGAGAAATTTATTGATTTGATGTGGTAAAGGCTCGAAAATTCAATTTTTTCTCAAAAGCGGTAAAACGGTAATGTTAAAAATCGGAAATTTTCTAGATATCAGATTTACCTAAACTAATTTCACCGTCGAATTTTGGCTGCTAAGGATATCTGGGCTATCCCACACTGGCCGATTCCAAGACAATTTAATTTCACGCTGAGGCACGTTGTCAGGACACATGGCATGACATGTGGTGCACTTGTAGGAATGGATCACATTGAACCCAAGTGTCGGCTTAAGGAATACGGGAAAGATAAACAAGAAAAAAAAAATATGAAAGAAAAAAATAAAAATAAAAGAAAAGAAAAGGAAATAAGAAAAACAAAGGATGGAAATGAGAGAAAACGAGGGAGCGCATTAAGAGTGAGCTTAGAGAGAGAGAGAGAATCTTCTCTCTAAGATCTACATGAAAAACGGGCCGTGTCATCTGAGCAAGAGGTAAAGTCGGTCCACGCAACGAGGGCTACACGTGGGGTACCAAAATCTAGGGGTTTCGTCAAACTCCAAAACGTGGGGAATTTTCTTACTTTGAATATTTCCAGCCTAAAGGTCATTTAATGACTTGGGGTTTTTCTTAGAGGTCGTGAGAGGCCATAAATTTCAGTCCCAAATTTTTGGGACTGAGTGTAAGAATTTTTAGGACTTTTTTTGGATAATCCAGATAAGATTTTAGGACTGAATATTGGAAATTTTTTAGACTAGTTCCAGGCAGTCCCTGACTGGGTTCAAGTTTGGTTTTAATCTTGTGACTGATGTCTTCGGGTTTTGTTGAGTTTTTCGGTACCATTGAAATTTGTTGATGAATGAAACAAAAAATGGTTCATGGTCGTGAAGGGACCAAGAAGTGCCTTGTTTATGTGGGTCCGAGATTTGGGCCATTTTGTGTGTTATTGTTGGAAAAATAAATAACATGTTGTTGTGTGTAAAATCATGTTTATATATACTCGCTTGACGTATTAACATGAAAATTTTGATAAATGGAAATTATATGTAGGAAATATAATTATCTAAAATTTATAAATGTTGCATGTAGCTCTTATTGTGCATGTAGCATGACATCGTATGAAATGACATGATTGCATTTCATATGGACGGTCACATCGCATTTAGTCGGGTGTGGGTGCATAGTACTATTTGGTATCAAAGCCTAGGTAAACGATTCCCTAGGGAATTCGAATGTGGGTATCCACAAGTATGGTCCTTATACTAATTCGTCTCAGCTAGGTATCGAGAGTCTAAGTACACGAGTACCGAGGGTTGATAGGCACATGGCCCAGATCCCATTGCTGTGTGTTATGTGTTTCAGGTTTAACATGTCAGGTGATTTGTGTGATAATATACATGGTAGATCAGACATGAAACACTAGGCTAGAAAACATAACCTTAGTTCTGGAAGCAAAATGAAATTTCATGATAGTTCGAGAACTGATTTGTATTAGTATCTGGCATTATGCACCACTAAGGAAAAAAGGGAGAATGGTGTAGTTCATGCATGTTAAAGCCTATTGGTTGGCACGCATACTACAGGTAGACCGTATAGAAATTCTGAGAACTCTATTGCTATCTACGTGTAGATGGCTAGCGAGGAAGAGGATCGCTTTGTGCTGGGTGGAGTAATAACCCACCTACCCCGCTTTAGACCAACATCACCTTCTAGAGTGGGTCAAGTGTTGCCGCGACTACTACCCTTGGCGTGTGTAGGTGTTGTTGCTGCCACCACGTACAAGTTGCGCACCAAACCTATAACCCCAAAGGTTCGAGGCACATGATCCTTCTACCAAGGAGTAGGAGACCCCATGGTGGCGGGGTCATTGCTCAATTAGTTGAAAGATACTTGACGCCTATAGCCCATCACTGGCATTTACGAGCACTGGCAGGGTCATACCATTGGGTAACACTAGTGTAATGGGCGTAGAGGACAAGTAACCCAGGGGTTTCAGTAACATCATCCTCTTACATTACTGGAGGAGGACTCGATGGTCGACATCCTCGCAATTGGAAGAGGAGTAGACGACACACCTGAGCATTCAAGATATGGGTGCTAAGATTAAGATAAGGAGAATCATTCTTCTTTCTAATTCGAAGGAAGAGTAAGACTTATTCCACTCGGATTTCATGACGAGGCGCGACTATTAGGTCAAGGCCGAGCCTGTGGCTTCAAATCAGATCCGCGATGGCATGCTACCATTTCCATCAACCTGGGCACATGGGACGGGATTATCCACAGAGGCTAGGATCCTGCATCTGGCGGATGGCGATTCCGGGCCAATAGCCGGGATGCAGACTCAACCCCGCCTCCTCAACCAAGCAATGAGGGACCCAGACGCGGATCGCATGCAAAATTTTATCACACGTGATAGGCCAAAGAGACCAAGGTATGGGTCAAGGTCGAGGTCGAGGACAGGGTTCACGGGCCAAGACATCAGGGACCCAGGGGCATGTCTACGCCATCACACCACAAACTCAGCCCAGCCGGATTTAGCCTTTGATACAGCGGTATGTTTTTGTTATCTCGCCATGGACAAAGATACTATTTCTGATTATGGTGCACTACATTCTCTTTTGGTTGTCGCATCTGTGGATGTTTTTTAAATGCAGGAGACCTCGGATGAGCCGTTACATGTGAGTTCTCCCCTTAGGGACTAAGGTGAGGATTTATCGACATGCCTGATCAGGTTGAGATCTCGTGAGACTCGGCCACTGTGACCCTCTTCGTACATATAAGATTTTGATGTCATTCTTTGCATGGATTGGTTGATGGCACACCGGTCATCATTGATTGTGATAGTAGGAGGATTATCGCTTACAATACCCGGATTTATTATCTCGTATGACTTTCAGAGGGAGAAGCATGATGCTTTGCCCTAAACCGTGCACGACTCTAGGTGAAGTGGACAATTGATGGGTTGGTTAGCAAACGTTACCCTAGAGTATGAGGACGTTTTTTCGAACGAGGTACCGGGATTACCTCCGCACAGGGATGCGAACTTTGTCATTGAGTTACACCCCGTACATCGCCTGCCTCTTAGTGACTCCCATAGATGACACCCTGAGTTGTATGAACTCGTTCAACTAGCGTGAATTGTTGGACAAGGGTTTTATTAGACCGAGCACTTCACCATGAGGCACTCCGGTTTTGTTTGCTAAGAAGAATGACAAGACTCTTCGATTGTGCATCGACCAACAACAATAACAGGTTACGATTAAGAATCTAGATCCCTACCAAGGATCGATGATTTGTTTGATCACCGAGAGGGGCGTGAGTCTACCTATAAGATAGACCTTCGCACTAGTTACCATTAGCTAAGAGTTAAGGAGGCTGATATCCCTTAGACAACGTTTAGGATGCGGTGTATATATCAAGTTCATGATGCCTTCGACAAGAATGTGCCAAATAAGATTCACGGATCTCTGCATGATAGGCTATTCTGTACCTCTATTTGGATAAGTTTGTTGTGGCATTTGTCGACAACATCTCGATCTACTCCAAAGATGAGAGACATGAGGATTATTTGCATTGTTCTCCTGCACTTAGGGACCATCGGGCCAGGTGCCAAGCCCGCAGGCGCGTAGTTTTGGCTTACCGAGGTGAGATTCTGGGACATGTCATGCCTGCCAAGTGTGTCGTGACTCGAGAAGGCAGAGGTTGTCGCGTAGTCGAGGCCGGTTAGTTCCTAAGATACGCACTGTGGATTGACATGGTATTACAGGAGGTTTATTGAGGATTTTTCCTGGCTAGCAGCACCTATGACTAGATTGACCCGGAAGGGGGTCAAGTTTGAGTGGGATGACCTGTGTGAGAAGGCATTCCAAGAGTTGAAAAGGAGGCTTACTTCATCTCCATTCGAAGAATCTTAACAGTGACGCAGGTACATGGCGTGACCGTGGATGCCTCTGTGTGGATAGCCGGGATGCCTTGATGTAGTCCTCGAGGATCGTGGGCTTATGGTTCCGTGACAGCCTAAAGAATCATGAGAAGAATTACCCTACACATGACTGAGTCGCGCTATAATCTTTCCCTTAAAGATTTGGCGCCACTATCTGTATGGTGAGCAGTTTGAGGTATTTTCAGACCACAAGAGTCTGAGGCAACGCAAATGGATGGAGTATCTGGAGGATTATGACTTCACTTTGCATTACCATCCTAGTAAGGAAAACGTAGTGGCTGATGAGCTCAGTCGGAAGTCACGGGGAGTACTAGCTAGTGTAGCTTCCCGGGAGTGGCAAATGCTCGAGATTGTGGGACAGTTTAGGCTACAAAGATGCTGATCGCTCGTGGGCGTTAGAGTTTGTGGCTACATCGCCCCTACTTAACAACAGTGGTGATTGAAGTCCATGGCAGACAGATACTCGTCCATTAGGACCCGCATAGTCGTGCACGTGACGGCTATCGGGTCATCCACATAGATGGTAGTCTTCTCGTATAGGTCGTTCCCTACTGACCTTTCGAGAGGAGATCCTCGTGAAATTCCACTACTCTCGACATCTGGTCAGGCATCTCGTGGCATCGAAGATGCATCGATCTTCATTGCTAGTATTACTGGAGCGGGATGAAGCAACACACTGGGGATTTTGTTTTACGGTGTCTTACGTGTCAACAAGTAAAAGCTGGGCACCATAGTGCGCACAGGCTACCCAAAACTTTGGAAGTAGCGTATATAGGCTCCAGAGCATGTCCCGATGGATTTTTCACCACCGCTTATGACACAATGTGGAGGCATGATGCAGAGAAGAGTAGTGGACCGAATTACTGTCTAAGACACTTTCAATGGCTGATGACCTTCCCCTAGGAGGAATTTTAGATTCTGCTGTATATTCGTGAGATTGTCTAGTTACACGGAGTGCTACCATCAGACTAACAGGAACCCAGTCTATACACACTTTCTGGAAGAGTTTCAAGCATGGGACACAATGACGATGAGCATGACGTTTCATCCGTAGACAGATGGTCAGTCGAAGAAGATCATACAAGTTTTAGAGGACATGCTGCGAGCATGCGTCCTGGATCTTAAGCGTAGCTGGGAGGAACACTTACCCTTAGTGGAATTCGCCACAACGCATCGCGAGTATTCGCATGGCACCCTATGAGGCCTTATATGGGAGGCTATGTTTCATCCTGATTTGTCATGCAGGTGGAGAGCACTCCATCACTCGGCCCTGATCTTATCTCGAGACACTTTAAGAAGGTGGATTTGATTCATGCCTTCACGCCGTAGCTCCAGAAGAACTACATCGATAATCCGTGGTCACCCTCTAGAGTTAAGCTGTGCGATCACGCTTTTTCATGCGATGCTTAAGAGATGAGGCCGATTGGCCAAGTGAAGCCACGCGAGGTATATCGGGTATTGGGCCCTTCGAGTACTTTCGAGAGAGTGGCGCGTGATTGCATATCGGTTAGGCGTTACCACAGAAGTTTATCAAGTGTCCGTAGGGTGTCCCATCTCCATTACTCTAAGTATACTCCATATCGACTCATGTAGTGGATTGGGGAGGGTGCGGTGATGCGATGGGACCTTCGGAGGGACCGGTGTGTCTTGGATAGCCGGGATCAGCTTTTGCGATGCAAGACCTTGTGGCTAGTTAAAGTGTTGTGGCGACAGGGAGTGGATGAGACGGCGTTGGAATGCGAGGACCTGATCGCGGGCCACCTATCCTTTCTATTTGAGGACGAAGGTCATTAGTCTAATATTTGGCATTAGAACATTATTGCATATCTGAGTGTTTGTGTGTCTTTAGTATGTATGAATTCGGGAGACGAAATTCTATTAAGGGGAGAAGAATGTAAAACCCGAGAAAAATTCAATTTTTCTGGAAAATGGTAAAACGGTAATTTATGTTGAAAACTGGAAATTTTCTAGATATCTGATGATGAAACAGACTTCATCGTTGAATTCGTCTCGCAAAATCTAGTTACCCTGTCAAATTTCGTCGGATTCAGGAGCAGTTTAGTTTCCACGTTTTCGGTATCGGGCGTGGGTGACACATGGCATGACATGTAAGTGCACTGTGTGAATGGCTCACATTGAGCCAAGTGTCAAGTGGAGGAAATAATGGGAAAGATAAAGCAGAAAATAAAAAAAATAAAAAAATAAAAAGAAGAAAAGGAAATAAGAAAAACAAAAATAGGAAATGGAGAAAATGAGGAGGCTTGAATGAGTTAGGAGAGAGAGAGAGAGAAAGGAGAAAAGTAGAGAGAGAAACTTATCTCTAAGATCTACGAAAATCGGGCCATGGGTTTTCGTTGAAGCAAGAGGTAAAGTCAGTCCACGCAACAAGGGCTACGTGTGGGTACCAAAATCTAGGGATTTCGTCAAAATCCAAGAGGTAGAGAATTTTCCTACTTTGATTATTTTTAGCTTAAAGGCCATTTAATGGCATAGGCGTTCTTTAGGTAGAAGCCGTAGTGTGTTTTAGTCTAAGATTTTTGGGGCCAGACCAGAAATTTAGGATTTGTTTTGGGCGGTTGGACTATGTTGAGATTTGGTTTTTATCTCGGGATTGATGTCTTCGGGTTTGTAGTGTGTTTGGTATGCGATAATTCGGTGACGGGCGTGAAGGACAGAGGTGCCACTGTTTTATATGGGTATGAGATTTGGGCTGTTTTGTATGTATTGTTGGAAAAAAAAATGTTGTTGTATGTAAAAATCATGTTAATATGTGGCAGTGATGTATTACATGGAAAGTGCCAGTGAATGAAAATTATATGTAAAAAATATAATTATCCGAATTTATAAATGTTGCATATAGCATGACATAACATGAAATGGCATGGTGCATTCATATGCCTGATCTATCGCGTCGAGTCGGATCAGGTGCATGGTGTTGGTTATTCACCATTCTTTGTGAATGTGTGGTGAGCTCGGAAATGGGACCACATCCAAAATCGAGATTCACGGTTGTGTAAAAGAATAATAAATATAAATAACGTGTGTTTGAGCATAACAAGATGTGGTAGATGCCCCCCAAGGTGAAAGACCTAAATTTATATGCGGTTAGACATTATCACCAGCGGTGAAAGCCACTAAAAATATCGGAAGGCGTGCGCATCGATCTGGTGTGACCGCGAAAGAGCATTGGCAGCTGAATAAGCATGGGATTTGATAAAATTCAAATGAATATTAGAGTTGTCGATAGGTTAAGTCATTGGGTTAAACACCAATGACTGTTTTTTCACACTTGGCATTGTCGGTGTGAGGGAGTCGATCGGGACTCGAGTTGTGGGTATGAGGAGTCTTATCTCATGCATGACACGGAACATTCCAAATAGGATTGCATTTTCTGAATGGAATGTGGTTATATGTATGTATGCCATTGCATGTGCATTTAAGCGGGAGTAGCCCTTGTAGGAGAATTTTTCTACTGGGCATTGCTCACCCCGTCATGGGACCCCCTTTCAGGTGCAGGGGGTGTACAGGGAGACGGCGCTCCGACGATGTCGTGATTATGAAGGAGGCCGATGTGTGGCCTTAGTATTTTCTTTGCAAAAAGTATTTTGTATAAAAGAATTGTAACTAAATTCTTTTGGGACTATTGTCTAAATAGTCGGGTATGTAATTATGGTAAGAGGGTCATGATCGGACTCTTACGGACTGTAATTAAGCGTTTTATTTTCATATTTTAGATTTAAATGTGAATTAATGGGTCCCGGTAAAGGGATGTGTATTGAGGATATAGACAGATGGACCCTATGGGGTCTATACTACTTCTGTTGAGACCTTGAATGGGTTATGATTATACTGTTATATATGTTATATGTTGGGTAGAGCTCCCCGAACAAAGGAGACTCTACCCAATATTTTTTTTAAAATATTAATCCCACATACGTGGGACACAACGATTAATGATATCGGGTTACCGTTCACAGAATTTCGCGGGTTGACGGGTTGTCAACGGGACCCCCGGATTTGGGGCATCACATGATGGTTGAGATACCAATTATATTGCAGAAGGCTTGCATTATCCTATCTATGGGGGCAAATAGTCTTCAGTCCTAAAAAAATGGTGTGAAGTACTGGAAAGGAAAAATACCCGATTCTTAGAAAGATGATTATATTCTAGTAAGCCAGTTAGACCATGTATGCGGAAGGCATTGATTCTGCAATTAGTGAAATGTATAGTGTGCAGAGGAAACCAAGCTATATTACATTGCTTTTGGACAAATCCAACATTCAACTCACAAATGTTGCGCTTTCAAAGAAATGCAAATTGATTGTTAAATGATCATCACCATCCCTAGTGCCTCTCTAAATACATTTTAGACTTTAGTAGTTGTTTGCTTGATTGATTTTAGAATTAGTTGATGAGTTTTAAATCAGTTTTTACTTTAGTTAAATTGATTTTAATTCTCATCATATTTGGTCACCTAGATAGTGAAGAGCCCTTGTACTCAGAGTGCTTAAATTCCAATTAGAGAGAATCTCCAATCCTCGTGGATACGATATCCGGACTCCTAGAGTCCACTTTATTACTTGTATGACCTGTGCACTTGTAGAAAGGGGATGAGTGTTGGTAATACTTTTCATTTCAGTTTTTGAGTACGATTACTTTTGTTTCAAATCAGTTTTTGAGTATTTACCACATTCACTCCCTTGGCCATATTTTCATATATACATCATTTGGTCTTTACAAGTTTTTGGGGCCTTTGCCGGGGACTTTAGTTAGTCTTTGGTAGCCGTGTCGAAAAATTGGTCAATAGAAATCAATGTGTTGGTGAATGCAATGGCCAAAAATACACTTTATTACTAGGTCATCCCATATTTCTCTAGTCCTAAAGTGGTCATGGAACCTACTTTTGGAGAATTGATGACACAACAAGCTCATTCTTAGGGAAAAGCCTTCATTTAAGATTAGTATGGATCACAAAGCCTACTTTCCTTTCAACCCAAAAGATGGTACATATTTTCCCCAATTTTAAAGAGGTCAGAAGACCTACTTTATTTATTCATAAAACATTAAGGGTATAACAAGTATGCCCTTAGGAAATACAAAAGGTTTGAGCAGTGAGTGGCCAAAACAACCTACTTTATCACTCAAAGTAGCTACTAGGAGTAGTTTCCCCAATCAACAAGTGGTCAATGAGACCTACTTTGCTTGTTATTCCCTCATTCCCTACCTTAGTTTTTCTTGGCACTGTCTAGCATTTCCCCACATTGTGAGAAAGTATTTCTTAAGGTACTTCCCATTGATAAACCTTTTGTGTGGCTCCCCTTTAAGGCTTGATAGCCAATAAGAATTTCCAGGCAGTTCTTGGTGAACCTTGAATGGTCCCTTCCAACTAGGAGACCATTTCTCCAATTCTCTATCTTTAGCACCGATGAGCAACACCACCTTCCAAAACAAGCTCCCCTTCTTCAAAACTCTTTCTTCTGACTTGCTTGTTGTAGGCCCAAGCCACTTTCTTTTTCTGGATTGTGATGTTGTCGAGCGCTTGTAATCTCTTCCCATCCAATGCCACAAGTTCCATCATCACGACCTCACTGTATTCTTAAGGATTAAGGTCATTCTGCCTAGATACCCTTAGAGAAGGAATTACCACCTTCATTGGAAGCACTACATCCTGCCCATAGGTTAGAGAATAAGGACTTACCCTTATAGAATCTCTTTTAGAAGTTATATATGTAACACCCCAAATTATACCATGACAGTTTTATAACATGTTTTGGATATAATAAAAGTAAATGTATATTTTTCCGGAATAAAATAATGCTAAAAATAAAATAAGCAAAATCTGGAATTAATCTAAGGGTCAAGGGTAAATTAGTAATTTACCAATTTCGAATCCAAAAGTCATATGATAAGAAGATTATAGGCTAAAGTGGAAATATGAATAAATTTATTTGCAATAATAGAGAGGAGGACCAAATAGAAAAAATGGGAAAGGATGCAAAAAAATGGGTTTTTGCCAAACAAGGCATTAACTTAAAAAGCATAATAAAGCCAAAAATAGCTCATTTGTTGGGTGAAGGTTAGGGCAAACCGAGAGAGAAGAGAAGAAGAGAAGAAAGAGAAGAAGAAGGAAGAAAGGAAGAAATAAAGAAGAGAAGGAGAAGAGAAGTTCAAGAAAAAGCCAAGGTATGGAGACTATTTGTGTATGGAACTCTTGTTTAGAACTTTGGTTTGGGATTGTGTAGAAATACTTGTTTAAGTTGGGTTAGGAAACCCCTAACTTGTCAATACATATGTTTTGGTTGGTTTAAAAAGGTAATGTCATGGTTTGTTCTGAGAGAGAAATGAGAGTTTTGGTTGAAAGAATTCCGGTGAAAATGGCCAAAATTGGCCATTTCTGTTATGTTCAGCACCCCTACGCCTAGGTGTAGGAGTCCACTCGGTAGACCCAAGATAGGGTTTTTGCATTTTTCTGGTCCGCCTAGGCGTAGCAATGCTCTGCCTAGGCGAACCTCTTCACCTAGGCATATCGAAGCTCCGCTTAGGCGTACCTACTAGTTCTGTTTTTAGTTTCTCTCTTCCGTTAAGTCCAACAATCGTCCATTGGATTAATGAGAATCTTAATAAGTGAATGAAATGGTTCATACAAGTATAAAAATGATATATGAAAAATGTTTCGTGCCACCTCCACTCTGGGGTGGGACGAGCAGTAGTACCCTCATTTGTTAATGTGTTTAAATGTAGTGTTATTTATGAAAAGATAAATGTGTAATGTAGGCATATAGAAAAAAACGTATAAATGTCTAAATAATACAAGAATAAAGATGTATGCGAAAATGATAAGAAAATATCGCATATGAATACCGGATAACAATAGTTATTCGAGGATATGAGATATATATTGTAAATGAAATAAAAGAAACAGATTGTCTGCTTAGAACCTAGTAGAGGGATAGATGGACATGCCTATTAGGGAAACAAGTCTGCAGCATTACTGATTAGTTGGCCCTGTTTGGATCATTACAGCGCCTTCAAGCCCTTATAAATGGTCATTGTTTCGTATAATGATAACAATGCCTGTGGGCCCTTATAGAAAGGTCATTGTCTCGTACAATGATAACAGTGCCTTCGGGACCTTATAGATAGTCATTGTCTCGTACAATGATTATAGCACCTTCTGGTCCTTATAGTTCCTGTATCCACTATCTAAGGTATTTGCAAGCATGAAACATAAGATAAATGACAAGAATATGCAAATGACATGACATGATATGAAAAACATAACATTACTATGTGATGATAAGTATACAGTGATAAGTATAAGAAGCAAAAATGTAAATGAAAGATGATATGGAATGAAACATGATAAGACGAATAAGTATGATATATGTAGAAGAATATCTATAAATGATATGTTCAAAACATGAATAGGCATGTGTACATGTAAATAAATGTTAAAGTTATATGCGGTTGTCTAAAGTGTGATAACCCTTATTAGAGGTCGTCCACAAGTATTATTTCCCACTAAGCTTATGTTTAGCAATGTGTTTCATCCGTAGGTAATAAGTGAGAAGCAGAACAACAAGAAGTCCGCACATTCCACATTAGCAACCAAGCCAACACACTACTAGTGCCCACTCAAAGACCTTTTCAGTCTATTTGTATATGTTTTTCTTTTAGCAATGTAAAATTTGTATGTGTTGAACACTCCAATTTATGGAGTTTTGAATATATTTTGTAATTCGCTGCTACAAAATATATTTCAAGTTAAATGTTTAACAGTACATGAATGAACAAGTTAATGGTATGGTAAAAAGTAAAAAGATAGTTACAAGTTAAGTAGTATATGAGCACACCCCATGATGAGGGCGTCACAAGTTAGATGGTAATATGGATGGTGTTAGTGGTATCAAAGCACTCGACATGGGGTCAGCATAGTTATCACGTAGCACCCCAACATGGGGGACTCTACACTATAAGTCTTTCAGGTCTCATATAAAATTACGTGCCAATCTCTAGGATTATGCTCCAACATCTTCTCTAGGATGCTTATCAACACCTTATTAGAAGCTTTTGCCTGCCCATTTGCTTGGACATAAAGGGAGTGGATTTGATGAGTTGAATGTCATAGTCCTTGGAAAAATAAGTCATCTCATCCTCAGTGAACATGGTGCCTTGGTCAATTGTATTGGATTGAGGAATTCCAAATCTATGAATGATCTGCTTCTTGATAAATCGAATCACATCCTTCTACTCTACCTATTTTCAAGGGTACTGCCTCCACCTATTTAGTGAAGCAATCTGTAGCAACTAAGATGAAGTTGTTTCCCTTTGATGAAGCTAGGTAGATTTTCCCAGTTAAGTCCATGGTCTATCCTCTGAAAGGTCATGGTTTCACAATTGAGTGGAGTTCCACAGTAGGTATTCTTTGTATACTGCCATACTTTTGACACTATTGGCATCCCTTAGAGTAATTGATGCAGTCACTTTGGATGGTTGGCCAAAAATAGTCATGTCTCCTAATCAACCATCGCATTTTTATCCCGGCTTGATGGGCTCCACAGACCCCTTCATGAACTTTCTTCATCACTTCCATGTTGTCTGGGAATGATAGGCATCTAAGCAGTAACCCATAAAGTCCCTTTCTATACAATTCCCCTTGCTTTCAACATTATTTTTTCCTTAAGCTTGTTAAGCCTTTATAAGCCGTAGGATTAGTCTAATCCTTTAGGTGATGCCTAACCTCTCCCACATGGTAGAGAAATATTGTTTAAGGTATTTCCCATTGATGAACCTCTAGTTCGACTCCCCTTGTAGATTTGACATTGAATGTGTTTTTGTCATTTCCACAATAGGTTTTTCAAGTATCACCTTTTGGGGTCTGCTTTCTTTTAAGGGTTCAATGGTATCCCCTTGTAAATGCAACCTTCATCTGCTGTAGGTTGTTTTTGTTTCACTTCTACTAGGCTTTCCCCCATTTCCTTTGATTTGAAGAAAGCTGGCAAAGTTAGAGAACTAGTAGAATAATTCAAGGAAATAGGATTTGTACCTATCATAATAGTTCCAAAATCTGTTTCTTAGTTTGAACTACAAATAGACTCAACATTCTTTGTAACTTTTCCTCCAGATTTGGTTTTCTTTAGACTAGGCATCACCTTTTCCTTAAGATTCTTTGCCTCCTTTAGCTTTCCCTACAACATTTCTCTAGGAAGTTGCTTTTTCTCCATGGCTTCTTGTCTCTGCATTCTTCTTTTTTAAGTTTTGGTGAGCTTTTGGGGAAATTTCTTATGTTGTATCACATGCCATTCTTATACAAGTGAGATAGTAGGAGGAACTATAAACCTTTGGGGCATTTTCCTTCTTGAAGGGTCATTCATGTCATTTTCCCTTGGAGAAACATGTCTCTCTTTTGGAGAAACATTCTTTCCTGAACTTCGTTTTTCGTCTACGTTGAAGCCTCAAACGAATGGTATGGACACCTTCCGTTCTTTTCCATTCTCCGCTGCGTGCACTCTTCCTCACGCTAAGTCATTTTTATAAGTCAAGTATTGCTTAGGAATCCATACCTTTCTTATCCTGGCACTTGGTGAAAATCTCCCACCATTCTTTACATTTAGCATAGCCCTCGAATAAGTAGTAGCTATGTTGATTGAAACTGCTGGTGGAAATGGATCTTCATCAATCATCATGGCTTCTTTTCCTCCAGGGGGCTTCACCACAACTTCCTTTTCTTCAGGAAACTTCATTGTGACTTCCTTTTCTCCAAGGAAATTTACTATGACTTCCTTTTCTAGAGAACTTCATTGTGACTTCCTTTTTTCCAAAGAATTTCACCGTGACTTCCTTTTCTCCAAGAAAATTCATTGTGACTTCCTTATTGACCTTGTCTTGGATAACATTTCTAAAACTCCAACAAAAATTAGTACTATGATTCGAGGAGTTGTGATACTTACAATAGACTTTTCCTCTAAGCTTATCTTTGCTATGGAGCTGGGGATCCTGAGGAAAAGTGATGAACTTCTCTTTCATAATGAATTCCTCAGTCTCTATTACATCGGATGTATACTGGGCTCATGCATTAGAGGCTTGTGACTTATTTTCTTAGGTCAGGTGGTAAAGGTGGCTACATAACAAGTTGGAGAATTTGTAGTCCCCCATCACACTTCCGCAGTTGCGGCGCACGATGCCCCGAGCCTCCATTGAAAGAAAAACCCCATTCATATGCTCCAGGTTGTGTAAGTGGATTATTCTGAGCAAAAATCCTTTGAGGGTTTGTGGCCCTGGTTGCATTAGGTCTTTCCCTTGCTACATTCTCCAGTGTAACACCTTCTCTCCTATGAGGAGGAAGGTATCTAACCTCTGCCAGATAGGTGAGGTGGTGAAATTCACCAACTCTCGTATCGTCGCCCTTCGAGCTCCATTAGAAAATTGTCTTTTAGGCTTAGAAGTAACTTTTTGACTTAGTTACCCCCTTTCTCTAAGGTTCTCCAAGATGAATTGAAATTGTTGCTTCATTTCTTCCATAAAGGTAGTCATGATCACTCGCTGGTTCTTTATTTCTTGCATGAGAGCCTGAAATTAGTTAGAATTATTAAAGAAAAGAATAGGCACATCCATATTACTTGCACCCCTTCCTTCCACTTGTTCAATAGGGCTGTTGGATGGATTCCCTTGTTGTCGTATTGGAGAATTCATCAAGTTTTCAATATATTCCACCAAGGCTAGAACTCTGCCTTGCTTCTATAGCATCAGATCCTGAGTCCAGAGACTATACAATTGCCTTACTTCTCAATTTTGGTGGCATTCTTCAGCAAAATTCAAGTCCTATCGGGCGTGCCAAAAATATGTTTGGTGGATTTTCTAGTGGAATTCATCAGAACATACAAAAAGCATGAAAATTAGTGAATGTGCGGATGTGCCAAGAAATTATAGTATTTTCAAACTGAAACTGTGCTAAAATCTAACTTCTACTCAAGCGAAAAATGGATCATCTAGTTCCCTTGACAGTTCCCTAGATTCTAAGCGAAAAAATAACTTGAAAATTATATTACAAAGGCTGAGTTGAAAGCTAATAGGAAATTTAATGGATTCGCTTGAAAAATAGCAAATTTCATTATAGAATTGGACTGAAAATCAAATATTGAAGCAAGAAAGCTTTGAAGTAACAAAATTCTTGGAAAGAAAAAACATATAAAACTAAGCTAGAAATCTGGAAAAGACGGTTGTTGCATGTAGAAAAATAAGAGAAATGCTGAAATGCTCTTGCTCTATTTTGATTCTTGTTTGACGATCCCTAAAATTGGCGTTGAGTCCTAATTTTATAGGGCATTTATGAGTAACTACACTAGCCCACTTTCTCTAATAACTATTCATGTCTCCACTATGGAGTCTTGCTCCCAAAGTAACTTTCCACCCTTCAAGTAACTGCCCACATCCTCTGCCATGTCTTGAATTGGAAAAAAAGTCTCCTCCATGTTCTGCCTTTGAGACAAAGTCTCAATATTCTCTGCTGGCATCTTTGAAAATTTTGAAAAATTCCAGAAACATCTCTGAACCTTTTCTATGGTTTGATTCTCATGGGTTTGGGTTTTACTCAGATTGGGTTGGGCTCGCACGATTCGGATTAGACATATCTATCTGGCCATTTCCACTATCAATTGGGCCCAAAAATTTTTTTTAGTGTCGACACTAATATATAACAGTTTTGTTCAATAAATATGACATTTTCATTCAATAAATTTAACACCATCGGGTAAAAGTTATATATTACCAATTCTTGAAAAGAAAAATCAATTTCATTTAGATTGAATTAAAAAATTATTTATATGTAGATGAAAGGCCTCTGTGCTTAAGATTTTGGTTTTTTCTTCTATATCATCTCACCCTTGTTTGGATTTTGAGTATGGCCTTTTAATTTACCTTTGTTTTCATCATATTTCAACTCATTTCATTGTTATTCCTACCTACATTTTTCAACTTAATATATTGTTATCCCCAAGGAACAAAATTTCGAGAAATTTCGGCGATATTTTGGTTATCGGTGGAGGTCGACATAATATCCTCCACCGATTAGAGGAAATTTCGAGCATTTTTTGGTAATTTTATCGAAATATTGGCAATTTATCGGTTTTTAACCGATATTTCGGGATATTTGCTGATATTTCGACGATTTTTATGGCTGAAGCTTTAAAATTCTTTTAATTTGTAAATCTCCTTATTCGAACTTTAATTCAAAATAGGAATGTACTGGTCCGTCCCACTCAAGGCTACAGCTTTGTTATTATATAAGGTGCAAATAAAATTTATATTCTCTTGTATTATCGATGAATATTTTTACATTATCACTTCTTTTTATTTTTCAATAATCCTTTCATATTTTCAAAATTTTAAAAATAAAAATTAATTTGATAATATAAAATATTAAGATGATTTTTAATTACAAATTAATATCAATATAAAAAAATTCCCATCATAACTATCAAATTTAAGAAATCAACATTTATATAAAATATTTTGTATAAATAATAAAATTAATTTATTTCTTATTTTAAATGTGAATAAATATGTTTTAACTAAAGCAACTGAAGTAAAAAAATAAAAAATAATTTTATTTGTTAATAAATAAATATAGATATAGTTAAGATATTTCAAATATTATTTAGCTGATATATCTCATAATTTATATAAATAATATTCGATATCAATAATTATAAATGTATGAATTAAAAATAACTAATTAACAATATTAAATTATATATTTAATTTAGTAATTATAAATTTAATTTAGTAATATTAAAAAATCTAATATTTGTATTTTTACTTATTTTTATCATTTTTTAAAATTTCTAAGTATTTTCATATATTTATATAATTTTATCTTTCCTCGATATTCGTAAAATATCCACCGATATTTACCAATATTTATGATATATCCGTAAAATCCAATTATCGATATATCCGTATTTACCGATATTTTGATAATCGGTTATCCCTACCTACTGAACAAGGCCTGTTTGTTTACAATTTTTAAAATTTGTTTTTTTTTTCTACAAAACCAAAAGAACAAGGAAAACATAGGATTTATTTTTTATTCCCATTTTTTTCTAAAAAACTTAGAAAATACTAAATTCAAAAAATAAGAATAGCTTAGAGAATATACAACTGGTATTCTCTCTATTCATTAATGAATGAAGAAGTTTCCTAGCGTCTGTAACTCCAAAGGGTAGCTCAGTTGGTCTAAGGTTTAAGGATTTACCTAATGATCACTAATTTGAGTTCCCTTAGGGCTAGGAATGTAATTGACTCGAGTTGAGTCAATACAAAGCAAGATTGAGCTTGACTTGATTAAAAAGCTTAAACTTGATTCGAACTTGATCAAGTTTTTCTTCATATGTACAAAACTTGACTTGAAAAATAGTCGAGTTAAAATAAGCTCGAATCGATTAAAAATATATATATTTATACTCAACTCGACTCAATTAAGCTTGCGAGCAGCTCAAGTTGAATATTATGATACTTGAACTCGACTCAA
Source organism: Tetrastigma voinierianum (assembly GCA_016808115.1). Taxonomy (NCBI): domain Eukaryota; kingdom Viridiplantae; phylum Streptophyta; class Magnoliopsida; order Vitales; family Vitaceae; genus Tetrastigma; species Tetrastigma voinierianum. Next base: position 238,777 of record JAEQBH010005742.1, read on the forward strand.
CAAACTATTCGAACTACCTGAGCTCGACTCGGTCAACTCCAAGTCAAATTTGGGTATTCTACATGTAGACCTCGAATAGCTTGACTCGTTTACACCTTTACTTAGAACCATTGAGGGTGTACCCGATCGTTAATTTCAGGGTGAATTAGTGAGGTACGCGCAAGATGACCTGGACAACAATGGTTATCTAAAAAAACACTATTTATGAAACACCAACATAATTTATAAACATCTTGAACTTTTAGAGAACATATACATGATATCTCCCAGAAACAGGTGCCTTTCCACCACATTGTTAAGGAACAAAATCCTCACATGGCATTTATTCCCTCAACTTTTGAGGCATTTTACAGACTATCATTGTAATACAAGATGATGGATCTTCTGGTTTAACTCTTGTCTTTGACAACACTCCCATTAATTTGTTGGCACCAAGAGTGTGAATCATGAGCGAGCGTCTGCATCAGGAAACAGAATATAAATTACTGGTTGTAGTCAAACAGAAAACAACAGTACAATCATGCAAAGGGAAAACCACGGAGTGCTGCTAACATGAGAGAGAGACTATGGGTCTATTTGGTTCATATTTTTTAAAACTATTTTTTAGAATGGTTCTTGAAAACAAAGAAAACACAATTTTGATGTTCTCTGAAAACTGTTATTGTTATTTGGAAATAGTGTTTTCTATGTTCTATGTATTTTCTAGAACAAAAAAAAACTGGGAATCAAACATGTTTTTCCTGTTTTCCTTGTACTCATTGTTTTTGAGAGCAGAAAACAATTTTTAAAAACATGAACCAAACATGCCCTATACTTCTGAATGATGATTTGAATAATATAATCATGCCGTAACCCAAGGGGTAACTCAATTGGTATAAGGTTTTGGGATTTAACCCAATGGTCATCAATTCAAGTCCCCTAAGGGTCACTGGAGGTTTACCCGACCGTTAACTTCAGGACCATGTGGGATTGGTTGAGATGCGCGCATGATGGCCCAGACATCCATGGTTATAAAAAATATATATATATATATATAATCATACCATTTTGTCCTTGTCATGTACTACTTATTTATGCAATATTAATGTAGGTAACACAGTCCAAATCTTTTAACATCCTTTAGCATGAGGAGCAATATGTAGCTTCCCATTCAAGCAAATACCAAGGTTAACCATGCCAACTGACTCTGATTGTTAACCATCCTACTGATTGCATTTTCTGGTCTCTATGAAAAACTAATATATAACAAATACTGAAAATCTCAAACTACCAACTAAATCCATCTTCAGCAGCGCAAATATTATTTGAATACCATTTGATGGGTAAAATTAATGCAGAAAATATGATGGAGCAAGCCAAGGTACTCTGCACACCTGTTCCTGTGAGTGAAAATACGTAAAAGGCGTATAATGAAGGAAATTTGAGACCCTAGAGGTGTAAATATCAGCATACCTGTAATTCGAAGAAGTTGTGAGAATCAAATAAAAGTAGAAATCTTAGTTTATAAAGTTTGGTTACTCCTACATAAGAAAAGAAGAAAGCATAAAACAAAGGAAAATCACATACTTCTCGATTTGTCTCATCAAGTGACTTTTATCCCAAAGCCCCGCACGTGAAAGAAAGCCCCATCTAACATGAGAGGATCAGCAGGTCAATTTCATGACTTCATATGCAGGGAAATGAAGACGTTCATGCACATAAGCACATCAAATTATAAAAACTTCATTTAGGCAAATAGCAAATGATGTAAAAGTTTCACTTCTTTCCATGCACATAGCCACAGGTCTAAGGTTACTAAACATATAAAGTCTGGAAATGGATGTGCTTAAGAGGAACAAATTGTTGTAACTATTTCCTGGCTCTATTTGCTTGAAAGGAACAAATTTTCCAGCATGATTTTTACGGAAAAAGAAAATTATAAAAACAAAGAGCTGCAAAGAGATGCTTTTCAACGCTGCAGAGACTAGACTAGACTAGCCTAGCTCACATAAATATCTCAAGATATTTTATTTAATTTTTCAAGAAAGAACTGCAAAGAGATCATTTTCAAATAAGTAAGCTGCAAACTCACAGAAACATCTATTGAGATATATGGAGCCTCAAAGAAAATAAGCTTTTTTTGGTCGAAAGATTTTCCATGAACAATTTCCATCTGAGCAGACAGAGTTGTAGGAATTTTGCATGGCAAGTGGCTAATCATAGCATAACGTTGTTGTTAATTAAGAGACTTTGACAATGTTCCTATTTGAAATTATTTTAGTAGAAGTGTTAATGTCTAAAAGTGTTTTTGAGAGAATCACCTACCACCAGCTTCTCTAAGAAGCAATGCAAGGGATTTTTCAACTTGTTAAAAGTGCTTTTAGATTTTGCCAAACATGTAATTTTTCTTTAAAAATATCTTTAAACGGATTCCAACTCTGTTCTTTTTTGTCAAGTTTTAAATATATTCACTAATATCTATTCTTTTATATGTAAAACACAATACTATATATAAAGAAAAAGGATGCCTAAAGAATGACCTAGATCACATAGAGAGTATGCAACAAACGCCTAAAGGCAAAAACAATAGAGTGTAGGGGCCCGGGCCACAAACATTCCCTCCTCCCCTGTCAATAAAATAGTTAATTAAAGACTTTTTGTCTATAAACAACATAGTCTAAAACCCAAAAACTTCAAACAGAAAGCCTTTTTCAGTCTTTGAATCAGAAGCTCCTCATTATCCAAAGTAATTCTTTTCTTTCCTCTTATACCATCCAAAAGAAACATAAGGAAGCTATCTTTCAAGCCTTTTTGGGCTTTTTGCCCACCAAGGAACCAGGCCAACCAAGGAGAATGTCTTTAATTAACAAGGATATGACCTAAGTCACACTAAAGGGGGCAAAAAATAACTCCCAAAAAACCTAAGCCTTAAAATAGCGGATAAAAATGTGGTTTATAGATTCTTCTTCGGCAAGCAGAGGAAATATTTGTTTGCCAAATCCAGGCCCCCTCCTTAACATGATCCAGATTTAGGCCTTACCCATGACACTTTCCATGCAAACAAAAACCCATCTTAAGAAGTATATAGTGGCTACAAATGATGCTCCTTGAGAGCAAGGTTAGACCTGTTGGCTCTAATGTAATGTAAAAGGACTTGATAGAAAACTTCAAATTCTTAGGGTCTGATTTATTCTTGTTTTTGAAAACCGTTTCTTGTTCTAAAAAACTAGGAGAACAAAGAAAACAGGGAGAACACGTTAGGTACCTAGTTTTTTTTTTTTTTCTCAAAAACACAAAAAAGACAAAAAACATTAAATTCAGATAACAATAACAATTTTCAGAGAACACCAAAATGGTTTTCTTTGTGTTTTAAAAAATTGTTCTCCAGAACAAATATAAAAAACAAGAACCAAACAGGCTCTTAATCTCTATCTACAACACCCATCTTCCAAATTTGTGGAAACCTGCATCTCTTGGATTCTCAAAAGAAACTACTCTACCAAATCCACCTCCAAATCATTGAAAGGCCTGGAAAAACAAGGATTCCATCCAACCAACTGAAGAATCTCATACTCCACTACCAATGCCTTTTTTGAAACCGCTAAGGCATACAAGGAGGGGAAGACTCACATAAAGGACTGTCTTTGCACTACTTATCCTTCCAAGGCTTCACTTTTCTATCATTACCAACTTGAAGAAACTAAGAGAAGAAGAGTTGGAGGAATGAATTCCTTATATTTATCCATTGAGTCATCATACATATATTATATACAAGAAGGTTAGGCTATACATTAGGTAAGATGATCTACTCTTCCTAAATGGTTACAACCCTATAAGTAAAGTATCCTAATAAAATACAAACCAATATGTTAACGTATGATACATACTATAACACTCCCTCAAGTTGGAGCATAGATGTTAATCATGCCCAACTTGTTACATAGGTAACTAACTCGGTCTCCACTTAGGGCCTTTGTGAAGATATCACCTAATTGTTCTCCAGTCTTCACGTATCCTATAGAAATCAAACCGAGTTGTATTTTCTCACAAACGAAATGACAATCTATCTCTATGTGTTTAGTTCGTTCATAGAAAACAGGATTAAAAGCAATATGAAAGGCAGCCTGGTTGTCACACCAGAGCTTTTGCTGGGACTGAGGTTTTTTTTTTATAGGCAAAGAAGCCAATATATTATAAAGGGCAAAGCCAAAAACGGGCACCCTAAAAGAGTACACTAGAAGTACACAAAGGGGCCGAATACGGCACAAAAGGAAGGCTAAGACAAAAAACTACTAGCCCACCGCACAAGCTACATAGAAAACAACAATCCTCTAATAAAGGAAAGGTTCACATTAGGAATCATAGTTGCCCACTCACAAAAAGACCTTAAAAAAAAAGGACTTCAGCCTATCAAACGAGAACTGCATGTCCTCAAACACAACTTTGTTCCTCTCAATCCAGATTGCCCACAACAAGCACAGGGGAGTCGTCGCCACAAATTTTGCTTTTTTCTTTTCGAGAGTGGAGCCAAACCCAACCCATTATCAGCTCTTTAACCAGGTAGGGACAAACTCATCCGCCTTCTGAAAGGGAAATACCGACTGAGGTTTTAATACCGACTTCCGTCAAAAGTTGATGTAGCCACATAATCTCGCATGTAGATTGTGCCATTACTCTATACTCAGATTCTGCACTAGATCGAGAGGCAACGCTCTGTTTCTTACTCTTCCAAGAAACTAGATTCCCTCCAACAAACACATAGTAACCCGAAGTGGACATTTTATCTTCCTTAGATCGTGTCCAATCGACATCAATGAAACACTCAAGTCTATTATGCCCATGATTATCGCTTAAAACCATGTCCCCAGTACCCTTCGTTAGTTATAGAACTGCTTCACAACAACTTAATGATCAACCTCCGCTTGAGAAGACATGTATTGGCTTACGATACTACCGTAGTATGTACATCGTGTGGTGTGTTATCAGAAGGCGGTTCGGGGCCCCAACCAACCTTCTATATCTCTCAAGGTCTTCAAACAATTCGCCTTCTCTAGTAAGATGTATGCTTTGTGCCATAGTGGACTAACATGGCTTTGCTGCCAATTTTCCTATTTCAGACAATAGATCCAGCACATATTTCCTTTGAGATATAAAGATTCCACGTTTGCTCCTCAAAACTTCAATACCTAAGATTTCAAGATTCCTGTGTTCTTACGTGAAATCGCCATGAAGAGTTGACTCGAAGGAAGATATATCGACCATATCATTCCCGATAATGATAATATCAAAGAACATACACAACTAACAAGATGATACCGCTTAAGAATTTCAGAAAAGACAAATGATCGATTTGTTTCCTTCTACATGCCAAATTTCTCAATCACTTCACTGAACCTGCCAAACCATGCACGAGGACTTTTGCTTCTGCCATATAACGATTTTCTGGTATTTACAAACTCTACCAATCTCCCCCTGAGCAACAAACCCGGAAGGTTGCTCCATATAAACCTCTTCTACAAGATCTGCATGAAGAAAGGCATTCTTAATGTCAAGTTGATGGAGGTCCCAACCATGAGTGGCTGCCAGAGATATAAACAGTCGAATAGAGGTCAACTTGGCAATCGGGGAAAAGGTATCAAAATAATCCACCCCATAAGTCTGAGCATACCCTTTAGCAACAAGACGAGCCTTTAGCCTAGCAATGGATCCATCGGGATTAACCTTCACTGTAAACACCCATCAACAACCAATGACTTTCTTTCCAACAGGTAAACGCACCAAGTCCCAAGTATCATTATCAATCAAGGCATCCATCTCCTCTATCATAGCACTACGCCAATTAGGATGAGCTAGGGCTTTAGGCAATGAAATAGAGTCCAAGGATGCAATAAATGAACAAGAATGAGACGACAAATGGCTATAAGAACAAATTGAGGAGATTGGATGAGTACATTGGTGTTTACCTTTACGGAGAGCAATATGAAGGTCATCACTAAGAACTGGATCTGATGTCAAAGCAGCCGATGGAAGGCTCGAGACTAGGGGGTGTAAGCGACGAGCATAGACCTGAGTGATAGGAGGCTTTGTCAGAGGTGGAACGTGGCAGGAGTCATGAGGGCAAGAGTATAAACGAGCAAATCATCATCCTTCTGCATCAAGGTGGACGGCCCGAGAAAAGGGTCATTCTCAAGAAAGGTGACATCAATAGAAACCAGGTACCTCCGAAGACTAGGATAATAACACCTATACCCTTTCTAAACTCGAGAGTAACTAAGGAAGATACACTTCAATGACTTAGGGTCGAATTTAGACACATGCATATGAACATCCCGAACAAAAAAACAGTATACCTAAAATACTGGCGCTCACTGAAACAGCGCGATGGTAAAGCAGGTTTGAAACGGCGACCCAATCCAAGACAGAGGAAGACATCCGATTAATTAAAACAAGCAAAGGGAAACAAAGATCGCCCTAAATGTCAGCACATGCATTTGAAATAATAGAGTCCGAGCGGTTTCAAGAAGGTGTCTATTTTTTTTCAGCGACTCCATTCTGAGAAGAGTATCGACACAAGATGTCTGATGAAGGATGTCGTTCTGAAGCATGAATGATTGAAATTGTTTAGACGGAAATTCTTTAGCATTATCACTTCTCAAATTCTGAACAGAAGTATGAAACTGAGTCTTAATTTCAGCACAAAAGGCACAAAAGTGAAAATAACTCTGAGCGGTTTTTTTATTAAATATAACCAAGTGGTTCGTGAATAATCATCGACAAACATAACAAAATAACGAAACCCAGTTAGGGATAGAACTGGACAAGGACCCCACACATCCGAATGGACTAACTCAAAAGGAGCACCAACTTGTTTATTGACTCTAGGATGAGAACTAAGACGATGATGCTTTGCAAATTGATAGAACTCACAATCTAAGGACAACAAACTCAAAAACCAAGTACACAATTCCTTCAATAGTGGAAGAGAGGAGTGGCCTAATCTGCAACGAGTCTCAAATGGTGTAGTAACCCCTGAATGTAATAGGTCTCGCAGAGATCAGATCAAGAATGTAGAGACTTCTCGCATCTCCACGCCCTTCTACCAATAATCGCTTTGTCATAAGATCCGAAGAGACAATAATCGTGAAAGAACGGTATTACCAACATTTAACTCGAAAGGTTTCAAGCCACCGATACTAAATTAAAAGAAAAATAGGTAAACTCAAGATGATGATAGGAATAAAGAAGTGGGAAAATGGTGTCAACCAAGAACACAGATCTAATCTATCCGCCAAAGTGACAAAGGGAAGCGAAGATCGTGGGACGAAAAGGTAGAAAATATACTAGAATTACCTATCATGTGATCTATGGCTCTAGAATCAATGACCCATTTGGAGGACGAAGAAGAGACTAGGCATGTAAGGTTCGTTACTCATTCAAGAATAGGGCCGTGAATCATAAGATGGAGATTGCAACGATTTCGGTACAAGTGGAACTCGTGAGTTCGCTTATGAGAATCGACTAATCCGATCAAATGCCTCGCAGATGGTGCTTATACGGGCGCACATAAATCTTTGATCCTGGCTCTACGCTTTGATACCAGATCACATGTCCAAGCTTATGACAGTAATAACACACAACCCCTCCAGAATTAGGCCCTCTAGTGTTACCTCCTAGGCCACTATTTATGTATTGTGGCTTTCCTGACTCACCAATGTTTCAACCAACAAAAGCACTGCTCATCTGGATAGATGATAGAGCAGGAGGGGATATTTCTGTGAGGAGTATTCGACTGAATGTTTCTTGGAAAGAAGAAATTTCAGGACTGGACAAAATCTGCCTCTTAACAGAATCATACTTAGAAGGGAGGGCGGCTATGAAGCCCATCACTACCATATTTTCTCGTTGATCTTGCTAAAGCTTAACATCTGGATTAAAGGGTAAGAGTACATTAAGTTCCCCATATGTCTTTTTATAGTCCATAAAAAATTCGCGAAGCTTAATCGGGACGGTTTCTCGTGAGCAATAAAAGGTTTGACACATATATCAGACGCGAGAAAATATTTCGCTTCATCACACAAATTCCAAATAATCCATTAGCCCCTTAACAAAGTCACAATGATTAATAAGAGTAAGTACTTTACCATCAATGGAATAATGGACTTTTCGAGAAAGAGACTCCGCATTATCCTCACCATCTAGCCCTTTGAACGCCGCAGGAGGGTCCCCAAAAGGTGACTGCCATACGAATACTCGAGTGTAGGCGGATCGTTTACTCCAATCTGGCACTGGGACCAATGGCCATCCGTGATCTGACATCATCTGGGACCACTTTGTGCCGAATAGGCTTTATCTCGCTAACTCACTCATTAGGAAGCCAAAAAGTAGATCGTGGTCAGAAGTACTTTCGTAAGGCAGATTCAAAATCTCAAGAAAAAACCCTAGGCACAAATGGGTCATTTTAATAATAAAAAATCACCATAAATGTAAGATTCAAGAACCAAACGTAAAAACAAAGTAGACTGTAGGTCTCATTTACAACCAACGACATGTATGAGGAGGCCTGATCCAAACATCCCCCCACACGCCCATACGCGCGACGCGTGTGAGCTCCACGCGTGTGGTTTCCAACCACCGGATTTTTCTGGCAGGCTCGTCGAAGGCCGGCAAAGCTTCTCAGGTCGGCGGTGAAATCCCACTCTCCCTCGAAATGGGTGTGTCAAAAAACACCCCTCACAGCTCTCTTGAGCACTCCGAAAAACCGCCTAAATGTAGTTGAAAACTCTCCCAATCTGAGCCTTATGCTCTGATACCATGAAGAAACTAAGAGAAGAAGAGTTGGAGGAATGAATTCCTTATATTTTTCCATTGAGTCATCATACATATAAATACAAGAAGATTAGGCAACACATTAGGTAAGATGATCTACTCTTCCTAAATGGTTACAACCCTATAAGTAAAGTATCCTAATACAATACAAACCAATATGTTAACGTATGATAAATACTATAACACTACTAAAAACACAATTCTATTAGTCAAAAGATTTCATCCTTCTCGATTGCGTTCCATAAACTCATACCATACCCTCCCTCTCCCTAATGGTACAAGTACTCCACCCTGCTTCTTGTACCCCACACTTCCCTATGATGATTTACTTCCAAAGAGCCTTCTTTTTGTCTGCAAAGCACCAACCCTATTTACATAAAAGGGCAATATTTAAGTAAGAAAAGACATTTAAAACCCAAACCATCTTTTCTCGTCTTAACAACCAACCAACCAACCAACCAACCAGGCGCGGCTTCCACTCTAACCTCCCCTCACCTAGAGAAAGTCCTTTTGAATATATTCTAATTTCAATTTGACCACTCTTCGCATGCAAAACAAGGACGTAAAGTACACAAGCATACCAAATAAAATACTCAAAATGAGATTGATTCTCCCTCCTTTAGAGATAAAATGCCTTTTCCATATGACTAGCCTCTTGTGAAACATCTCCTTTACCCCATCCTAAACAGCCACAGATCTAAAATAAGCATATATAATAATGTGTATGCAAGTGCTTGAAGAGTTCTATTGTAAGTGTGAATTGGTCCCATGTCTTTGAGAAACATTTGACCTCTCTTCTCCACAAACAAGGGGAAAAAAAAAGGAAAAACATGAATAAAGATTCGATAGTAGATATCTTGATTAAAACAAATTCCATGACAAGATTTGGGAATGGACTTAAACAAAGAATTCATTGATAAAATAAGAAAGCCAAGTGTTATAATTTGATTTGGCTCACACTCACAAATTTTAACTTGCCTAAGGTGAATGGCCTTTGGCTAATCCTGACCACTGACAATTAACCAAAGATTAAATCAAACTACACATCGTTTAACTATGCTTGATCACATTTCATGTTTTCCCCCTAAGGGAGTCAAATCAACCCACAAAATTTTTATGCAAGAAGTAAATTCAAGGAAACAGGATGCAATCTAAGTTTTATAATGTAGAAAGCAAGACAAAAGAATTTGAGGAATGAATTCCTTGTATTTTTCATTGATTCATTATGAATATATATATACAAAAGTCAATCTAACCTTCCTATCAGACATAAACTCTATGCTATAAGTTTCCTAATAGATTACAACTCTATATGTAAAGTAGATATATGCTATAACATCTTCTCAAGTTTGAGCATAGATATTAATCATGTCCAACTTGGTTACATAGATAATTCAACTAATTCCATTTGTGAGTCTTGTGAAGATATCACTAATTGTACTCTACTTCACATATCCCTGTAGGAATCAGCGTTCTGAAATAGATTTTCACGAACGAAATGACAATCTATCTCAATATGTTTAGTTCATTCATGAAATACTGAATTAGAAACAATATGAAGGGCAACCTGGTTGTCGCACTAGAATTTTGTTGGGACAGGTGTCTTAATGCCGACTTCCATCAAGAGTTGATGAAGCCACAATCTCACATACGGAACGTGTCATCACTCTATATGTAGACTCTGCACTAGATCGAGAGACAACATTCTGTTTCTTATTATTCCATGAGACTAGATTCCCTCCAACAAAGACACAGTAACCTATAGTGGACCTCCTGACCTCCTTAGATTTTGCCTAATCAACATCTGTGAAACACTCAAGTCTATTATGCCCATGATTACTGTATAAAATACCACGTCCCGGGGCTCTTTTCAAGTAACATAGAATATGTTCTACAGTTACCCAATGATCAACTGTTGGAGAAGACATGTATTGGCTTACAACATTGACTGAGTGGACAATATCAGGACGAGTGACTGTAAGGTAATTCAACTTCACAACTAGTCTTCTATATTTCTCAGGATCCTCAAATGTTTTGCCTTCTCTAGTAAGGTGTATGCCTAGAATCATACGAGAACTGCATGGTTTTACCCCTAACTTTCTAGTCTCAAACAATAGATCAAGCACATATTTCCTTTGAGATAAGAAGATTCCATGTTTGCTTCGCATAACTTCAATGCCCAAGAAGTATTTTAGCATCCCTAAGTCCTTGAGGCAGAATTAGCTCAAGAAAAGACTTAAGAGACAGATACTCCTTGTAAATTACTCCCAAAGGATAACAATATCATCCACATACACTACCAACAGAATGACACTTGAGTTGGAGTTCCTGTAGAAGACGAAATGGTCAGATTTACTCTTCTACATGCCAAATTCCTTAACGACTTGGTTGAATTTACCAAACCACGCATATGGAGTCTATTTCAAACCATACAAAGACTTCCAAAGACAGCAAACCCTCCCTATCTCCCCTTGAGCAACAAACCCTGAAGGTTGCTCCATATACACCTCCTCTTGAAGGTCGTCATGAAGAAAGACATTCTTAATATCAAGCTGGTGGAGATCCCAATTATAATTGGCAGCCAGTGAAATAAAAAGTCAAACATATGTCATCATAGCAATAGGAGAAAAAGTGTCGGAATACTCCACGCCAGATTCGGTACACCCTTTAGCAACGCGCGGGCTTTCAAAATCAAAGAACGATCCATTAAGCATTAACCTTCACTGTAAACTCAACGGCAACCAAATTCGCTTTCTTCCCGCCAGAAGTAAACCAACTGAAAGTCCCAAGAAACCATCATTACCAAAGCATCCATCTCCTTTCATAAAGACTATGCCAACTAAGCCGAGCTGCGCTTTAAACCTCATAGTAAACAAATAGTCTAAGGATGCAATAAAAGAACAAGAATGGGATGACAAGTGGTCATAAGAGCAAAAGAAGGAAATTGGATGAGCACACTGACGTTTACCTTTATGGAGAGCAATAGGAAGATCATCACTGAGAACTGGATCTGATGTCGAAGCAGCTGGTGGAGGGCTCGACAATAGGGGGTGTTGGCACCAAGTGTAGACCTGAGTGATAGGAGGTTTTACCTGAGCAGGGACAAGAGCAAGTTTGGAAGAGACAATGGGTGAGGCAAGAGTATAAACAAGCAAATCTTCTTCCTCCCCTTGACTCGTAACAGTAGACGGAAGGGAAAATGGGGTAGTCTCAAAGAATGCAACATCGCAGACACAGCAATGTCAAGAGGCCGGGACAATAACACCTATACCCTTTTTGAACACGAGAATATCCCACAAAGATACACTTTAAGGACTTTGGATCAAGTTTAGAGACTTGAGGACGGACATCCTGAACAAAGAATGTGCATCCAAACACCTTGGGATCAATAGGGAACAACATATTATTTGGAAACAATTGGTGGTAAGAAGCAATCCAATTAAGAACCAATGAAGGCATCCTGTTAATAAAAACAAGTCAGGAGACTGTGGTTAGCCCAAAATGTTTAGGACACTATTTGGGAGTCAAATAACCTTAGTCTCAAAGATGTTTATTCTTTCTCGCCTACCCCATTCTAAAAGAAAGGTATCAACACTATACCCACCGAGAATCCCATGTTGTAACATGAAGGACTAAAAAAGTTCCAACAAATATTCATTGGCATTATCACTTCTCAATGTTTGCATAGAGATGTGAAATTGTGTTTGCATTTCAACACAAAAAGCACTAAAATGAGAAAAAAGCTCATAACGACTTTTCATTAGATAAAGCCAAATGACATGAGAGAAATCATCCACAAAGGTAACAAAATATTTAAACCCATTCGGAGACCAAACTAGACAAGGACCCCAAGCATCATAATGAACTAACTCAAAAGGAGCAGAAGCTCGTTTATTAACTCTATGACTCAAATGCACTAGATGAAGATTAACATATTGACACGACTCACTGTTCAATGAGGATAGGCTAGAAAATTGTGGATATAGCTTCTTCAACAAAGGGAGAGAAGGATAACCCAAGCGACAATCTAATTCGAACGGCAAATAACCTGCACTGGGCACGTGACTTCGTACCCTCTCGTGTCAAGGGGATGTAAAGACCCCCACTCAAGGCCCTTCTACCACAATCCGCTTCGTTGAAAGATTCTGAATCAAACAATAATTAGGAAATAATGAGATACTGTAATTAAGTGTACGAGTGAGTTTACTCACAAAAATTAAATTAAAAGAGAATTGTGGTAAACTCATAACATAGGTCAAAGTGATTAGAGGAGTCAGATGAATTGTTCGACCCAAGGACACAAGATGTTGACCCATCTACAAAGGTAGCAGTATAGGTAGAAGAGTGAGACTAAAATGTAGTAAATAAACTGAGTTACCCACATGTGGTCAGTAATTTCGTGAGTCAACACCCATGCGAGGAAGAAGAAATAAAACATGTGTTGGTTTTACCTGACTCAACGAGTGTAGTGATAGAAGTAGATGCAGACTTAAGTGATTTTTGATACTGAGATGACTGAATTCTTTGATTTTTACATTGTAACCTCCTACACTTCTAGCATACATGACCTGGATTATGGCAATAATAACACACAACTCCTCTTTATAAAATTCTTGTTAGTCATAGAAGCCGATCTAACTGAAATACGTCACTGAAAATCCGAAAAATACTAGAAAAATTGGATCTTACAGGGACAAGGACCACCTTTCCATGAAAAACACTGCATTGGAATAGAACTTGGCCCTAGAATCCACAAAACACCTATGGACCTCAAAGAAATCAAGAAAGACAAGCAAAAAACCATAGACAGGTAGGCTGTCAGACATAAAAATGTTTGAAAAACATTGTTGCAGGGCTCGAATGTCAAATACAAATAGGTAGATGAAATTGTTGACGACCGACGACATCGGAGGTGAACCGGCAATGACTACGGGCCACGATCGCGTGAGCACAAGGTCAGATGGCAACGCCATGGAGGCACGCTGACATCAATCACGGAGATTCCAAAGCCTGGTGGATAGATCACCGATGACGATCCAAGTGGAGGGTCCTCGGCCGTAGATGAGTCGGAAAGCCTGGTTTGAGCTGACGCTTACGTGAGAGGTTTTTTTCTTCTAAAATTTCCCAAAAATTTGCCATTTTTTTATCAAAGTCTAGCCCTAGGCTCTGATACCATGTAGAAAGCAAGACAAAAGAATTTGAGGAATGAATTCTTTGTATTTTTCATCGATCCATTGTGAATATATATATACAAAAGTCAATCTAACCTTCCTAATAGATTACAACTCTATAAGACAAGTTTCCTAATAGATTACAACTCTATATGTAAAGTAGATATATGCTATAACATATAATAAATCACATAGTTGGGAAGTGAAAAGTAATCCTCCAACCTTCTCTTACCTTTTGTTGAAGTGCTCTCCATCAGTTTCTAACATTGGTGCAATTTTCTCGTCTAGTCTTTGCATGACAATAAGTAGCTTCTGCATGCTCTCAGTGAGTTCTAGATCATCCATGTTAGTTGCAGCAAGAGTCTGAAAAAGCAAAGGGCCATAAATCACCTAAAGAAGAACTACACAACACTTGGAATGGCTACTGACAAAATCAAAACCCATCTAGGCAGTGGGTACAAGTATTACAACTTATAACAATTAAAATGGCTTCAATTGTCACCTCCGTCACTCTTTTTTTTGCCCTACTGGTGAATCTATCAATCAGAAGTACAGTTCAAAAAGAAATATATAAATCACCATCTCATTATCTTGACTAAGTTTTCCCTGAATTTGAGAAAAAATTGGATTGTTCTATTGGGAGGAGAATCACATGAACATGCTTTTTCCTAGAGACAATGTAAGTGGTAAATTCAAACTATGGAGAGGAGCTTTAAACCATTAAGGTTTAGAATGGCACTAAGAATATATAAATTGTAATCATTTATGAAAGTGAACAGAAACAAGAGATGGAAAATATTGATTGCCAAAGGACACAAGTAAGACCATTTTCATAGTCTAGGTACAAATGATCCAGAAGGACAAGATTGAGGTTGGCATTCCCAATAGAGTAAATGGAGGTGAAACAAGTGGACCAATGCTCCAGACTGTTATATCATCAAGAGAAAGAACTTTACCTTATTTTACAAAAGATCATTAAAAAAGTTATAAAAAGAAAAAAAATTTCCACAAAATGAGCATGTTTGAAATAAGGCTGCTAAGATGGACGAATGGAACAGACTAGCTAGAATGAAAATAGTAGCATAAACCAATTTTTATACTTAGTGATACAGATTGAGTGACGGCCCTACAGACATGAGTAATGCCAAAAATTAAGGTTCCAAAAAGATGCAATAGGTTGCTATTTATCAGAAGATATGATCTTATATAGGGCACACTGGAAAAGGATGACTTGAATGGTTGATACTAATTTCTGGCAAAAGGCTTTGCAGAGTTGAGCAAACTGAGCTACCATATCAGGCTAAGGAATTTTTAATCTGAATGATTCTATCAACATAGTGGATAAGGTCCACTAGGGTCAAATCATACCCATGAGCCTATCCAAAATATGGAAAAAAAGTAGAATTCATTCAAAGATGAAATCTTCTTCAAAATCGAATGGTAGTTTCATATTGAGAAAGGTAAGGAGTACTTGTGAATTCCAACTGGAGTAAGCAAAATCATATATAATAGAAGTTACAGAAACAAGTTATGTGAGGGGAGTAGGCAAGAGGGAGGGTAAAATCACTAGCAAGTTTCTCCATAAGTCAGTACCATTGATCATAATTTAGAGGATAGCTTTGTGAGAGGAAAGCAAATGAGAACTTGCAGATTCCAACCAGGGAATACAAATTCATCCACTATAAAACATTACAGGAACAATTTACAGGTATATAAAGATGGCAGTTTGTCAACATAATATATTAGAGTGAACAATATCTGAAGCGGGAGCAAAATGAAATGTTATAAAAGTGAGCTATGCGACTAGACCCAACAAAAACAATGCAGTAGAACCCAATAAAACTTACTTGAGCAGGATGCCCCTTAGTTCGCCTTTGCAAAGCAAGCCGAAGCTGGTTAAATAAATCTCCAACAATTTCTTTCTGATTTATAAGTTCTATCAGTGTGGCCCGATGACTGCCACTATGAATCAATGCATTATACTGCATTTCCAAATTAATAACATGTAAAAAGGGACCATTTTCAGCATTTAATCAGTAGAGAATGTTAAAAATATGAAGAAAAAAAAATATAATTTCATATATATGGTTTAAGATTATCTTGTTAATTTTTTGATAGGCAATAAATAAATATATACACACATACACACACAATGGTCATAGTACAGAAACACCATGAAAGACAGAACACAAAAACAACTCAGTTTCTCTATCAGGATCCTACCCAATCAATAACTCAATTAAAGGCACTGAGCTTTCTTCAATGCACAGCCACCCCAAGCCACATGTTATGTAGGAACAAACAATTCAACTTTTGAACAGACTGCTCTTGTTCATAATACTATGACAACAGCATACAAATTATGTAAATATTATTTGAGGTCACAAAATTTATTTTTCTTTCTTTTTTTTTTACTTCCGGTTCTAATTGTCATTGGCAGGTCTGCTAAAAAAAAAATAAATAAATAAATAAAAAATAAATTGTCATTGGTAGGTCATTGATAATGACAACTGTAGATAGTAATTCTTCAGTCAGCCAAACTATGGATTTCTAAAAAATACATTGTAGCTCTTGCAGTAATCAAAGTGATAGCACATAAATTGAAATTTCTAACCTCTTCTTCAAGTTCCCGAACAATCAAAGCTGTCCGCCAACGCTGGTGTACTTTTGATTGGCTTACATCTGTATAAATGTGATCACCGACATACAAAATCTCATCTCCATGGATGTTAAGGGAATTTTCAACCATATGAGCGCTCCCTCCTGAGTACAAGCCCCCTGCAAAGAAGATAAAAGGATGAGTACACAAAATAGTTGAACCATGACAATTACAATTTTATTTACCATTTTGCATATTGAGTAATCTCTGGAAAAATTTCTTCAAAACTTGCACGAGGCATTCACACGTTATGTAATCCATCTTCACATTGTCAGATGGCTTTGGGTTATGGCATAGACTATTCAGACAGTCCAGCTTGGATTGGGTTCCATGTATCTGTGACATAATGACCATCATGTATAAGGCTTTGGGGAGGACCATTAGAGGCATGGTCCTTTAGCAAATCACTAGTCTCACATTAATTTGGTTTGAGTGGTGGGAAAAAATGACAGGAATTTTTATGATAAAAGGAGACGTAATAGAGTCCTTGAGATCTAGTTAGCAGTATTCCCCTTTCTGGGTTTCTTATGCTAATGTTTTGTAACGGAATTCCTATCAATATTGTTCAATTCAAGTGGTATTCAGTGTGTACAATAAATGAGTTTGAACATCAATGAAAGGAGCATTGTTCGGGTTCTTTTGGGAGGTAATATTTTGATCGATGTGGAGTGAGGAAAAGCTTACATATAGCTCTCATCTGACAATTTAAAGGTCTCCTTGTACACAGGAGAATTTCCGAACATTTTTTTTATCAGTTTTTGTGACTTTGCGAAGAATTCCACCGCCGCCTCATGTATTTTCTGTCCATTTTAAATACCTATTTCATTTCCGATCAAAAAAATAAAAATCAAACAGCATGGCAGGCTCATTCTCAGGATTCATCAGTGAATTTAAAATGTTTAAGGAGAATGGATATTAGCAGATGTTCTCCAAGCAATTCAAAGAAATGCTCATCCTTGTAATATTTATAGGAAAGGCTCTAGATCAATGATCTAATGGTCTATTATTTTTTTTATATATATCTACTAAGAAGGGCACAAATATCTTCAAAAATATTCACCTGCTTTACTTCTTAATAAACAGTGAATTATAAAATTCCTGAGGATTCAGGGAATAAATTTTATTTATGTTTCTTGGAAAAAAAAAAGAAAAAGAAGAAGAAAGGAACAAGAGCCTTATAATAAAAGATATTATGGCCTTCCTTGGGTCTGTCCATACTCTGTTAAGGACCTGCTTTCCAGCTGGCCTGGGTTCCCCATTAGGAAGAGGGCCAGAGAGCTTTGGATGGCAGCCCCCCTCAGTCTCATTAGGGCTATTTGGAAGGAGAGGAATAGAGTAGTTTGAAGATGCTGTTTTTTTCTCTTTCGAGATTGAAAACCTCTTTTGTTAGTGTGCTTATCTCTTGGGCTGGGACAATTGCGAATGGGGAGCATTCTTTTGTGCATTCTCTAAGGGCTGGATTCAGGGTGGTAGGTGTTGTCTGCTGCCCTCTTTTTTGTATAAGCTTGGTCTTCCCCTGTATACTCCATGTATACCTTGTGGTTGCCCTTTAGGCTTTTTTATTAATAATACTTGTTCAGTTTGCTTATCAAATAAATAAATAAATAAACGATATTATCTGCCTCAACATGCCAGGTTACACAAGTGTCTCATTGACAATCAAAATCGACAGTTCAAACAACTGGCCACAAGAAAGCAATCATTTTGGTTTTATCTGCCCCATAACCAGGATATAAAGTGCAATAGTTTAGGAAGAACAAAGTATGATGATGATAAATCACCTGTACGAGCCTTGAAGCATGGACGCATCAGACCCTCATCTGTCACCACCTCATACAATGGGTGTGACATCTGGAAGAACTCTGGCTTCCTTGCAGAGACTATAACCTACGCAAGAACATGAACACATGAAGGCAACAAAAAATGCCAGTAATGCGAAACATGTGAGACTCCTACATTCTTTTTATAAGTAAAAGTAAGAAAGGAGAGAATCATTTCATGATACATATGGTGTATCAAGGAAAATTCCAGATTCTTTCTTATCAGAACATCAGGACGATAACATCTTGTTGTCAGTTTTCCAGGACAAAAGAGCGTACGAGGCCCAAGCTTATTCTACAAGGAGTTAGAATCATTTCATGATGGGAAATGTATGCTAATCAATTTAAACAGAGGAACTACAGTAAAAAGGATGAGTTGATATCTAGTCACCATGTCAAATAGATCTCGCCAGCCCATATCATTTGGAAGGAATTTGTTAAAGGAATGCTGCATCATTTTGTCCGTATAATGATAATCTGAGTTGGTAATAAGCAAAAGCTTTTTCCCAGCCTGATAGAAAATATCCAAGTGAATATGTAGATCCTACAACAATTTCACTTGTCACAAAGACTAGAAGAATTATAAATGTACCTCTTTCTGATCCAAGAGTGCCAACGGCAGCTCTGGATCAGGCTCAACAAACAATTCAGGCTTGGACATAATCTCATTCTGGAAGGATGCCACAATCAGTTGATTCTTCTGAACCACAACATTGAACATCAGAAAAGAAAATTACTCACATTGACAATTTACCTTAAGCTGGCCTTCTACATGTGCCCTGAAGAGGGCCTTTCCAACAGCCTGAAAAGTGAAAACCATATCAAGAATTAAAATAAGGAAGAAAGTCACATATACCTAAGCAACCATTTCATATAATTGCCTAGTAAAATCTGCAGCATATCAAGAACTAAAGAAAATGAAGAAATCTGCAACATATTGCCTTGTAAAGTCCTTTATAATCAAGTGGAGCAATTTCGGCAGGTATAGCTCCTTCATCGAATCTGTCCACCATCTAAAAGTGAAATATAAGAATATAACGAACATGAATTTTCTATTGGTTACACTATGAAAACGCATAAACATGACAGACATTTGGAATCACAATCTAATACGCCTCTAATAGAGCTGTAAAATATAAAAAGTTCAATGATACTCACATGATATGTTTATAGCCTGAAAAGAGGTGGGGATCTAAGCAGAGATATATTAGTATCTATTATTTTGTAAAGTTGTATTTGTCATTTTGAGAAGTGGGAGAAACTTTCTACAATGATGCTTGGAATCTAAGGGTTTTCTGGATAAGCATGATCAAGACAAACATTTGGAGTGGTGGCCAGATAAAAGCTAGAAGAATGAGGCCAGGATAAACCAAAAAAGTGGCTCTTTCCCCTATTTAACTAAGAGAACCAATGTGTTCTTTATGGTGCAGAATCCTAGGCAGTAAAGAAAACATCCATAAGATGCCCAACATGAATGAGAGTGTTGAGATGACCAAATGAACCAAAAAATAGTAAGAAGCAAATTCAAATGGAAGTCAGAAGCCCTACCAACTTGCCAAGGTAAGAGAAGACATCTAATATGTTTAATCTATTTGGTCTTGTATGATGAAGAACAGTTGCTGCACTAGTAAGGAGAAGAGGTAAGGAAGAATATAGATCAAGGCTACAGAAGTCACAATACTCCATGACTTTAACATGATAAATAGCTTAGGTAGATCTAAATGCACATTTTACATATTTCCAAATTTTGACACTATTTCAAGATCTTTCCTTCCAGTTCCTCTTAGAAACTCTTGTAGGGAGCAGTTATCCACTTTCTTCTTCGTGTGGGAGCTTTTTCTTTTCTCTTTCCCTTTGAAAGACTCCCCGTCATTCTTGGTCGTATTTCTTTATTATATTAATTTTTTATGGGGCTCCCTATCAATTAAAAAGGGAAGAAAGAAGCAACATTTTTTTCTCTTTCAAATCCAGAACTAAAATGTACTTATACCTTCAAGATGAATTGAAGTATGACGTTACACAAGTTATATATGTTCAAGTAGTGGCTTAGGATAAAACAAAAACCTACCTGCATGAAAGCAACTGCTTCTGAAACAGAGAATAGTGTATTGAGGAATACCCATCGATTTTCGTTTCGCAGATCCACCAGTTCCCTCCCATACATCTCACTTCAATGCACAGAAAGTTAACAGGCACTCTAGAAAATATTACCCTAGTCTTGCTACAAGTAGCAAATCAAATTACAAACATAGGGAAAATAACCAGGTGCAACAGGCAAGTCTATCAGGTCAAAGCAGGAAATATGCTGTGCGCACACAGGAAAGTATATCATATATGCAACATTTGGCTGCATCTCCTCATTAACACATTGGGCTAAACCCAATGGATGATTTCTTAGCCTTTTTCTTTGTGGCGAAAGCATTTGGATCATTGTTTCATGCTTGCCTTTTTCTGAGGATGTGATACAGCTAGCATCCCTATCAAAGGAGTGGTTTTTGCTTTGCATGTCCACCATGTAACCCACTACTGCTCTTGTCTTTGACAGAATAGACAACTTAGATTTATGAATAACCTCAATGATTAAGCTTAAAACATACCTTACAGCTCGAGTAGTTAGCATTGTTGTGCCATGCATAGCCCTTTTTATATAGCCAAATCTATCAGCCTTAACCAAGTTTCCTTTCTCTTTGTCTATTACAAGGCCTCTAATAACCTACACAAACATCAAAAGAATGCACTCAAAAACATGAAAGAAAATGACAAATTCAACAAATTTAAGAATGGTGTCACAATTTAAACTTCTCTAGTTGCACAGATAAAGATTTTACCAAGTCTGGGTCAAATGCAAGTCCATCCACAGGATACCCCATGTTTCTCAGGTTGTCCATACAATAGTCATATGCCCGTCCTTCCCATGCCTGCACCAGTGGTAAAAACCCATGTCAATAATCTCACCAGTTTAAATAATCAAAGGAACTTCTAAAGCAATTATCCATAAGGCTAGACCAAGCAGCCAGGAGATACAATGCATAGATGGAGTATAATTTTATTCAATAAACACTGTCCTGTTTATATATGTTCTATTTGCCCAAAAATCATGCATGGAGAATAATAATGATATCAAAATTAAAACTTACTGGTCAGTAGCCAGAAATGTGCTTTTTTTTTCTTTTGAATAGGCACACCGAAAACTCTAAACTTCATGATACCATTTTACTCAAGAAAATATATGGATGCTTGATGCCCACAATGTGGAAAGAAGAGTATCAGAAAGAAGCGTTTAAAATAAATAGATGTAATGAGAAAAATTGAAAATAAGTGGTCCAACCTCAATTATTTTTTATGGCAAAATTGATAAAATTGACAGGTACTTAACAAAAGGGGATGCACTCTATATGCACAGGAAAGTGGTCCAACCTAGATTTCTTGTGCTGCTTTAACAATAATTTTCCAAAAAACTTTATTTGTAAAAATCAAAACACAGTTGCTTCAGAATGTTGTTGACATGATATAAGGACAGAAAAGATGCCCGAAGGTATTCATCAACTATGGCATAGATATTTTTTCCAATGAAATAACAAGATAAACATAAACATGAAAAATATACTCTCTTCAGAAATTCTCAACATTATGAAATTGATCTGGCTAGACAATCCAAAATTCCAATCAACATTTCTATAGAACTCCTCCATAATAATATCATGGACAACAGATGCCTATATTCCCTCAAGAGTTCTTTCAACTTGGCATTTTTCAGATCTTCTTTCCTTCCCCTCCCTCCCTTTTTCCCCATTGGATAGGCAGAAAACAAATAAATTGCGAGTTACTTGCATAAACTACTCCCTTCCTATCAAGCAACTAAAGCACGGTAGCAACAACTAAGAACATACCGAAGCCCAAGAACAAAAAATACTAAAATCTGAAAGTTAAATCAGGGTTTAACGAGCACCATATTTGGTACTTTGGCAAGAAATTATGCTCATTTTGATGAGATTTATCTCTTGGATAAGCAGTCATGTACTACTCAAACCATTATTGATGCAGTAGATTTTTAATTGTTTGTTGGTTCATAATATAGGCTTAACAGAAACTAAGGAGGTTTGCAGCCTATCAGCAGCACATAGCATATATTGCGCTTCACTTCAAAACCACAAGCCTTCTCATGACAAATAATTGCAGGTTCAGACCAATTTTTCCAACAATCACTGAATATATATATAAGGTTTTAAAGTAACTCCTGCTGGTCTATAGACAGATTCATGCCCCCTGAGTGAAGCCATGGACCATGGTGAGATTTGCACTCATGGTATTCGCCATGTTTGCTATCTATTGCATGCTTTTTTAGTTAGGGTTTGAATTATCTCTAAAAATTCACAATCCTCTCTAGCATAATACAAAAACAAGTTGACATTACCATCACATTATAGTGCATCAAGGTGTAGTCCATGTCATATCCAATGGCACTGATCGACCGGAGATTCAATGTACGGCTACAAAATATGCCACGAGGTGAATGTCTCGACGAAAAAGGGCCCTGCATATCAGAAAATGCTATGAGATTGATAGCAAGCAATTCTGCAAAATAAGATAACTCTGCAGCCCCTGTTACCGTTGAATGGTGGTGCTTCAAGTCTTAAAGTGAGGTTGTAGCTACAGTAGCTGGTTTTTGTTCCTCGTTTGTATGTTTCCGGAATAAAGTTCCCGCCACATTAGTTTGATACTTTTTCTCTACATATATACACACACTCTTACTTAACTCTAAACAATAAACACTGACATAAAGCAATTGCCTAGGTCAGCTTAGGCCACTAGGCTAGACATAGTAGATAAAAGTTGCCTCCTAAGGTTCCAAGTAAGGCGGCTTCAAAGAGTCGATGCCTAGGCAGTCACCTTGGGATAGGGCATAAGATATAGAAGCGAGCCTTTGGCCATTGGTTAAGACATACTTAAATTCTAATTTAATTCAATCAAACATTACATTCAATAAAAGTACAAGATGATTATTATATCATTAATCATAGTGATAATGAAATGGTGGCCTATCAATCTAGTCTTGACGGAAGTAATAACATTTTTAGTTTCAATGATGACTATGATGATGATACCCAAAGGTTCTCCAAGATGTCCCTTCTCTTATTTGTGTTTCTATTTTGATCTTTAATCATTTGGAAAATTACAATATGAATCAATAAACTCTCTAAACAATATGAATAATTATTACTATTTGTTAATTGTATTTATTTATTTTTTGATAGGTTACTATTTGTTAATTTTATTCAACACAAGAAATGAAATATTAATGGTGTTGATTGTTAAAGACGATGTTTGTGTTTGTCAAGCATTGAATAGGCAAATACATATATATTTTTTGTCACTTTACTAAAGTTGGACCATCATCTTGTTTTTTGTCTTTCGCCATAGGTTAAAAGGATTCCCATCTCATTTTTCTTTTGACAACATTGGCTGCTACATATTTATTAACCTTTTTGCTTTACCTCACCAATTTTAACTTCTTTTCCTTTCATGACCATTTTAACTCTCTACGAGTCTATGTTTTATCTTACCATTTCTAACTTTCTATAGCTAGACTCAAATTTAAATGTAATCATCCGTGATAGGATTCAAACTCCAGACCATATGCTTCTACTCAAACCACACTTCCTAACATTCATCCTGACCAACTAGGCTACCTTGGTGGGTTTCCATAGTACGTTCTTCTTCAGACACAAGAAGTTTGAATTTTATGTTGGTGACATGCTTTATGAATTTGTAACAAATTTTCTACCTGGCTTATGCAAGTAAATATAAAACATGACACCAACACAAAATTGAAATATTGAAATAGTTGTGGCATTGGTCATGGCTGACATAGTGGCATTGTTTGTGGAGATACATCTGTAGAGGTAGGGTGGTGTAAGGAAAAGCAAGCATTTTGCTTCCCAACGAAGAAATGTCATGCTTCAATCTTTTTTTCTTACTTACAATTCCTAGCTTCTGTTAAGGAATAAAATCCTTCTTCTTTTCTCTCTTTCTCCCTCCCACCCTTCTTGCTTCCAAAATGTTTTCCTATTGGTGATTGTTAAACGACCAACTCTCCTAAAAGCTCAAGCTTGTAGGATTTGGGTTTAATATGAATATCATGCTTCAACACCCTCCCTCGTGTGCACAAGGCCCCATACCAGCATGCGTGGAAAGTCGAGTCACAATGGACTTCGAATAAACATGGGGATTAAATTGTAGGAGAGGTTGAACCTATGACGCCTGTAGCCGAAACGTCTGTGTTAAGCATTGACTCTCCTAAAATCTCAAGCTTGTAGGATTTGTGTTTAATATGAATATCATGCTTCAACAATGATGATACCGACTAGCAGCACCATTGGCTGTGGAGATATATCAGCAGAGGTGGTATAATAACCTTTTGGTTCCTTAGTATAGATTAGGTTTTGATAGTATTTTTGTCTCATAACGACATATCAAATGAAATATAAACATATTTTCGTCCCATAACTGAAAAACTTCTTCAAGAAATTAAACATCATAAATTTTATATTTTTTGTGTCATAACTGAAAAATCTTTATAGAAATTACACATCATGGATTTATTTCATAATTTATTTCTAGACTTTTTCTTAGACGGATTCACAAGAAATTTTAATAAGAAAAATTGATATGCAACTATATTATCTGTTTTGTTTTACTATCCTTTTTAATGAATCAAAAGATGTTGGATTTGCTTTTTTTTTTTGTTTGCTTAGTAGGTCCTATGCTAGTATATCTACTGCAGTTTTTTCATGTGACATACTTATTTTCCTTTTGTTTTTTGAGAGTTAGTGTCCTATTGCTTCTAAAATACACTTATAGAAGACAAGCCTGATATTTAATTATGCCTTTAAACTTCCAACAAATTTGCAGATATGCAATGGAATAGAATATAGAGTAATAAAGCCTCATATAAAAGAAAATAATAACACCTTCACACAATAGGATTGGTATTTTTAGGAATTTCAAATTGGCTTTTGATTTCAAGCAATTTACTTGCAAATAGTTTTAGCATTTTTTTTATGCATGTACCTGTTGTAATTTCCTAATCAGATTGCGGTCCTTCACCTAGATTGATTACATTTTGAATGAATTGGTCTTGTTTTAAATTTCATGTCAAGCAAATTGTTTTTGGCATTTGCTCAAAAATAATAAAACTACTTCCAAACCATAACTAAGGTATGTTTTACTAATTGGGCCAACGTCACTACTCAGTTAGTTGCTTGGCAATGAATTCAAGCGAGCTATTGATTGCATTCCCTTCGTCAAAAACATGAAAGCAATTAAAGATAACTGGCAAAATCAACAGCCTATTAATTATAAATCTGTTTTTAGCATTGAGCTGTGGGCTTCATACTAGTGCACTCATACCAAACACAGCAAGACAAAAAGGATTTGCATTGCAAACCAGTAAACAAAAAGAAATTAATCAAATTAGTAGATTAGCCACTTTAATCCAAAACCAAAAATGATGAGACTTGTAGTCAAGATAATCAGCAGTGGAGGGGATTAGGAAAATTTTCCAAGCCCCCAAAAACATGTGCAGTGCCAAAACTCAAGCAGAAAAAAAAAAGGAAAGCCCGTCAATGATTGAAATTGGATAATCAGAGATAATGATAATAATTGAGTTGAAGTTGCAGAATAAGGCATATGGTTATGGGGAGGAGGAGTGTCAGTGTACCGGGATATCCAATTGGCGAAGCAAATCCTCAGCCTCTCCAGCTTCCGCCCTGGCAACTTCCTCAATTGGACCCTCGAAGGCTGATCGCCCGCCAAGAACTACAAGCAAAGAGAAGTAGAAAGCTTTCAGAGGAGAAGACAAAGAGAACATAAAATTAAAAATTAAAAAGTGGGGGGAAAATGATACGAGAGCAGCAAGTTACCAAGAGAGTCGAGCTGGTCGACTTTGACATTCAAATCACCCTTAGTGCTCTGTCCAAGATAATCGACGTTGGACTGGGTGGGGGAAGTAACAGAAAACACATCATCTCCGGCGAGGGCACAGAAACAGGAGAAAGAAGGTTTGATGGAGAAGCGAGAAACGGGAGCAAGAAGAAAGTTCCGGCAATGGAACGACGTCGTTTTAGCTCTGGGAGCTGCCGACAGTGGGAGCTCCCTGCACACACCCCATTGGCTCAAACCCTCCGCCCCGCCGCCGCCGCCGCCACAGTCGCCGTCGCAGCTACGTACATTCTGTCTCAAATTCCTCGTGCTGTTATTCGGATCGATAAAATATCTGAGAGCTTGATCACTCCGACGCCATCACATTGACACTCTTTTGTTATAGTAACTGCTTCTGTTGCCGCTCTCCCGACCGTCCGATCAAAGAACAGACAGTATATGTCTATTTTTTACACATGGAAATATTATACATTTATAATTATTAATTATTAATTATACCCGTATCCATCCAGCCAGCACAAAGTATACTTCACTCAGATTTTTCCATTAATAATTCAGTACCAACCCCCGCAGCCCAATTAGGCCTCTCTCGAAATTGTGTCCGAGTCGAGTTCAAACTACTGAGGGCCCATTCGTAGTAGCTGAATTTGGGCTTGGCCTCCTTGCTGCAGCCCAGCCCAGTGTAGGACGGTCTTCGGATCCTTCCCACTCAAAATAAATATAAATTTATTGAATAAAAATACTTTATAGTGATTATTTAACCACCAAACATATTGGTCACATGGTTGGGTTTCTCCAAACTTAAACAGTTGTCTTGTATTTTAGTTTTAGGAATCGTCACATGTTTATGGTAATGCTATCGTTCGTATGATCGCTACAATGACTTGTAGGAAATCACATTAGGTGTAATCTTATTCCTTATTTCTTTTGTACAAATTCTATTTATAAGTGAGATTTTATTCAGTATAGTATAGTGGATGACGTTGTAATTCATTTGTTTCAAAAAATAAAATAAGATTGCCTAAGATTACTATTTTACTCTTAGGAATCTAAATTCTCTCTCTCTCTATATATATATATATATATATATATTAAAATGTAATTCCATAGCTTCTAGATATCATATGAAAACTTTATTACCTATTTTGAAAATAGGAAATGCATCCACAAACTTTATGAATTTAAATATAATAATCCTATCTAGGGGATAAGAAGAAACCTAACCTCCTTTTTTTTCTCAATTTTATTTGGCCACTTTTTCTTAAGCAAGGTGGGGATAATTTTTTGTCATTCTTCATCTTAAATCATTATTCTACCTTTTTTTTTTTTTCTTTATCAATAAAATAGTTATTCTACACATATCTAGGCTTTAATTTATTTTATTTTTTTGTGATTTCATTATCGTCTTGTTACAACATATGGTTGTGTAGTCTTAAAACGTTTTATTTTTTATCATCTTGTTGTGACGTTTATTTGTGTATAGACGACTCAAACGAGTAAAATATATTCGACAAGACAAAAACAACAAATCAAATTATAGTCGTCAATATATTATAGAACTAAAGTCATAGATATTTTAGTTACGATAAGGTTATCAAATATATAGGGTTTGACTCGAGTCATTATACTATTAACATGAATGTTATTTATTCATCTATGGTTTTTAACGAAGTTGATTATGTGTTTCTATTCATGTATTGCTAGTTTTAATCAATAAAATTATTATTCTTTTTTTTAATAATTTAAATATAATAATAAATATTTTAAAGAAAATATAATATTATATATATTCTTAGGCATGATAAACTATTCAAGTTTTTTTATAAAAATAATAATAAAATGTTTATCTATTAGGATGATAAAAATATTTATAGTTAACTTTTTATTTATTAATTTAAAAAAATATTATTTATTTATTCTTATTTAATAATAATAAAACTTTCAAATTTTATCATTTTCAAAATAAGGTGTTATTATACTTTTCTTCCTTTCAATTTCTATTATTACCAAATATTTTCATTCAAATATTAGATTTCCAAGTTCTTCTAAGTGATATAAATGTAATCACATATTATTTTCATTTCACACAAAATAGAAATAGAAATAAAAATAAAATTACCTATTTTCATTCTCCCCTCACATATAAAATATATTGCTAAAAATACTTTCCATAAGAGTATTTTTAAAAAAAATATTTTTCTATAAATTTTTTTCACTTTCTAAATGTATTTCAAATTGTATCAAACACCTATAGTTTTTCTTCTTTCCAAACATTAAGGTAGACTTTGAAAAATTATTCTCAATGATTTTAATTTTTAATGTAATAATTATTTAATACTTTAATTTTTTTAAAATAATTAATGTTGTTTTGAAAATAAATTTTTTAAGAATTCTTTTATATTATATATAAATTATTATTATTACGTTTCTGTTCTTAAGAATAGAAATCAACAACGGTATACAAACACAAATGTAATAAATAAAAAACTTTAAAATTATTTATAATGAAATTATAGGTATTTAAAACACAACAAGATTGAGATATTGACCTTTTGATAAGAACTTGGCTATGTTATTTCTTATAGCCCATTTTTCCGTAAGCAATGAAGGATAATTTTTTGATTATTTTTGAAGTGCAAATCATTCAATACATGTCTACTTTTTATCGTTTTTTCTTGTAAAATGGATTTAACCTACCAGCGTATTTGAGTTTTTTATTTTTTTATTTTTGTGATTTTATCATCTACTTATTGCGATACGTGGTTATGTCGTGAACAAGCGCGATGATTGGTTTTTCTGATATTTTGAAAATCGGTCAGTGGCCGGTCGGACGTGGATTGATTAGTATGGCAGGGTCAGGTTCGTCACCGGCAGATTTTTGATAAGTAGGACAATAGGATGGTAGGTGGTTCCACATTGGTGAATGGTTCGCTCCCACAAATTTTTTTTTTTTTCAAGTTAAAACGACGTTTTTTTTTTTAATGTTTTTTTACATCGAAACAACGTCGTTTTACTTAGAATTCGAAAGCTTGTAGGGTTAGAAGGCTTGCAACTAAAAAAGATTGGTCGTAATAAGAACATAGATTGAAGCGTAGAGGGATTCTGAATGGATACATTTGTCATTTATCTTTGCTTAATTTGTGATTATTTTAGATAGCAAATTATATATATTCACTACTAATTAGTATATATTTATATAAATAAGTTTATTCCATTTTTAATATGTTTTCATATTTAAACATTATACATATTTTAAAAATAAATTTTAAAATACTTTATTTATATAAAAAGTAATAAATAATATCTTAAATATTATTAATTATATATTTTAAAATTTAAATAAAATATAAATAATATATTTATTACGTCACTTAGGTTCAATCGTGGATTCGACCACCGATTGACACCGATGAAGCAAGTGAGCCGAGTAACTTTGGAGTTCAGTCATTGGTCCGGTTTTTAAAATATTGGTTTTTTGTCGTCTTATTGTATCGTTTACTAGTATGTGGACAATTCAGACGACAAAGTATATTCAATTAGACAAAGACAACAAATCAAATAATAGTCATTAAAATGCTGTGAAACTTGAGTCATAAGTATTATAGTTATTATGACTCCGTTTAGAACCCGAAAAATACCAGAGAAAGAAAAAAAATATACTAAAGAAAATGATTTTCTCATATTTGGTTACACTATGAAAATATAAAAGAAAATCAAATATAATAAAAATTCTTCAAAATTTTATATATTTTAAAATTTTTTAGTATTTGATGAACAAATAAAATGAGTTTGAATAAACATATAAAATTAATTTATTAAGTTTAAAACTATTTTTTATTTTCCTTCAAATTTTATTTCCTTTCACTTTTCTTTTATATTTTTTTTCTTAGTATATTTTGGGTTCTAAACATAGGCTATAGAATTGTTATCATAGGTATAGAGCTTTGAATTGATTCACTATGGTGTTAACCTAGATGTTGCATCATCTTCTAAAGTTTTTAACGAATTTGATTATGTGTTTTTATTTATTGATAGTTTGATCGAATTGATTTTGTGTTTATATCTATTGATGGTTTGAAAACTAAGAAAACAAAAGAAAGAAAGACATGAAATCCACCTAAACATTAACTGAAACGATCATTTGGAAGCTAAAGACATGTTAGGTCGCTATTTATTTAAACATAAATAATATCATTTTGGTGTTTTCAAAATTTACTCATTATTATTCGAATTTAGGGTTTTTTATTTTCTTCATATTTTTTAAAACAAAAATAATGGGGACCAAACTTGTCCCTTGATTTTTTAAATAAATTCAACTTTTTCAAAATAAAAAAAAAAAGTTTTTAAAAACTGTCATCAAACTGGTTCTAAATACCTTGATCAGAAAGAAACCTAGTCTTCGCTTGATAAGATTGGTGAGTAACAAGAAAATAGGGAATTGGAAGGGACAAAGAAAATATTCTTTTTGATTGGTACACAAATAAAGGCCACCTCCTAGATGACGGTTTGACAGAAAAACAAGGCATTGACCTTCTAGAATTTGAAAACTTCCACCCTCTTTTTATTTATTTTTAAATGGGAAAAAGAACTTAAGCATAAGAAGTGGAAAAAAGTATGACTTACTTCACAAGGAAAAGATAGTGGGGCCAACTTTTTGAAAATTTCCTCACACGGCAAACAAGTCATTGAGTTGGAATATGATCTTATGATGGTTACTTTTCCATTATTTTGAACATCATCATCAGAATCACAACCCATGGAAAATAATATTAAGGGGCTTTTCATTAGTTTGTATTTTTCATTTGGACCCTTTTACCTAGTATTTTGGCAATTTTCTTGGATCCTAATAATATGATAATGTAAGATGATTTTATGAATTGAGTTATCATAATTTTTTAAAGGAATCCGTATGACTAAGCCTTTTTTTTTTTAAATCCAATGTGGGGACTCACATAGTTATAAAGGACCACTCCTACTTATATAGACATGTAAAAGGACCAAGGACCACCCCTAATTATGTAGGTTTTGTTTTTTTTTTTTAAAGAAAAAATAATTTTATTGATTTAAACTTGTAATAAATAGATAGATCAAATAAACAAATTGTTAATAACCAAAAAATATAAAACAATATCCATTTTAATAGCATAATAAATCAAACGTCATAACAAAACAATTAAAAAATCAATTTCGTAACAGATCGATGACAAACCAAACGTCATAATAAGATGGTGATAACACAAAAAACAAGAAAAAACTTAAATCTTTATGAAATGACCATTTTATTAAGAAATAGACGGAAAAAAAAAAGGGTGTAAATAGGTGATTTCAAACCAAAAATAACCAAAAATGATCCCTCATTACTTAGGAAAATGAGTGACTAGACAACAAAGAATAGAAAGCGAAGAGAAAATGAAACTTATTTCCAATTATGCAGATCTTGTTTAATCTTGTTGAATTGTCATAATTTTTTTAAAAAAGAATCTATATAGATTAAGTGTTACTTTTTTTTTGTTTTATATAATGTGGAATTTGTTATAAGTTCCCCTTCCAGGTTGTAGGCGAAAGCAGACGAGAAGACAACGGTAGCAAAAAGAGAAATGGGGTGTAGGAATTTGGAGATAGATTTGGATGCTAGGTCTAGGATTGTTCTTTACTTGCACCTCAAATGAATAATAGGTTGTATAAAATGTTTTAATTGAGCGTGTCGCAAGAACAACATGCAAGGTTATTCCTGAGATTTAACAATTCTTCATATGATTATTTGGAATAGGAACAACAGAGAGAAACGAGAGGGAGGAAGAATGGATGAAAAAATGATATCTTTCAACACTAGGACATTTGTTTGAAATTCAAAATTATGACTATTGGTCATTAAGACCGAAATCAATGCAAAATGTTATGAATTAAATTCAAACATAGCTATTAGAATTTGAATTCAAGTTGGTTGTTTTGGATTGGAGAAACTGTTTACTATGATTTTATGACTTGGAATGTTTTGAGTTTTAAATAATAAAAAACCAAGGTTTTTATGTAGGCAAATAAAAACAAAATTGATTTGGAGGCAAAATGAATCATGTCCCCATGACCATTCACTGAAAGGGGGTGGGGGTTGCCGTCCATTGATTTGCACGCACTAAAATGACTTTAGGCCCATTTCTTGCGAGGCCTCCTCTTTTCAATTCATGCTCTGACATGCGTGTAGTTTTGGTATCTGACCAAAAAACCTCTTATATTTTCCGATGTGAACAAAGTTCCCTTTTGAAAACTTCCTTATTTACTAACAACAGGATATCACAATTATCTTTTAGGTAGATAAACAGGCTAGAATATTTATAAAATCAAGAGCCTTTATCAAGCCCAAAATAATTGATTAACAATCAAAAGATCTAATAAACGGTTTACAAAATACAAACTTTATTGAAACAATGAAGCATGTCAATTTGTAGTGTGTAGAAAACATACCTGGCATGGATCCAAAATTATTGGCCGTCATTTGTCTCCAAAGAAATCTATAGGGGGCAAGATCAAAGAGAAAGATGGTTAAGGTTAAAAATGGATCTTTCCTTCTCCATAAATATGTTTAACCAAACCCTTGTAAAATTGTAGGACTCTATTTACTTATATATAAAGAGAGCACAAGGGAACAATTAGACTTTGGTCCAATGAGCTTACCAAAGTAAGGGGAAAGATAGAACCATGGACCCATAGCTTGTTAATAACAAATCATCCCATAAATAGCTCATAATTAACATGCACAATTATACAATTAAAATTAATATATGATTATGCTTAGTCCATAATTAATAAATTAATCTAAAATTTTCCCACTTGGACGGCATAATGATAACTCAAATGCTTTCTTAATATATTTACATAGTAATAACCAATCATATCTGATGCTTAGCAAGAGATGATGCATAAAAGCATAATCCAGGCACTACTAGTAAAATCATCATTCAAATGCTTCAACAAGAGACTTACATAGCCATAACTAATCATTTACAATTAATAAAGTGAGAGGATGCATAAATCGTACATAATCAGACGCTACTAATTTAGAAGCATTTCAATGACAAAAGTATTGATTCAATAGAAAGAAAAAACATCAAATTATTATTCATCTGATCAAAATGACACAAAATCATAAGATAATGATAAATGTCAAAATGTGCATGTAATAATAAAAAAAACATGAGATTTCCTTACAAAATACATGAAAAGGAAAAACTCTCACTAAAACAAAGTTTGGAAACCTAACGTGAGCATGCGGGTGGCGTATTCTTGAAGCAACATGGTAAAGCGCTGGTTAGTGGGTTTGTCAATATGCTACTCAATTGAAATGAGAGACTCTACAACTTTCTCTTTAAAAAAAAAGAACTTCACATTAATGTGCTTGGAGTGAGAAGTTCTCTTAGTGTTCCTCGAGAAAGATACAACTGTGGAATTATCAAAGAACAATTTCAGCAGTCTAGAAATGAAGTGAACAACCTCGAGATGATGGAGGTTCATGTTCTTATTGCATGACAAATACCCTCATAACCTGCGCCCGTACTCTACCTCCATAGTAAGAAGAAGGTATGAAGTGTCTACTTGACACTTTTCCATGAAACCAGCTCATTCGATACATCATAAATACTCTCTTGAAGTGGAATTTTTATCATCCATGTAGCTTGCATAATCTGAATCACTAAAACCCCTGACCACCTCACATAGGTGTCGATTTATTTGATATGTCAACATGAGATCCTTGGTACCTTAAAGATACCTCAAAACTTTTTGAGCCGCTTTCCAATGGCTTTGACTAAGGTCACTCAAGTACTTACCCAACAGCTGCACAATGAAGCGATGTCAGGGCATGTACATCATGAACATATCCATTTTATAATGAAAGAATAAGGGATTGCTTTCATGCTTTTCTCTCTGAAATATCGTTATGAAGACATTGGCGCTAGAAAATCACATCATAGCTACGATTGGTGCCTTGTGAAGAACGTGGTGCACATTGAACCTTTTTAGAATGCGTTCAATATACGTCTGTTGAAACCGATCTCATAATGCCACTGATTATCCTTGAAACATCTGTATGCTTAAGACATAAGATGTTTCCCTAAGATCCTTCATATCAAAATGGCTAAACAATAACTGCTTTGTCTCAACCAACAGGTCGATATCATTGGCTGTGAGCGAAATATCATCAACATATAAAACTAAGAATATGTATTTGCTCCCACTGACCTTCATATATATGTATTGATCGACGATGTTTTCCTTAAAACCATTGATAGTGACAACTTCATCAAACTTGAGATACCATTGCCTAGAAGCCTGCTTTAAACCATAAATGGCTTTATGGAGCTGCTTTAAACTTGAGGATTAACAATGGCTTCTTTGTAGGTAGTCGGCACCCTCTCTCACCTTCTCAAGGATATATTCATGACTACATTTGGGGCTACTATGTTTACATCTGGGGCTACTGGATGCTAATCAACAATAAGGCTAGAGATCAAATGAGAAGCAAATTCGAGGCGAAACGGATCAAAGTAGAAACAATAAACCTGAAAAATAAAAAATTAGGTGTTCTTTGAACACAATTTCACCAAACCCTTGGCTTGTACCCGGTATCATCCTCGAAAATAGATAGCTCGATCACGACTCAATCACCTTGGTGAGTATCGACGAACGAGCCGCTTGGAACCTGCCAATCTCACATAATAATAACCCAAGTACCTACTAATGGGTTTTGGATCAGGATTTCTTAGATTGCGAGGTTGTGCGATCTCCTTCCATCTTACATTTGAGCATGGAGTAGACGAGAGACTAGGCTTCTTCCGTGACCATAGCTCATATGGAATCTTAGGAACACACTTACTAAGCACATGTGTCAAAAATTGAGAAATCAAGATTCGAAAGAATCTCAACCTTTTATTAATCTCCATTCTCTGTTTAGAAATATGACCCAGATGCTTGTGTTAAAGAATAGAAGACTTTTCATTAAATCTCAAACGCTTGGATTTACTAACAGTAGGAGAAAAAGAAAGCAAATTATACAATTCTAATCTATAAGGATTCCCTCAAAGTTTTCCATTGCCAAACAATAAAGAGTCTCGATATAAATTAACTTTTCTAGTTAAAAAATGAAAACTATATCCAAGTCTATCCAAAATAGGTACAGATATTAAATTTATCCTAATAAAGGGTATGAACGCCACATTTTGCAATTCAAAAAAAAAGAAAAATTTCTCCTAAGATGCAATCTAACAACTCCAAATAAAAAAAGGCAACGTGAACTCTTGTGTAAATCTCCCAGCGAACATGTCTTTGCTCTGCTTGGATTGGACTCATTTGCTTATCATCACCTTTCTTTCTGTTGGTCTTCAACTTCACACTGTCCCTTGTCTTTTTATGCCCCAGTGACTATGATAATAGTTGCATTTTCCTTTAAAGCCCTCATTCTTGGGGGCATTGGAAATGGAAGGCACATTCTTGCCATTACCCTTGGCCCCAATATCTTTCTTCTTAACATACTTCTTTTCATTGGAAACTGTATTATTAGGATACTTTCTCTTCTTACCCCCACTTCCTTGGGTAGTCACCATAAAAATACTTATGGATCTTCCCTTATTCATATCCTCCTCCTCCTTAGCAAGGATTGCATTCATCTCTTCAATGGTCCATTTATCCTTTTGAGCATTATAACTAGATCTAATACTGTCAAACTACAAAGGCAAAGTCCCCATGATCAGCCAAACAACATAATCTGAGTTAAAATCCATACCGATGGTCTTAATCTTATTATAGCAATCTAATATTTTATCAATGTTTCCTCGTACCCCACTTGTCCCATCATAGAAAGTAGAGTGAAGAGTATTCAAAAGTGTGAGTGCCATAATCTTTAGACCCCTTAGTAAATGGGCCTTAACGACCCAAGGTCCGCCTGGCCCGCGTTGTGAAACGGCCTAAGCTCACTTACCGTATTAAAACCAGGGGGCACTATCTAAACAGGAGAATCCTAAAGCCCGAGTGTTTTCCCATAAACTAGCTCCAAGGCCGCTCGTTTAGGATTTCGAGTCCCCCAGTCGGCCATCTTACTGTATATGAGAAATTCGTTATGGATAAATACATGAAGGCGGAAAATACGCAAAAGAGATATTTATCAGCGGATTTCCCAGTTTCTAAATCCCTTATTTCTCGGGAGATTAATCCTTGATAGGGAAAAAAAGATTTTATCCATAAAATTAAGAGATTTTATCACTAAAATTAAGTGATTTCATCCCTAAAATTAAGAGATTTTATCCCTAAAATTAAGAGGAGATTCGTGAACCATGCCGTATAAATTGGGAAGATCGCCCACGTGGTAAAGCAATTCGAACTGTGAGAACTCTCTACTTTTTATTCTCTATCTTTTCCTCACTTAATCATTGCAGAGCGTGACCTGCACACCGCCTTCGGATCACCTTTTTTACATGTTCACGTTGCGTTGTTGATGCTCAAAGGTTCTGACGATCAAGGTAACAACAATTGGCACCATCTGTGGGAACCGAACAGAAAGTCTCGTCTACAGGCTTTGAGGGCTTGGCTTCAACGATTGTCTAATAGCCCTCTGTCACTTGGAGCTTTATCGATTTCCCTTCCTACATCTGATTTGTCACGTCCCGATTCTCGATTCGACCTGATTGGCGGATCCGAACCGAGTTCGGGGTGTGAGACTATATACTGGGACTCTTTACTTTTTCTTTTTTTATAATTGGATCAAAATATCATATACATATCAAAAGAACTACCACCGGAGTGGTGTCCATCAAATCTATACACATATCTTGAGTCCATTTACAAATACAAAGCGCCCTTTTACATTTACAATTAGGCGCGGAACCTACATGTAGTGAACCCTACTAGTGTCTTGTGGCCCATGTAGGAAGCTTTTCGGACGTCTTCTCTTGTACCTACGGATTAAAAACGTGCTAAGCTTTGCAGCTTAGTGGGAAACATATGTCTTATGCGTATACACATTTAAAGCATAGCAATGCGAGATATCGAGTTTTCATGCATTCATACTAATGAACTTATACAATTACTTATGCTTATACAGACTTATGCTTATTCGGATACTCCCCCGCCAGATTACGGAGCTTATGCATTACATACTACAGGGCTTATACTGGTACTTCTTATCTTATACTTACTCAAAACTTACACTTATAGCAGACTTATTCTTATTCGGAACTTATACTTATAACATTCTGATCTTATAATTACTCAGATCTTACACTCATGGGAGACTTATTCTTATTCGATCCTCGTGGGACCGCAGTTTATTCGGATTCATATATCTGATCTTGAACTATACATATACTTAAAGCGGAGTGCTTATCACGTACTCATGCTTCCATCTATCTTATCTTGGTTGCCTCAGTAGGAATTCTGAGCTTACACTTATACGGAGATGCTTATACACGTCTTGGTACTTATATCTATCTCGGATCTCCTGTGGAGTTGCGAACTTATGCTTATACGGTACCCTTAGGTACTACAAAGCTTATGCAGGCCATAGGGCTTATACTTATACTACGGAGATTACATTTGTTTGGAGGTCGGTAGATCCTCTGAGGGTTATTACGGAGCGTCTTGGTATTGGAGCTTATCATATAAGCGGAAGTACGTAGGTACTCACCCCAGGTTATCATATCGGAGCTTATACGGAGATACTTGTAGGTACTACAGGTGTCAGGATCTGAAGTACTTTCGTAGGTACAACGAATTAATTAGATCACAGTACCGTGGGTACTACATAACTTAATCGGATCTGAAATTGCGTAGGTACTCTGAACTTATACTTATTCTTGTATTTCAGATCTTATTCTTGCCTTATGGAGCATATACCTGTCTTACGGATCTTATACTCGTATTATGGGACTTATTTTTGTATTTCGGATCTTATACGTAAATTACAGAACATATACTTGTCTTACGGATCTTATACTTGTGTTACAGAACTTATTCTAGGATTTCGGATCTTATACTTGTACTACGGAGCATATCCTTGTACTTCGGATCTTATAAGGAGCTTATTCTCGTATTTCGGATACGGAAGTACCCTTAGGTACTACAGAACATTTTACTTGTGCAAAAATACCCGTGAGTCTTCTGAGCAGTTCATTATACGGAGGTGTGCAGTAGGTACCTCTTGACTTATGCTTATTTTTACCGAAGCGGGAGTACCCATAGGTACTACTGGACTTATACTTATTTTTGCAGTCACGGGTGCGAAGTAGGTACTGCAAATTTTACTTGTACGAAGTGCCGTAGGTACTACGAGGCGGAATCTGAGGTACGTGGGTACATTCAAAAACTTTGCGAATTCATTTATTTGCTCTTATTCTTTGACCAGTCTTTATCCATATAAGCGTTTGACTACCCGGACCAATCATAAGAAATGAGTAGGGTGCGATACTGATAAGTACCGAAGGTCTGTCTGATCTTGAGAATGCTAGTAGCCGTCGGGCGTGCACGCCGCGTGTGAGGATGCCGTAGCACCGGCGGGAGGTGCGAGGCGCGCCGTCGGGACGTGCACGCCCGCAGCAGCCAGTCTGTAGCACTGACGGGAGTGTCGAGCCGTCGGGCGATGCGCCTGTGACAAGGTGTCGTAGCACTGGCGGGGAGTCTTGAAACCGTCGAGGAGGTGCACACGTGCGAAGTCTTGGCTAGCACCTGATGGGAGTAACGAAGTATTAATGGGGTGTCATAGCGCGGTGGGAGGCGTCCACTCATTCATTCTTTGGTCCTAGGTAGTCATATGATCATATGTCTTTTTAGAACTCATAATTGATCTTAATCATATTTTGTGTTCATGACATATTGCTTTTCATGTTCATGTTCATGTTTCAATTCGTTTTCATGTTTCATATCATATTCATGTTTCATGAACACATCTTACATATTGCATTTCCCATACTTTTCTTGTTTCATGCCTATTACATATGACATTTCATACACTTGTACAATATGATGCTTATGTATTCACAAATCATTCATGTATTCTTGTGCCTCTATGAGTCTACTTTACTTAGAAATTGGAATCATTCAATTTATGGATCATCGAACTAAAGTTATGGCATTTTCATGCCAAACTAGTCCAATTCTCAAATATCACACTCGGGACAGTTTGAAATACCCATTTCCAGTGTATTGACTCCATATTTGACACTATTTATTTACTCGCTAAAGCTAAAGTGCTAAGGGTTCTTCTCAAGCGGAATCACCCAAATCGAACAGGAACTCGAGTTATGTCCCGAAGGCTGCTTAGGGACTACATTATGTTCAAAAGCTGGAGAAGCATAAAGTGGCTTGAGCATGCTTGCTGAGTGAATTTTAGTGAGCTTTAGAGTCGAATTAGAAGGTATCTATTTCATGATGTTTGGTTCTCCTTGAAGTCACATTTTAAGTATGACTTGAATAAGCTCGATAGGATAAGAAGTAAACGAGTTATGGCTAAAATACGAGCGGTCGAAGCAGAGAAAGAAAACGGAACACTACACGTGCCAGGTGCGGTATGATATCTGGAGTGCAGGGTTCTTTAATTGGAATGTGGGTTTTCTTCCCTTTTTCCATATATTGCTAAAGGAATCAACTCAATACTCAATATACATCAAAAGCCACTCCAAATTCATCTTGTAAACTCAATTTTACTCAATTCATCTTTCATTATATCTTTCTTTAAAACTTTTCCATGAATTTCTCCAAAACCATTCATATAGGTCATAACCCTTTTACAAACGAACGAGCATTAGTTAGGGTTTATTCTAAACCCTAACTCAATTACTTGTCATTTAACCATGAATCCAACCTCAAAGGGAGGATTCCATACTCATCTTGTTCCATATGGGGTTTTACCAACCTTAATTTCAAGAAATCCAAGGTTAGGATGAAATTCTAACAAAACCTACTGGGTTTGGGGACAAGTCATTAACCATACAAAACCTTAGAATTCCATACAAGAAACCCAGTCCATACAAATCTTAAATCCATGCAGCACACGATCTTCCTCTCTTCTTCTCTTCTCTTCTTCATATTCTCTTCCCACTTCTCTCTTCTCTCTCTCTACGGTTTGGTGCTCCCAAAGTGAGACGAATTTGCTCTTTATCAGTTTTGGACTTAAGGCCATGTTTGGCCTAGACAAAAAACCCGTTTGGCTTATTTTCCCATTTTGCTATTTAGCCTTTCTCTTTTTATTATTCGCTCCCAACTTATATATATTAAACTTTGGCATCCCGTGGTTTCCTCAAATTCCATAATTATATAAACTTATTGATTTATGCCCTTTTTGTCCTCAAGTGGTAAATGACCACTTTACCCTTGTCTCTAATATTCATTTGGTCTAGTTTTATTTTCCAAAATTTCATTTAACATATAATATACCACTAAACAAGTCAGAAAGCTAGCAGTACGTTTTGAGATGTTACATGATTAAAATGCGAGCGTAGCAATGTCAACGTCGATGATGATCCAATCCTTTAGAGGATCAATTCTCCATTGGCGTCAGGACATGGAGAGGAAATAAGAGGAGCAAGTAAGATAGATGAAGGAGTTACAAGGTCATGTCGAAAGTTTGCAACAGGAGAATGACTAGTTGTGGGTCCAGATAGCAAAGAGCTGTCATCTTGGAAAAGATGTATGAGATAGCGATCCAAGCCGTAAGCTGATCACTTTCATGATAGAGGAAGGAGCCCATTATCCCACGGCGGTGATACGGCGGATGATGAGTTGT
The DNA here is from genome assembly GCA_016808115.1 of Tetrastigma voinierianum. Lineage (NCBI taxonomy): Eukaryota > Viridiplantae > Streptophyta > Magnoliopsida > Vitales > Vitaceae > Tetrastigma > Tetrastigma voinierianum. Next base: position 279,937 of record JAEQBH010005742.1, read on the forward strand.
TACGCGGCGGTTCCCCATCTTTGAATCTCTCATGGCAAAGTAACGCAGGAGAGCGAGGCGAATCAGCGAGAGCTTCCCATCGCGCGCGCCGGTGATCTTTGTTGGTAGAGCGCGTCACGGGGAAATGAAAGAGCGAGACAAACGCTAACTGGCGGGTTAGACCTAAGGCGTGTGGTGTTGCCCGCGGTATGGTACCACCAATGTTGCTGTTTGATGCCGCCAATGCAACGCCGTCTGCCGCTTTGTTTTGAGACCCGCGTTCTACTCTTACCTCCGACTTAGTGCGAGATCGGAGTGACATGCTCTCTTTGCCCACTGGGGCAACGTTATATTATGAGCCATCTCGAGGGTTTTGTCATGCCGTGCTTTGCCGCGTTGATAGCTGATTACGACCCTTGATCATATGCTCCATTATAATCGGGCGATGATGCCTACAAATGCGATGCGACCGATTGTTGGTAAAGTATTCGGCTAGTTTGCGGGGCACGCCCCCTAGCTTGGTTTCCGCAAATACATGTATTCAATAAATTAGATTCGATAGACTATGGGTTGTATTCATATCGTAGTATCTTTGTTTGGTGCGACAAAAGAGGAACACTAGCATAAGCGAAGGAGTCTATTAGTTACTGCTGGGTTTGGCCGTGAATCGATAGATAGAGTCATATAGCATGGATGTAGTCCTCCAAAAATTTAGGAGCTTTGGGCGTCTACTCCATTCTTCCGGTCACTATCTTGGACATGCGATAATGGAAGAAATTCTCTGGCGGGTTGATAGGTACTCAATGCTGGAGGACAATATCCATGCAATAACCCAAACTGTCATGATTACAAACTAGCCGGACAAGAGAAATAGTCACACAGGAAGAAGGAGTGGTCAAGGAAGGTCGAAAGAGATTGAAAGATCCAGTGATCGGAGTCATATAAAGAGAGAGCTCAAAATTCCACCTTAGGCGTCTGTATAGAGGCACCTATCATTCATGACTTGCCAGAGTTTAAATGGCTTGCATTGATCCAGACGGATCCCTCCCAAAGAAACAAATCCTTATAGTGCGATTATCATAGAGATCATGGTCATGAGACCAACAGGGGCCGAAGCCTAAAGTTCTTAGTGGAAAAGCTTATCAAAGTGGGACACCTTAGGAGGTATATCAGAGAAGTTGACCACGAGGTGGAATCAGGGTAAGCTGCGGACAAAATTATAGTAGGCGCGGCAGTCCCGCCAAAATCCAGACCAGCTATAACTATATATTGGGCGGCTCGTCTGATTACCAGTATCAATCAAAGCTGTAAAACCCGGGTAAATTTGAATTTTTTCGAAAAATGGCAAAATGGTAAATTGTCGCTATAGTATAAGTTGCAAACCTGGAATTTTTTTAGATCTTGGATGACGAAATGAACCTCACTGTTGGATTCGTCTCACGAAATCTAGTTACCCAGACAAATTTTGTTGAATTCCAAGACAGTTGGATTTTCATGATTTTCGGGGCGTCGAGTGCCTAGTGGAACCCAAAAATGAGATTTTTGAGAAAAATCTCGAAAGTGGAAAATAAATTAAGTAAAGTTCATTTTAAAATAATTTAAACTTAAGCCAAGATAAATAAATTGTTTAGACATGAAAACGGACCAGGACAGTGGACACGTCTTTGATATGGGCCTTATTAACAGGCAGATGAGGATAGAAAAGTCCAAGTTTGAGAGAGAGGAGCTCATTTCTTCTTAGGAAAAAGAAAAAAGCGTGTGGAGGCTGAGGAAGAGAAAGAAAGCATTCCAACCTTCTTCCTCTAATCCCAGATTCTGTGATTAAGATTAATTGATCAAAGTGAAAGGTTCATCTACTCGGCCAAGGCTACAAATAGATTACCCAAAAAGAGGTTTTACTTAATGTCAAGGGAAATTCCAAATCAAAATTTTAGGGATGGAGGTGTTCTTGGGACCTCTTTGTGTTCTCTACTCAGGGTGAGTATTCCTACTTTGATTCTTTCCTTCTAAGGGTTGTTTGGTTGGCACATGCCTAAGGGGCTGTTTGGCAGGTCTTTGCTGTCCAAAGGAAATTTGTTTGGGAAAATTTTTGGGGATGATGGAATAGTGCCCTGTTTTGATCCTATATGATGTTAAGCTTTTGGGGCTGATTTTCAGTTAGAAAAAGAGGGAATTTGGACTAGTGTTCTTCTTGAAAATTGTAGCCGTAATTGTGAATTGAGGTTAGACTTTTGAATTACCCAAATTGGATCTATGGCTCGAGTTATAGATCCATTTAATTTAAGATTGTTCTGACTTAGGTTTATTCTTGTTTGTGTCGAGGTTTGAGATGATTTTGATTGGGAAAGGGACCATGACAATTATGGCGAAGTTGTGAACTTGATGTTAGGACCTGTCAACAAATTGAACACATAGGCTAGATTGTGGTCCGTTTATTTCAAAATTGTCATAGCTTATCGCGTGTTGTTTGTGTTCAGGTTTTGGGACAGATTTTGGTTGGAAAAATTTGCGTTCATTGTCCTTCATGAGTGTGGCTGCAATTGTGAAATTGATTTTAGGTTTTTGAATCACCCAAATTGGACCTCTATATCTCAGGTTATGGTCCATTTTTCGGGACTACCATAGGTTGCCCTATTTTGACCCCATACACTGTCCAGATTTTAGGACTGATTTCTGGTTGGGAAAAAGAGGGAATTTTGAATAGTGTTCTACATGGAAACTATAGCTGCATCTATAAACTTGATGTAGGATTTTAAATCTTCCCAGTGGTTGCCAAATAGTTATGGTCCATTTCCTAGGACTTCACTGCAACAGCTAAGCCCCAATGGTTTATTGTCTAGATTTTGGAATTTGTTAGGGGACTAGTTTATGAACTAAGTTTGGAACTATTCTGTGTTCTATTATGTCTTGTTGTGTGGAATGTTTTGTGGGCATCTCTATATACTGCGGCGCGGGTCTTGAGGATCAAGTTGTCATTGCTTGAGTTTGAGTGACATGTTTGGTGGTAATTGATTGGAGGTCAATATGTGTGTCTTAATGTATCGACATGTGATGAGTTTGTGTATGGATAAGGCCATTACATGGCTTGTTTGTAAAATATTACAGTGGATGTTATGTAATTTGGCCCTAGGGGATAAAGTAATATCATTACTTGAGATTAGTGATGACTGCATTAATGTTGATATATATGTATTGCAAATATATTAACATGAGATGTGTGATCGTTTGAAATTTATGTGTTGATATAGTGTCCATGATGCATGGTGATATGCGTAGTATAATTGTCCATATAGCATTCATCATATATGTGACATGGTATAGACATGAAATGGCACATCACATTGTATATGCATAGGGACATCGCATGAAATGGGTGTGAGTGCATGGTTATAATTAACACTGTGTTTAGTGTTTGATTGGGTGGGCTTGGTAAGGTGGGACAACGTCCAACAAGGTTGTACGGTTGTATACATGAAAATGAAAATATGTGTCAAGTATTAGCAAGTAGGGATAGACACCCCCTTGAGTGAAAGCCCTGTTAGTTTTGGTTATACACATGTGTCCAATAGTAAAAGCTCATTAGAGTGTGAAGGAAACTGCGAAGACACAGTGATGATCTGCTGGAAATTAAGCTTACTCACAAAAAGACACATGATTTTGAATATAAGCTAAGTCATTCAGGTGTAACATCAAAAAGCTTTTGGTTTAAAAAACAAATCAATTTTGTTGTAAAATGATCATTGGATGTAATCCTGAATAATGGGTTTATCACAAGTCAACATCATGTGGTGTGGTAGGAGTCGTGGGGCTCTAGGGTATGAGGAAGTCGGTAAGGACTCGGGTGCATGGTACATGATTGAGTCTCATCTCATTTAATGACATGTAGGATTCCATAGTAGAAATTGCATGTTTTTACTTAGAATGTGAATGTGAATTGTGAACATGACCATTGCATGTGCACTTAGGTGGGGAGTAGCCCTTGTTGGAAGTTTACTCTACTGGGCATAGCTCACCCTTTATGGGACCCCCATTTCAGGTACAGGGAATACACCGATGCAGCTCGCTCACTCGAGGCCGTAGTTGTGAAGAAAATTTGGAGTTGTGACTTTATGTCCATTTTGTAAAGATGTTTAGACAATTAGTTATAACAATATTTTGTGTAAAGAATTGTAATTAAATTCTTATGGGATTGTTTTAAATATAATTTTGTATGTTTTAAATGACTATGGATAAATAGGCCCAATTGACATGCCTCATAAATGGACCTCGTGCGGTCATTGTGTTATATTAGACCCCAGGATGGAGTGTGGTATGTATGTCACATAAATTGTATTTTGGGTGAGCTCCCCGTACAAAGGGACTTTGTCCGATTTTTGTTAAATATGGGTCCAGGTAAAGGGGACACAATAGTGAGTATGGGGTTACACATCCACAGTTTTCGATGGGTTAATGGTTGGTCAGCAGGCCTGGGTTGGCGTCACTTGAGCGCTGGCTTATAAGAGGCTCTTGAGAGTTGCCATAGTTAAAGCCAAGGTAAATGCTATCCATGTGGAAGGGGGACATGAAGAAACCAAGCCAATAGATAGCCCCGATCTTCCTCGAGTCAGCCGAATAGGATTAGTGCCTTGCTGGCCTGCGATACTCACCCTCTATATTAACAGTTTTGATGTGCATAGGGTATTAGTAGATCCTAGTAGTGCGACAGACTTGTTGTAACTACCAGCCTTCAAGTAGATGAAACTTTCCTTAGGTGTCTTTGAACTTCGACCGAGGTAAATCTCTCGTTTTATTGTGAGCAATAAATGCACTAGGAGATATTTGCGCTCCACAGTAAAAAGTGGACGGAGTCCTCAGCCAAAGTTTTGTTCTCAATTGTAGAGAGCAGGGCCCTTACAATGCCATAATAGTAGAGACTGCAAATTGCACTGTTAAGCTATCCCTTCAACCTACCACAAAAGCGGTGGAGTTATTTAACTAGCATTGGGCGAGTTGACCCAGAGTAGTTAAATTGACATGACAATGTTGTGACTATACAGTATATAGACGAAATGGGAGAAAAGCTCTAACAATCCTCCCCTCGAAGATCAAACCCCCCAGTAGCAATCACAGTTCACCGCCTAGATTAGGGTGCAAGAGAAGGATCCATTGGTTGTGGATCCCTTGGAAAAAGTAGCTATGGACAGGTTAGAAAAGTTCATGTAAGTCAGTTTGGTCCTATCCAATGAAGAAAGGGAACGGTTACAACTCATAATGTTAAATAATATAGATGTATTCGCACAGGCTATATCGAGATATAGTTTGGAATTAATCAATGGTGGCCTTTAAAGCGGAATATTATTCCACATTGAATGGTAAGACAAAAAAGCGAGAGGCATTTCCACCCGGCCCACCATCAAATTATTTAGACGAAATAGAAAACTTTAAGTGGTTTCATGGAGAAGTGATGCAGATGGCTATTAGCGTGTGGTGGTGGATCTAAAGAAAGGCGGTAAGTGGCGAGTATGTGTAGATTACACTGACCTTAACAAAGCCTGCCCAAAAAATAGCTTCCCTTTGTAATCGTAGATCAAATTGTTTGATGCTGCATGTTCCGAACACGAGGGCATTTATCGTTTACGGATGCTTTGGGTTATAAGCCGATTCCCATGCACCCTCCTGATGTAGAGAAAACGACCTTCATTACAACGCACGAGTTATATTGCTACAATGTGATGCCTTTTGGTTTGAAGAATGCTGGGGCGACTTATCAAAGGTTAGCAACTAAGATATTCTCACATATGGCTATAGTAGAAGCGACATTCACATGTATTCAATATGAATCTTGTCTTGTTTGTCATTCAATATAATGTGATTTCGCATGAAAATACGAAAGTTACCCTCATGACGACCCAAGTAGTGAATCCCGTCATGTTGGTAATTCAATAATGCGTTTCAAATCAATTTACTTTCATGTAGTAAATTCACTTATGGTTCAAATACACGCACACATGCAGATATTTGACAAACATTTTGAATAGTAATAATTCAAATCGATATATATATATTTCACAAATAGAACTTGAAATGGAGATTGAGTCACAAAGAAACAACTGACAAAGAACAAAGAACATAGAACAAACTGAGAACAAATAGAGAACAAAGAATAAACCAATTATCGATTCCTTTTCTCTTTCGATACCAGTCCTAGGTCAGGTTGTCGTCTTCACCCGCACCTAGTCAAATACAAATTCTTCACTCTGAAGGGTTAAACAACAATCATACTAAACGAATATCACGTAGGGCACGAGGTACAGACGCTTTTCACTTAGTCTCATTCTTATTTGAACCCCCATTAATCGTTTCTTAGGGTCCCTAAACAATCGGTATACGAATACAAAGCTTAACGTGCAAAAATATGCAAAAACAAATATTGTCGAAGCAAGTATATCAACACTGGGCCAGAATCGTACTACCCCATCGCAATGGGTACTGGTATCATTTTGATGGCACCGGCACCACTTGCTCCACCGCATCATAGATCGGTACCACTTTATTGTACCGTACTAATACGCGATTTTTGACCGTAATGGATTTTGCATTTCACCCATTTTCTTCATCAAACCTCCTCCAATTCATCCCATCAAAATCCACTATGGAAATCCACCCAAAACAACTCCAAAGGTGGGTTAGAATCAACGAAACCCTTTCTCTAAGTTAGGGCTTTCTCCCAAAATCAAGATCATAAAAGGAGTGGAAGTTAGGTTTGATTTTCTTATCTTATTTCTTCAAAGCTCCTCTTGTAGGTTGCTCGATCCCTCAGAGGAAGAAATGGGAAGCAAACCCAACCAAACCACTCCTTCTGCAAACCCTAGTCTTTCTCCCCCTTTCTCCCTTCCCTCTCTCAAACGGTTTGCTCATAAATGAGCCCTAAAGGCCACTTTTGGTCTTTTAAATATCCCACTTAAGTGTAAGGCCATGTTCGCCTTCCACCCTCATCCTCATTTCTCATTTTCCCTGCCTTCACCCTTTATTTCCATAAGGCCTGCTTTTCTTTAACTCCATTTTTCATTTAAGTCTCCTATTATTCCACTTTTACATTCATTTATCATAAAATTCACTTAGACATTTATTCTTTATAACACCGAATTCTAGTCCTCATTGCATAAATTTCCACATTCTCCTCGTTTCTTTTTCACTGGTTGTTTCCTGTTCAATCACTTTCTCAATTTAGCATATAATATTCAATCATATGTCTACACTTTCAATTTTACATTTTACAATTTAGAATAAATTTTATCAAATCTCCCTAAAACCTAAGTTTGAATTTAATTCACTTAAATATAATAAAACATATAAAATTATAGGGTATTTTTTGGGTGTTACAGTTGAATTTTCACGATTTTCAGGACGTCGGGTACCTGGTAGACCCAAAAAACGGGATTTTTGAGAAAAAAAAAATCTTGAAAGTGGAAAATAAATTAAGTAAAGTTTATTTAAAATAAATTGAGCTTGAATCGGGATGAAATAAATTGTTTTGGGGTAGAAATGGACCCGAACGAGTAATGGACACTTGGCGCGATGTAGGCCATGTCTCCAAACTTAAGGATTAAGTTAGGAAAAAAGAGATTTTGGAGGAAAAGGTCTAATTTTCCTGGTTTTTCACGTAGGAGAGAAAGAGAGAAAGAAAGAGAGGAAACCAAGCTTCTCTCTTCGATCTACGGAGTCCGTCAGTCGAAATTCATCGGGCCAAGAACAAAAGTTCATATACTCGACGAGGGTTATTACAGGGTATCACTAAAAACACGGATTTCATTAAGAATCTGCGAGGAGTTCGAAATCAAAGGTTTCCTTGCTTATGTCATCACGGGACTTCTGTAGCTTCTTCTACGCTTTAAGAGGTATGGATTCTTCATACTTTGGTTTATTTTCTACTCTAAGGGATGTTTGGTTGTGTTTTTTTGCCTTGAGGGGTTGCTTGGTTGGGTTTTTTATTCTAAGGTTGTTTGCTGTGTTTTTGCCCCATGGGCCCGTTTGGAAAATTTTCAATGCGGGAATGTCGCCTGCTTTGACCTTATGAAACATCAAGATTTTGAGACTGATTTTTAGTTGGAAAAAAGAGGGAATTTGGACTAGTGTTCCCCATTGAAATTATAGCTGCATTTGTAAACTTGATGTAGGCTTTTGAATCACCCAAATTGGACCTCTACAACTAAAGTTATGGTCCATTTTATTCCTGTGGATTGGCAATACCTAGGTTGTTATTTGTTCAGGTCCATTTTAGGACCTGACAGATTGTTTCTTAAGTGCTACTATGGGACTGTTTTCACATCCTATTTAGGGCATGATTAAGGCTTGTGGATGGCTGGTTTGGTAACCTGTTTATGGCTTGTCTCAAGGCCGTTTTGTGGACGATTTTTTGGGCATAGTATATGTCACACCTGGGCCTCGAGACTGGTGCAGCCAATGGCACCAAGTAAAGGACTTATTCGATGTCAGATGCGGTGTTCCAGCGTGACACTTGTGATGGATTTCTATGTGCAAATGGCTATTATAATGGGCTGATTGTATGTAAGGCCATTGCTTGATTATAGAATGACATGTTGTATGTTGATGTTGATATATACTTGCATGATATATTGACATGAATGAAATGATGTATGGAAGTCATATGCAGGTGATGTGATTATCCATGACACTTGATAGTGATATGGAATTGTGTGTCCATGTAGCATTCATTATGCATGTGGCATGACATAGCATGCAATGGCGTATCACATTGCATTTATACCCGAACATCGCATGACATGGTGCCAGTATTGCTATAATCAACATCGCTGGGCTTAGTGTCGATCGGTGGTACTGGTATTTGTGGGATAACGTCTGAACAAAGGTCGCACTCGCTGTATACATGAAAATGAAAAATATGTGGCTCTGTGATAGCAAGTAGGGGTAGATACTCTCAGCGAAAGCCTCGATATTTTTGGTTATACATATGTGTCCAATAAAGGAAAGTCCGTGAAAGTGTAGGGAAGGCGTGTTTACTGACTCCAAAAATTGCCACCCACAAAAAAGACACATGGTTTTGAATATAAATGATCATTATGTAACATCCTAAAAACTTTGGGCTTGAAAACAAATGAATTTTGTTGTAAATGATCATCGATGTAACCACAAATGATAGGTTTTGTCACACTTTGACATCGTAACAGTGGTAAGAGAGTCATATGACTCGCAAGATGTGAGCCTGCAGACTCGGGGTGTAGGGTACATGATTGAGTCTCATCCTACTCCCATGGCATGTAGGATTCCATAAGAGAAATTGCTGCTTTACTTGAACAGAATGTGAATTATGAACATGACTCATCATATGTGCACTTGTGTGGGGAGTAGCCTCTTTAGGAGTTTCACTACCATGGCTCACCCTTTATAGGAAAACATTTCTCGCCTATGGGAAGTATACCGATGGATCTACACTCACTCAAGGTCGTAATTGGTGAAGAAAGTCGTCAGGGCTTTGTAATCATTTTTGTAAAGATGTTTGGAACGAACTAGTTCTAGCATGTATTTTTTTGTATAAGAGTGTTGTAATTAAACTCTTAAGGACTATGGTAATATAGCCTTGTATATTTTTTAGTATGGATAAATGAGCCCCGGATGGGTCATGTTATTGTATATCCTTCAGGTTGTATTTTGGGTAGAGCTCCCTGTACAAAGGAGACTTTGTCCAATTTTTGTTAAGTTATGGGTCCTAGTAAAGGGGACACAATAGTGTGGTATCGGGTTACCCAACATCCACAAGTTTTCTGTGGGTTGACGATTGGTCAATGGACCCCCGGGTTTTGGGGTGTCACAACTTGGTATTAGAGCCTAGGTATACGAACACTTAGGGCTTCGTGGGCATGGGTCTAGGACATGCAGTTATGGTACAAGGCCTAGGTTTATGATTACTTGGCGCCTGATAGATTTGGTACCAGCTTCACAACTTGGTATCATGGCGTAGGTATGTAATTACCTAGGACTTGATGGGCATGGGTTTAGACCATTGCATTCATTGTGCATTTCATGTTTTGTACTACGTGTTACATATTGCATGAATTATATACATGGTAGAATGTATATGGGAAAAGATGAACACTAGGGTTAGAGAACATAACCTTAGGGGTTCGAAAAATGAATGAACGGATTAGTTCATGATGTGAGGTCTATTAGTAGTTGGCACATGCACTATTAGTTAAACAAGGAGATGGATCTCAAAGTTTATGGAGATCACCTCTGAGGCCACTAGGATAAGGCTAGCTGCATTCTAGCTAGAGAGTGAATCCCAAGTATGGTGGGATTGGGTCAAAGCCTTAAAGAACTTGGAGGCAATGAAATACGAAGAGTTCTATGAGCTCTTCATGGGCAAGTATTTCCCAGCGCCTACTCGACATGCAAAAGCTTGGAAGTTCCTAGAAATGAAACAAGGAAGGATGACAGTGTTGAAATAAGTGGCTAAGTTCACTGAATTAGCTCTATGCTTTCATTGATGATTATGTGGCCACGCACACAAGCAAAGTGAGAAAGCTCAGGGATGGTCTCGAAATGTCCATCCGGGGGTAAAATTATGGAACTTCTCCTACAAGACATGGACTTGATGGTCATAGCAGCAATGACCATTGAGAGGGAGGTGAATGACGCACGGAACATCTAGGAGGCAAGTGTTAGAGATAAGTTAAAGATTTGGGCTTAAAGGTTGAAACCTTGGAAGAGTCGTTGCATGAGCCCTCCCCACGACACCAGTGTGGAACGCTTATAAGATACGCCGGATTGTGAGCGATATTCAAGGGTTCTACTCACTATGGACCTTAGGGTCATAGACATGTTGAAGTTTGATGTCATACTTGGAATGGACTGGTTGATAGCACATCGAGTCGTTATAGATTGTGATCGCAAGAGAGTTAGCCTCCCTACATCCGACGTGGTACTGTTTTATGTTTGTGTGGGGATAAGGCACGATGTTTATCCCAAGTCGTGGTACTCCACTTGAAGGTACTGTAGTTATCGGGCTATCAAGAAGCCTACCTTAAAGGACGAGGTGAGATGGGATTTGGGTCTACCTCAGGTGGTTTGTTAGTACGAGGATGTTTTAACTCCCCCAAACTTAAAGCTTTCATTATCCCTGCTAAAAGAAAAGACTCAATAAGCCATTCTCAAACAATCTCAAAATAATTTTAAGGACATTTTTCTTTTTCTATCATCTTTTCAAATAAAGCAGCAAACTGGATTGATTAAATGTCAGTTGCCATGTCATTTCCAAGTAAGCTTTATTTCATAAATCTTAAAATTTTCAATTCAGTTCATATAATCAAACAAACAATTCATATAATGATAAACAATTATAGTTCTTGATTTCTGCTGTGGTAGTGTGTGTTGGTCTTCCCTTTATAACTAATTTGCAAATTAGGTAGCCTTATGAGATATACATTAAAGAATGGAAGTCTTTTCAAAGTGACTAAGGTCCCATAGGTTTGTTAGTCATATTACTCTCTACTAATTTAGGCACATCACCACCTTCAGGATCAAATAGGTCTTCTAGGCTTGTAATGTATGGCTTAGGCATTTGGTAGATGATTGGACATTTAAGGCACACTCTTACCTGTGACTATACATTTTCAGATTTCGCTTTCACTGCTCATCCTATATTTCTACTGAATCAAGATTTCAAAAGTCCCCTAACTCTGTCGTACATTTTTCTGCATTTTCTCCTCTGTGGCTTTTTCTTTTCCACTGCTTTTTACACTATGCTCTAGAAGTTCTTTTCTTTTTCATGTTTGTTCAAGGTTTTGGAATGGTGCAATGTTATGCCTTTTTAAGCTTTCTACCACCCTTAACAAGCTTTGGGTCATCAACTCCCATACCATTTGGCATTAGGGTACTAGGTGTAGAACAACTGGCAATTTAATCGTCAAGGGAGAAGGCTGCAAAAACTCATTCCACCTTGAAACTTTCATTCTTTTTCAACTTCTTAATTTTATGTTTTGCACCTCCTTTAGTATATCTTGACTTAGTTATTCATCTTTCACATCCCTAATTCTTCTCCTTCTAAAAAGAAAATACTCTCCCAAACTTTTCCTCGTGATCAATTTTCTACATTCAGCTTGCAGTTTGGGCATATTAATGGTTATGTGCTGAAGGATTAGTTTTCAGTGATGTTTAAGGTTTTTTTTTTTTTTTCATGTGGCTCATGATGTAATTGGCATTAAGCTCAAACAAGGTACTAAGGTATATGCATATATATACATATGCATATCCAAGGGTAGGTTTTGAAAGGCTCAAACTGTCCAAGGATGGCTTAACACTTCCTCGCTATTGTGATGCCTAGGATTTCGTCTTGAATAATAATATAGCAAGTTCTAGGACCCTTTGGAGACTAAATGATGAATCCAATAAGGTGTTCCTAACCCAAGCATAAATAGTTTTTCAAGGTACTAATGACCAATGTGCATAATTTTTAATCATCTTGAACTACACTATTTAAGCAAACTGGAATGATCAGCTTAATTAGTAACTTCAGTCTTCAAGATTCTGGAATTTCAGCCTATTTTTCATTGACATCACAACTTCCTAATCCCTTAAAGCTCATTTTATCCACTTCATCCACCAAGAATTTTCTTTATTAAAGGAGAAACTGTGACGCCCCCAACCCGGCACCCAGTGTCAAGTGATGGTGTCACTTTTTTTTTTCTTCTTTCTTTCCTGTTTACTATAAACTTAATTATAAACTTTAAGCTTGTTTATTCATATAATGTTAAACATTTAACTTATACTATATTTTGTAGCAGCAGATTACAAAATATATTCAAGCTCCACAAATGGGAGTGTTCGACTTATACAAAAACTTTACATTTGTTTACAAACAACAAAAAGAATATTACATATACAAAATAGACCAAAAAGTCTTCCAGTGGCATCTAACTATGTGTTGGACCTTGAGACCGAAGCGGAGGGGCCATAATCTTCTTGCTTCGCCTTTAATTACACGGATGAAAACCCGTATGTTTTTACGCTTAGTGGGAATAAACTCTGACACCCACCACTCAATATGGATCACACTTCATACACATGCATATACATCTAATATATCATATCATTAAACATGTTTATACATATCTCATATTTACTTATCATATCATGTTTCATTTCTTATCAACGTTCATATACATTTCATATGTCATATTCAAGTCATTTGTTTTATGTTTCATGCTTGCATAAACCTTAGAAGTGGATAAAGGAAACTATAAGGACCCGAAGGCACTGTACTCACTATACGAAACAATGGTCTATAAGGGCCCAAAGGCGCTGTTTTCATTGTGCGAGACAATGACTATCTATAAGGGTCCTACAGGTCAGAATGACCTAAACGGGCTTAACCTACTAGTATGTCGTAGACTTGTTTTTCCTAATAGGCATGCCCATCTATCCCTCTACTGTGTTCTAAGGCATAAATCCATGTGTATTTTATGTTCAGTACATATCTCATATTCTCGGATTATTATTGTCATCCGGTAATCATATGCGATATTTACAATCATTTATTCGTATCTTTGCATTTTTCATATCTCATTATATGCATGAATAACTATGGTTACCATGTATGCTTATGAGCTATTTACTATCATTCCAATTTCATCAAGCTATATATGGATGGATTCTAGACTCAAATGGCTTTCCATAGAGTTCAAGAACATCCGAAACGGAGTTCGGACGAAGAAATTATGACCATTCGAAGTTGGAGGCTTCCCATGAATAGTGACTACGAGCAAAACCAGTAGGGCCTACTATTTTCATGATTTCTGGACCTAGTATGAGTTCCAATATTATCTAGCCATATAAGATTGACTTTGAGATCTGCAGGTTTTCCATAGATTCAAGAAATGTCCAAACTGATTCACTGTAAGAACAGACCAGATAAAATACATTTTGATAATTTTACAACATCTCCTTAAACTAACATTTCCTTAATGCAAATATTTCTCAACAAGACAATCACTAAACTGTTCAAACATAAACCCATACACCCCAAAACATGTATATGTAAGACGCACATTTCATAACCCATCCCATGGTCAATTACTAGTTAGGAGAGTTTCCAGTCTAAAAAATGGGAATCCATACTTAGTTTCCATACAACCCCAAATCAACCACAAAACTAAACCAAAACAATTCAATCTAGTCTAAACTCGCAAGCACCACCAATACTACCAAGTAAGGTGGTTCTTTTATACCCAAATTCATAAAAAGGGTTTATGGTTTGATTTTTTCCATACAAGTTCCATACCAACCATAGCATCCTATACTAGTACAAAAATTCCATACCTTTCTGGGCTTTCTTCTCTTCTTCCTCTTCTTCTTCTCTTCTCCTCTTCTTCACCTACCCGTATGAACTCTCTTCCTTAGACCAAAAATGGGGTATTTTTAGTCTTATTCCCCTTTTTACTTAATTTTCCTTTTATTTGCACTTAGATCCTTAAAGTCTCCTTTATTTGCAAATCAAGTTATGCATATTTCACTTTAGCCTATAACCTTTTTATCTTATGACTTTTGTGTCTCGTCTTAACAAATTACAAATTACCTCAGATTCAGAGGCCTGTGCTCTCGAATTTTCTCACTTAGCAAAATAATAATTGCGAAAAATTTAAAATGCACTTATAATATACCCTAATTATGTTTAAAAACGACTAGGGTGTATTTCGAGGTGTTACAGAAACACTAAAAACTCTAAAAGCTGGGTATTGAAATTTCTAAACCTATACAGACAAATAACTCCCCCAAACTTAAAGCATGCATCATCCTGAAATAAGTAAATTAAGAACAAAAAACTACCCTGGATGATCAATTCTGCATCTTTGAGTTTGGTTTGGAGTTTAGTCTTGATGAAACCTTCAATAGATTCGGCTTCAACACCCTGAAAAACAAAAACAGTAACATAAAAAAATTAAAACAAATCAAAATGCTATACTAACTTAACTGAAAATAAACTATACTAATTTGATAGAAACTCTTGCTCATTGGGCTCCAAGAGTCAAGCCCGTTTTTAGAGTCCAGCTAGACTCATTGGAAAAGTACTAACTCCTTGCTTTGGCCATTCATCCTTTGTGGCCACTGCTGCTTCTTCATCCTCATATGTTCTGAAGACGACTTCCTCCACCTCAGAAATATACAATAAAGGCTCTAAACCCAACTCTTCGATGGGGAAAGAGTTGGTATTTAATTTAAATCCTTCAAGAGTGTCCTCTTGAAGGATTCTAGGTGCTGCTTCTCAAAATACATCAATGAACTCTCTATCCACATGCACTTCATTTTCCTCAACCGTAAGTTGTATGCTTTGGGTCGAGGTTGAACTTCACTCTTCCTCTATCACTAGCAGGTCATTTCCCAAGGTTTTAAGTATATATCCGTTTCGATTTCAGGGCAAGGGAAAGTGTTCCTGTAATTGACACTTGTTTCTCCTTCCATGCCTACAATACACAAATTATGTGGGGAACGACTTACTAATCCCAACCAAAACATTTTCCTCGTTCGACCGCCTGATGGTGCTCTTCAAATTGGCTTTTTCCATTGATAGCTCTTCTTCAGTAGTAGATTTATTCTCTTTCTCCTCAACCAATAGAGGTTCTTGGATTTCTTCTTTCAAATTCTGAAACACCAAGTTACATTCTCTTATGTCCTCTTCTAGCAAGGTACAATCCTTCCTTATCGTAAAGGCCGACTTGTTCCTTATAATTGTAACTTGAGTTTCCTTGACCTCCACTGTGGTTGATAGATTTGGGTGCTCTTTCCTGATCAATGAGGTTGGTGAGAGCATTAATCTTCTTCTCAAGTGCGGATAGGTGCTCGTCTACTGATAGACTATTCATTGTTGCACAACACCTTCTTAACTTATAAAAAAAAATTTAAAAAGAAAAACATAAAAAAAAAGAACAAAATTTGAATAAAAAATAAAATAAAATACAATGTTCAAATTAGCAGTTTCCTCTTTGGTTTGAATATTGATCTATAAACCTCTTAGTTCGATCCTCGGCAACAGCGCCAAAAACTTGATTGATCGATTTCGTATAGACCTAAATTCTTTTATGTTTTTCTTCTTAGTTTGTTACTGAAAATGCCCAGCAGTAGTGCTACCCAAAAAATTATCACAGTTTTTAGGGACTGATATTTCTGCTGTTGGTTTTTCTTCTCTATGATGAAAATGTAGATTGGTCTAAATTAAATCGCTGTAAGTGCATAGGTTGTACAAGTAATAAAGTGAACCTTTAATTTCAGATTTTGTACCCATAGGGATCGATAAGAGAATCTATAGATCAACTACCCCTACTACTCAAGGTCCTCACTATTTGAACTCCTAAGTTTCTAAGGATGAAAATTAAACTAAAACTGAAATATAGAAATTGAAATAACAAATTCTAAAATTAACATAAGAAAAATCAGTAAAAATAGACTAAAATAACAGAATTGCCGATGTAATCCGCATTAATCGAATGGGACTTGTCTCTAATCATCAAATTTATAAAGTAGTTCTCGTTTAAACAGATATTTGTTCAAGAGCAAGGTAGTATAGCCTTGGATTCCTCTTGACACTGCACATTTCACTCTCCAGTTTGCCACATTCCTATCTCTAGATAATGGGTTTGAAGAGCTACTTGTAAGACATGACCCTCTTTAAGATATGTTTGTTTTTTATTTTCCTAAACTTCATAACAATTTCTTAAGAATCAAGTCCTGTCATTCCCATAGACATGATAACCGCAGATCAAACTCAGATGATGTGATCAAGTATGCCAAACTTCGCAATGCCACCCAAGAACTTTTCAACTTCTATGCAAGAACGGCGCCAAAACTTGTTAAGACTAAATCAGAAGATGTGATCAATGTATGCCAAAATTCCACGCACTCAAGAAATTTTCAATCCCCTGCCAACCAAGCAATCGTATAAACCCTTGTCATTAACCAAACGACACACGCCAAACTTCTTGACACCACCACCGTGACCACACCAACCTCGACAAACGACTTAAAAACTTGTTGAGACCATTTTTCATGTTGCCATAAAAATCGATTTGTTCTTTCAGAAATGACTCATTTAAAATTTGTGTGTGTGGTCTTGATCACTGCAAGTGCACAGGTCATACAAGTAATAAAAGTGGATATTTAAAGTCCAGATATCGTTCCCACGAAGAAAGATGATAAATCAAAAGACTAACTACTCCATCTACTCAAGATCATTACTATTTGAACTCCTTTGATATGATGATAAGAAGACTAAAATGTAGTCCTAGACTGAAATCTTAAATATACAAAAGTAAAGTTTCATAAAATTGGGGTTGAGGATTCATTGAATGAGACAAAATTGGACATGGATCAATTAGTAATAATCAATTTCTACATCATTTCGATTCATAGCTCAACCATAAATTGGAACCTGTAGTTTGTCAAAGATGCAGTATAGCTCCTCGGATTTCTCCCTCAACCATACTTTTCACCGATTAAAGGTTCATATTCATTTCCAAGACATGATTCTAATCAGTTACTTGTAATATGTAACCCTCTTTCTAAAATTTAAGTATTTTTCCTTTTCAGTACGTCATACTTAGATCTTAAGACTAATAAATTCTTACCCCCATAAACAGGATATTGCAAGCCTTCTCCAATTTGATTGACACCTCATCCTACAATTATGATGAAAATTTCTATCTCCTTGATTAGATCTTTGCTAACATGGGATCAGAATCAATTTAGTAGAAAGAGGAGAGACCTTGAGGATTAAACAAATATCATTCAACCATCCTCCAATTATAAGTAAGTTAGTGATCTATTTAAGTAATCCTTCAAAGTTCATTAGTTCCATAGTATTAGTCTACCATACCCACAAGGAACTGTTCTACACTCTCAGGATTCTCCATATCTGTGTCACTCAGAGGGTCTCTTGGAAATCAGAGCGAGATACTGTACCTTGCATTGGGTACACGGTACTAGTACTGAGAACAAGTAAATTTATAAACAATATCAATAAAATAAATTCAAGAATTCCAATTAATGTTTTCTTCCACCTTATGCAGCAAAATGACTATCATCAATGACCCATTTCCAGTGAGCTCAACTTTTCAAAATTGGTTTACTCATCGTTGACTAACCGATTAGAAAATCTAACAAAATCATAAACGATC
Source organism: Tetrastigma voinierianum (assembly GCA_016808115.1). Taxonomy (NCBI): domain Eukaryota; kingdom Viridiplantae; phylum Streptophyta; class Magnoliopsida; order Vitales; family Vitaceae; genus Tetrastigma; species Tetrastigma voinierianum. Next base: position 298,098 of record JAEQBH010005742.1, read on the forward strand.
CTCGAAATAAAATGAACTCTAGAAACTTTCTATCATCCATTTAAATCAAACAGTAATGAAAAAGATGATTTTATAAAGAAATACTAGCTCGAAGCTGCACTTCAGTATAATACCCAAATCTAGAAAATTAAAGGAAAACTACAATAAAGCTACACTAAATCTAAATGTACTAAAATGGAAAATAAAATTACAAAAAAAACTTAAAAATATACAAGAGTCTTCAACCACCCAGACGTCCTGGAGTTGCGGAAGCTGCACACATTTCCCTAGAAGTGTGTATTTATATGCTTTCAAATGTTAGGCCTCACTTCATTAATTGTGTTGTGGATCCCTAAAATTTTGGCCCAAATTGGTCTCTTAGTCGCGACATAAAAAGGTTTGTTGCGACGGAGCTTTCGCCTTGTCGCCTCGCCAGCTTCTGTTTTCTATCATGACCTGCTCTTTAGCTTTCAAGCTTGATTGTTATTACATATAGCTTTTATATGTCACACATAAATTTTATTCAACAATCTTTTACTTGTCGCGACAGGAATGCCTTGTGTTGCGACACCAAACCTGTTTGCAACTAGCTTCTCATGTCCATGTTCTTCTGGAGTTTGTCGTAACATAATTTTCCTTGTCACGACAAACATTTACTTTTTCAATCCTTGAATAACCTTGTCAGAATGTAGTTTTCTCCGCCACGATGTGATTTCTTTAAGTCCTATAATTTCTATCGCGACAAGAAACCCTTGGTCGCACACTTTCTTCTCTCGATTCTTGTCGCTGTTTAGCCATTTGCCGCGACATAGAATTATATGTCGTGACACAATCGCTTCGCCATTCTCAGCTCTTTTCAATTTTTGTCAAGGACTCTACTTTTCTATCACGATAGAATTTTATCATTCAATAGCTTTTATTGTCGCGACATAAAACTTTTCATATAAACAGTTTTGCTCTTCAACTTTGGACATACGTTGAATGTTAGTTTCTTTGTTTCCATTCTTCTTATGTCGTGCCTTCAAATTTCTACGTAGAACATAATTCACCTCCTTCATGTTTTGTTTGTCGCAATAGAAATAATCTTTGTCACGACAGATATTTTGTTGCTCTTGGTTGTGAATTCTAAATGTTATGTCGCGACATAATTTTCTTTGTTGCGACAATAGTTCTTCCTTGAGCTAACTTGATGCTGAAAACTTTGTCGCAACATAAAAACACTTCAGTTCTGGGCTTGACTCATATTAGAATTAGTAATTTTATTGCCGCGACATAATCAGGTTCCTTTGTCGCGACAGTTCATCCATAGCCTTCTCACTTTTTATGTTGCAACATAAATTATATTATCACAACACAGCTTCTTTGCTCTCTGTTTTAATCTTTGTCATGACAGAGTAAAGGATTGTCGCGATAGTTTTCTTCAAAAATTTCGTCAATAATGTTGCGATAGAAAAACTTTTTATCGCGACATAAATTTCTCTTTCAGCCATTGAGTTATGTCTAAGATTTGTTGTGACATTTAATTGCTGAATGCGACATAGTTCCTTTGGTATGCTTGAATTTTGTGTCGCAACATACGAAAATTATGTCACGACACAGACTGCTGTATTTTCCACTTTTTTGCTTCTTTTATGCTAGTTTTTTCTCATTTTTCAATTAACATCTGCAAAACACAAAATAGGTGAATATTCCATAATTTGGTATAAAAATAGATCTAAAATTATTAAAAACATGCCAGAAAAATGGATTAAAAATAGATGAATTTTAGACTCATCAATAACACAAGCCTCCTTCAAAGTAATCAATACCACAATCTGCAAGTTGGGCAGAATTCTCCCTCTCTTTGATTAGAATCTTAGCTAACACGAGATCAGGATTGTTCTGTCGAACTGAGACAACACCTCTAAACATTAATCTGATAACTCAGTAGATGGTCATTGTGCCTCGGGAACACACTTCTGCTGTCACCCAGAAGGGAACCTTGAATGTAGAGGTTAGAACAATCATCTAATGATTTATCATAGTGATATTTAGAGTATATTAGTTCTAAATATATCAGTCCAACATACCCCAAGTTACTACACATGTGCTCTCAGGAATCTCCATCTCTATGTCACTTAGAGGGCCTCCTGGAAATCATAACACATATATAACTCTATTCTGGGTATAGTGCCTTGATATGAAGAACCGTTCACTACATGAACAATATCGATTAAATCAATTCAGTTCTTAAAACTCAAAACAATCATTTAAATGTTATAAATCATAACCAGAACACCAAAACCCTTCTTAGCAAGAGCTTAGCCTTCCATTACTGGTTCACAAACATCAACAACTAGTTAGCCAAACAAATTCATTGAAGCTGTAAATAAACTGACGAGAAAGGGATTCCAGAAATAAAATCCAGAAAATACTTACAGAAATAATCCCAAAAAAGCCTTGAAGACCAGACAGAGAATGGAACTAAATATTTATTGATCTCAACTCAAAATTACAACTCAAATCCCTTATTCTAGTTCTAAGAAAAGGAAAATAAAAGAAATTACGAGAAAAAATGAAAAGAAAATAAAAATATAAAAATCTCTCATAAAAGAAAAGAAAATCCCTCATCTACTGCTATTGTAACTCCTAAAAAAATGGTAGCTCTTCTCCGTTTTTTGTATCGCCCCCTTTATGGCCGCTTAGGGCTTGTTATTTATAACCCCAATAAATGATGTTGGGCTAAAAATCAAGGCTGATAATGTGGGTTTCTGTGCAGGCCTAATTGACTACTTTGTCACGACATAGGAAAATTAGGTTGCGACATAGAAATGTATGTTTGTCATCTGGCTTTGTTGTGGCTTTTGTCACAACAATTACTTGCTTTGCTTTCCCAGCATCTTTTTCGGGACATTGTTGGTCTATGTTGCGACAGAGCAGTCTCCTTCCTTGGCTTTGGATTTGTTGTGGCTTTGTCGCAACATTTCTGCCTAGCCTTCTTCTTGAGTTTTTGTTGCGACATAAATTTCTAATGTCGTGACATAGTTTCCTTGTCTTACACTGCACTACTTATGTTGCGACATAGTTCCAATGGGGCTTTGTCCTTATTATGTCTCTCGACAAAAGATGTTCTTACACGCGACATTTTTCGCAGCCAAAGTGAGTCCTGTAATTGAATGTCACAACATAGATTTCGCACGTAACATACCTACTACCTCTGTTTAGTTCTTATGTCACACCTAATTCTACCTTGTACTCGGGTTTTATGTCATGATACTTGCCAGAATGTCACGACATACCTACGTATTCTTCATAATTTATGTTGCGACATAGCTATGAAATGTCGTAACATTTCTTCACTGTTCTTCTGGGCAGTCTTCTTAAGCTTTGTCGCGACATACTTTGGAAATGTTGCGACATTCTTCACTTGTCGCTCAAGCATTCTTCTCAATAAATGTCACGACATAGCTGCTTCCTGCCTTAGACAAATTAGTTGTTTTTTTTTCTTGCTTTTATGCTTCTTTTCTCTAAATTCCTGCAAAACACAAATTTGGGTGAAAACTCTATAATTTGGCATTATTTTGGAATTTAAGCCTTAAAATATTCATGAAAAATGAACTTAAAATTAGATGAGTTTTAGACTTATTAGTGAGCTATCGGTATTACCCCCGCAAAGGGATGTAGACTTCACTATTGAGTTACACCCTAGTACATCGCCTATTTCTATGACCCCGCGTAGAATGGCACCTGCTGAGTTGCAAGAACTCAAGGTCCAAGCATAAGAATTGTCGATTGTGGGTTTTATTAGACCAAGCACTTCACCTTGCCTCTCCTGCTATTTTCCAAGAAGAAGGACAAGACCCTTCGACTCTCAGATGCATTATCTGTGAGTTGAACAAAGTTACTATCAAGAATAGGTACCTCGCTATGATTGATGATTTGCTTGGATCAACCCGAGAGGTGCGAGTGTATTCCAAGATGTATTCGCACCTGCTACCATCACCGAGAGGGTCGTGGAGGCGCATATCCCTAAGACAACGTTTCGGACGCGGTATGGACATTTCGAGTTCACAATGATGCCATTCGGATTGATGAATGCTCGAACGACATTCATGGATCTCATGCATAGGGTGTTCCAACCTTACTTAGATCGGTTTGTTGTAGTCTTCGTTGACGACATCTTGATCTACTCCAAGTCTAAGGAGGAGCATGAAGATCATTCGAGGATCGCTTCTCCGTGACGCCGAGAGACCATGAATTGTATGCCAAATCTCGCAGAAGTGTGAACTTCGCTTACCGGGAGGTGAGATTCTGGACATAAAACAGGCCTGGCCGGCATCCGTCGACCGCATGTTTAAGGCAATTATGAGTTGGGAGAGACCGAAGTCAGTCTTTGAGATACGTAGTTTCTTGGGATTGGCAGGGTATTACAATAGGTTCATTGAGGACTTCTCTTGATTGGCAATGCCTATGATGAGATTGACCCGAAAAGAGGTCAAGCTTGAGTGGAATGTCTTGTGTGAGAAGGAATTCTAGGAATTGAAGAGGAGGCTATCACCCTATTCCGATAGTCCCTAAAAAGGACGTAGGTACATAGTGTATCAGGATGCCCCTAAGGACGAAATCGCTGATAAAATCGAGGGTCAGCGGCTTACGTTCTCAATTAAAAAGCCATGAGCAGAGTTACCCCACGCATGATATGGAGTTGACGACCATTGTCTTTACCTTAAAGATTCGCACTACCATCTATACCTATGAATGCAGCTTCCAGGTGTTTTAAGACCGTAAGAAAATCAAGTATATCTATATTACAACCGACCTCAATATGAGGCAACACAAGTGGATGGAGTATATGGAGGATTACGATTTCACTTTACATTACTACCTTGGTAAGGCAAATGTGGTGGTTAATGCACTCACGGAATCATGGGAGAGTGTCAAGGCAGGGCTTCCCGAGAATGGCGCGATGCTCGAGATTACAGACGCTGGTCGGCAAAGATGCTGATCGTGCTCAAGGTACCTGGGAGTTTGCTGGCTACGACTCTTCCCACCGAAAGTGTGAGAGATAGAGTCTTAGGGATAGGACACAAAGATATTATCCTCCCGTGATCGATACACCTACAAGCGATCTAAGGCCAGCCATTCACACCGATGGTAATCTTCATGATAGTGGGAAGAGTCAGGGTTCCCCAATTGGAAAATTGAGAGAGGAGATCCTCGTGAACCTTATCGTTCCATTTGTTGCAAAATTCATGTGGCACGAACATGTACCGTGATATTCGCCGGCCGCATACGGGGAGAGGGATGAAGAAACATGCCGTGGACTTTATTTGGTCGATGTCTCATGTGTCATCGCAAAGCGACGAGCAACTGCAGGCCACGGATTACTCTAGCCCTTGGAATTAGTTGAGTGGAAGTGGGAGCATGTCATGATGGATTTTTTGACCCACTTGCCCCAAACATCTCAAGGATATAATGCTGCAGGCGATAAGTGATCAAGCTTACCAAGTCGGCACACTTTTCGGGCAGCAGACGACCTTCACGCTGAGGAATTTCAGAGTCAGAGAGAGGAGAGATCGTCCTGCTACATGTGGAGTGCTGGCCTCTATAAGATCTGACCGAGATCCCGTGCTCGCTCTCATTTTGGGAGAGTTTCTACGAGTTATGGGAAACAAGACGCTGATGATGGGCATTGCTTTCACATCCCTGGACGGATTCGGGCCGATCTACGAGACCATCCAAACTTTAGAGTGACACAGCACAAGACGCATCCCTGATTTTAAGGGTAGTCAGAAGAGCATTTTCCCTTAGTGAACACCGCCACAACGGGCCATCGCGAGCATGTAAATGATAACCTCCGAGGCACCCAATGAGGCTGTCGATCTCCCAGCTTGTTAGACAGGTGGGAGAGAGACCCCTCCACCTGACCGTGATTTGTTGGGGAGACACCCTCCGAGGCTGCACCGATACGAAAGCCGCCTTCTCATGAGCCCGTAGGCCCAAGAGAAGAGCCATGCCGACGCATGACGATGACCCCAGAGCTCGAGGTGGGTGATCATGTCTTTTCGGGGCTGCAATGCCTACCAGATAATGTTCAAATGTGTAAGCCATCGCAGGCGATATCCGGCCCGTGGCTACCTCGAGAGGGTGGGTACAACTTAAGGCATCTACCGCCTTTATCGCTAAGTTTCATCAGTGTTCATGTGGTGCTCTACATGTCTCCATGTCCTAAGTACACTTTAGATCCGACTCATGCAAGATTGGGTGAGCTTCATTAGCCGATGATGATGACGAGACCTGGTGAGGACCGACGCGCATCATGGATAGTCGGGATCGGTTTCTTGAGGCAAGACCGTGAGGCTAGTAAAAGTGTCGTGGGCGTTGACCGAGGAGTGGAAGAGGTGACACTGGAGCGAAGACACTATTCGCGCGCCAATTATCTCCTTTTGCTCGAGGAAGAAGGTATGTTTTTAGTCATTGATACAAAATTATTGTTGCATGTGCATGTGATTGTATGTATATGTATGTGTGAATTCTCAGACGAATTCCTTTGCGGTGAATAATGTAAAACCAGTGGTAAATTTGAATTTTTCGGAAAATGGTAAACAAAGAAATTGCCGCTAGTGTACGTTGAAAAATCCTGAATCTTTTCTAGATTCGATGATAAAACGCACTTCATCGCTGATTCGCTCTCGCAAATCTAAGTACCTTGCAGAATTTCTAAATCGGCATAGTTAGATTTTTCGACGATTTTCAGCATCAATGTTCCTCGCGGGATCCCAAACAAGATTTTTGAGAAAAAAATATCGAAAGTGAAAAAATAAATTAAGAAGTTTATTTAAAATAAATCAACTCAACTCCGACTAAATAAATTATTTCGTATAGGAACAAACCCGAACGAGTAATAGACACTTGGCGCAATGCGGGCCATGTCTCCAAACTTAAGGATTAAGTTAGGAAAAAAGAGATTTTGGAGGAAAAAGTCTCATTTTCCTAGATTTTCACGTAAGAGAAACAGAGAAAGAAAGAGAGGAAACCAAGTTTCTCTCTTCGATCTACGGAGTTCCATCAGTCGAAATTCGTTGGGCCAAGAACGAAAGTTCATCTACCCAACGAGGGCTACGCATGAGTACCAAAAACATGGAATTTCGCTGAGGATTCAAGCGAGGAGTTCGGGAAAGCAAATGTTTTGGGTTTAGGAAGTGTCCACAGGACTTTCTAGAGTTTTTTCTACGCTTAAAGAGGTAGAGATTCTTCCTACTTTGGTTTATTTTCTCGCTTCTAAGTGGTCAGTTGGTTGTGTTTTTTTCGCTCTAAGGGGTCGTTTTGGCAAAAAAATTTCACATGGGAATGCCGCCTCTATTTTGGATTCTATGAAAAGTCCATATTTTGGGACTGATTTTCGATTGGGAAAAAAAAAGGGAATTTTTACAAGTGTTCTTCATGGAAATTATAACAGATTCAGAAACTTGATGTAGGCTTTTGAATCACCAAAATTGGATCTCTACAGCTCAAGTTATGGTATATTTCATTCTCGGGATTGCCATAACTTAGACTGTTATTTGTTTGTGTCTAGATTTTAGGACTAAATTCAGTGCTACTATGGGATTGAATTTGGGACTGTTTTCAATGCTCGCTAGTGGTATGATCGAGGCCTGTGGATGACTAGTTTGCACTGCTACGGCTTGTTTGGGGCCGCCAGGACGCCATAAGTATTAGTATATGTCACACTCGAATTCTCGAGGTCAAGAGTGTCATTGTCACATAAGTAGTGACTTTGTCGATGTCAATATGTGTTCTAGTGGTATCGACTTCGTGATGGATTTCATGTTCAAATGGCCATTACACGGCTTGATCAGACAGGTATCATCGCTTGAATATGTAATGACATGTCAATGTCGATGTCGCATTATTACGCAAGGCATAATTTATCGACATGAATGAAACGACGTATAAGTCATATACGTGATGCGATTGGCCCACGACACCCGCAGCGGTGGGAACCTGTATTCATGTAGCATTCATTATGTATGTGGCATGATATAGCATGTAATGGTGCATCGCATTCCATTTTCGCACGTGAACTCGTACGACAAGGGTGAGTGCATGGTTAACTCAACACCACGTCGCAGAGCCTGATTCGGGCAGCTCCTAAGATGCGGACAACGTCCAACAGTATTGCACGATCAGATACATGAAAATGAAAATATGTGTCTGATAATAGCGCGATAAATACCCCATCGAAAAGCCTCCCAAGATATATACATACGCCATTCAACCGTGAAAACTCGCGAAAGTGTAGAAGCGCAGGCGAATCCCATGAGACCTCAAAATTCACTACCTACAAAAAGACACAATGATTAATATAAATGATCATTGAGGTGTAACATCCAAAAGCTGTTTGAAAACAAATGAATTTCATTAAAATGATCATTAGATTTAATCCACAAATGATGAATTTTATCACACTTCGACATCAGATTGAAGTGGGTGTGAGTCCTGTGAAGTGACCGCAAGATGTGAGCTCAGAAGACTCTGGGTGTGGTACATGATCGGGAAGTCTTATCTCATTTCATGACATGTAGGATTCCATAAGAAATTGCATAAGCTTTACTGGGAATGTGAATATGAATTATGAATACGACCACTATACGCGGCACTTTAAAGTGGGAGTACCAGGAGTTTACTTTACTCAGCATGATTCACCCTTTGCGGGGAACATTTCAAGTGTGTGAGTACATCAAGTACGACGCTACTCAAGGCCGCAATCAAGAAAGCCGTGTCATGCAAGATCAGAATCATTTTTGTAAAGATGTTAGGAATGAACTAGTTCTAGCATGTATTTTTTTGTATAAAAGTCTTGTAATTAAACTCATAAGAACTATGGTAATATAGCCTTGTATATTTTTGAGTATAGATAAATGGCCCGGTGGGGCCACTTTTACTCATAAATGGACCCTATGAGGTCATTATGTTATATTGGGCCCCGGATGGATCATGTTATTGTATTTCCTACAAGTTGTAATTTTGGTAAAGCTTCTCGTATAAAGGAGACTGTTTGATTTTTATTAAATTATGACTCTCGATAAAGGGGACACAACAAGCAGTGGTATCTGACACCCGACATCTACAAAGTTTTACGCACGACTTGCCGACAATTCGACCTGGTTTTTCTGGGTGTCACTTAGAATACTCCCAGTCTTATAAGACTTTTTTCTCCCTTTGCGTAACTCTCAAGAATGGGTTTCGGGAGAAACTTAACTTCAATACTACGCTCGGGCCATGATTGTCAAATTCATCATGAGATATTTAACTCATTGCTTGTAATTAACCCCATTAAGTTTCGTGATGGTAGAGAACTGAGGAAAACTCAAAGGTGGAGAATAAACAAGAGAGCAATGTAAAAAATACAAGTAAAACAAAGACATGCAAATTGCTCCATTCTTCGCTTTTCTACCAAACGACCTTCGCAAAAGTTAGCCACCAAACGCCAGAGCTATAAAATACAAAAAGACTCATACACAGATAAGAACAATTCACCAACCGTTACAATCAAATGTGTCGATTTCCCAGCGATAGGGTAATAAAATTGTGCGGTTCATGACACTTAATGAAATATCTTCATCAAATTAAGCATCCTACCAAATAATCAAGTCATTGATAGGACAACTTCACCATCCGTATGGATTTTAATGAAATTGATGTGCAAGAAGGGAGAAATTACAGTTACAACATCAATTCCAGAAAATATTCGTCATGCTCAGACTCACGAGAGGTTAGTTTTTCAGTTTTCAATATTTTTCAATTTTATCCAAGTACAAGAAAATAATTTTATTCATAACATTATACTATAAATAATCCCAAATAGAATAAACATAAATTGCGAAAGCAATATGTAGACAATTAGTGAAAAGACTGTAAAATTGGATAAATTTTTTATTTATGTTCCATAACCAAATTTAATGTTTAATGAGATATAAAACAAAAAATGAGGGCAAAAACATATAGTTTGGCTACAAAAATACCCCTATAAAAAAATCCCAAAAATCATGAAAATAATAAATAAAATCGGAGAATATTTTATTATATTTTTTTCCCAAAAACCTCCAACAATCAATGGAATAAATGAATAAATAAAAAATAAAAGGAGTTTAATCTATTCCTCTAAGGGTTACCGAGAAATCATATAAAAAAACAAATATTAGAAAAAAAGGTTATTTATTTATTTATTGTTTCCTATTTTAATTCATACGTTCCATGATTTGAATTTAATAAAAAAAAAAAAAAATCCATCATAAGCTATTGTGTACATATTGCCAAAAGATTTAACCACCTCATGGAATAAAAATAATTGCATGAGAAATCCTTGCATGTTGTCATTGTCAATTAAATTGACATGATTTTGATATGATAAAAAAAAAAAAAAAAAACAAAAACAAAAACAACCATTATTTGTCAACTGTTTTTGTTATTGATGTTACATAAACAACCATTCGATGCTCACCAAATAAAGAAAATGACTTTCTTTATTTGAGTGATAGATGTTTCAAAAATCAAAGTGGAATCACTTTCATAGTGAAAAGGAAAAAAAATTGTTTAAATGGTTTTGATTTAGAACATCAAAGTTTTTCGGTTGAACACGAGGATGAATCCAGAAAACAAAACCAAAAAACATAGAAAAAATAGAAAATCTAAAAATATTAAAAAAGAAAATCGATAACTTCAATGCCAATTAAAATTGCTTTGATACCAATTACTAAAATATTTTATAAAATCAAAAGCATTTATCAAACCCAGAACAATTGATTAACAATCAAAAGAATTAATAAATGCTTTACAAAATACAAACTTTATTGAAACAATGAAACATGCCAATTCATAGTGTGTAAAAAACATATTTGACATGGATTTGTACTTATTGGTTATCATTTGTCTCTAAAGAAATTTGTAGAGGGCAAGATCAAAGAGAAAAATGGCTAGGGTTGAAAATTATTTCATTCTCCTTAAACATGTTTTACTAAATCCTTATAAAATTATAAGACTCTATTTACTTATATATAGAAAGCGGAAATGAATAATTGAGCTTTTATCCAATGGGTTTACTAAACCAAAGGGAAAATAGAACCATGAAACCATAATTAGTTAATATTAAATTATCTCATAAATAACTTATAATTAACATACATAATTATACAATTAAAATTATAATATGATTATGTTTAGTTCATAATTAATAAATTAATCTAACAAAACAACCTCTATCTTATAGGATTGTGAGATTACTTAGAAGTGAGAAAAACAACTTCTATGGGATTGAGACAAAATTTTATATCCGGATGAGTTTATAATGATTCTCTCCTTATATTAATGTGTTATAAAGCATGAAGGCACTTTAACCTTTGTCGTGTCTTATATGAAACCAATTGATAAAAAAACCACATGGGATTAGGTAGGACAGACTCCCCTCTTTCATGCAAATGTGTTTTAAAGCATGAAGTAAAAATGGAAAAATGAACCTAGACGTCTAGTTACCATATCAATTTGCCATGCCCAAAATCCTACTTTCGTTGTTTCTTCGATAAAACTCTCCTTATGTTTTCTTAAAGAAAACAAACAATTCAAAGAAAAACAAATTCGATAGGACTTTTTCAGAGAAGAAGACATTTTTTTCTCTTTTAAAAGAAAACGGGAAAGAATCTTTCCCTCAATATTCCGATGTGGTTTTTAGACCGATATCTAAAAGACTTATAGAAATTATTCCATTATTAATCATTTCATATAATAGGTCAGGTCGAATCATCTCGACCCCAACTCCAACAAACAAGGACAAACCCTTTTCTGAAGCATTAGGGTTCAAAATTCCTTTTTTCTTGGGTTTTGGCAATTAAAAAGGATATTTTTGAAAGAGAATGTCTCACACGTGTAACACCCAACATGGATTATTTTTTTAATGAGACAATCTACCATTGATTTCCCATTCCTATCACCTCTTTTTTAAATAAATCTAGTCATAGCATATTTTTTTGCTAGTAACATGGATTATTTTTTGAATGAGACAAACATCAACCATATATTCAGTACGTCATATCATAATTTTCCTTTTTTATTACATTAATCCATATCACTCTCAAATATTAAAAGAGTCAACCATACCTAAACCAATACCACTCTTTTTGCTTAGAGTAATAATGAAGACAGCATTGGAAACAAATTTGGTGCAGTCCATGTGCAGTAAAAGAGAGGATTGCCGTTGGATTGATCGATACTGTTCGATTCCCAATGTGCAAATGAAAACCAGCCTTTGCTAAAATTTTGAATCATCCCACCACCCATTCATTCTTACTTGAAAAGCGTTATAAAAAGCCTGTTTTCCGAGCCAGGGATCCAAGTATAACTTACCAATATTTGTTTATAGAAGGCAGAAGGAATCAAATATTTGGCAAGATTATATATATATATATATATATAAGCATATACTTAGTAGTTTATTGTATATGTTCTGATTTTGAAAATGAGTTGGGCATGAGCAGCATCATCCTCTAATTTAATTAAGTCTGATTAGCTCCTCAATCTTGCTAATCATAGCTCATTGCTTGCGCAGCATTTCAAAATTTGACTATTTGTCTTATTCTATGGCCAATGCAGTCTGCCCGCCCATGTAGATGCCAAAAACCTATGAAGACTGCAACCTAACCTATCATATAATCCATGAATAAACTCCAAATCAAGAATTTAATTTAGAACCCAAATTAATGATTAACTTTGACAATGAGACATGTCTTAAGAAACATGACTTGGACAAACTTGTAAGAAAATCGTAGTTTAACATAGTATTAGAAGATGGTTTGGTGAGAGGTCATAGGTGTTAAACAGTGTTTAAAATTTCGGAAATATCGGCCGATATTTCGTGTGCTCATATCACCGACACGATATACCCTGGGGCATAATCGTCACGGAAATTTTCGAATTTTTGGTAGTTATCGGCGATATTTCACTGATATATCGGTATTTTACCGATTTTTCGCGATATTTCCCGATATATCTGCATCGCTCATGGAGTCAAGAATCGCTCACATAGTCACATATCTGGGCATCGTTCATAATTCCACAAAATATATCGCTGGGGAGGCTCGAACCTTGCCCAAAACTCAGGATTTCAACCTCTCTCATCCAGCCAAGTATTCCCTTATTATATGATATACAAAATGCTAATATATCATTTTCTGATTTTCTATTAATATTTTTTTTTTAATAAATTTATGAATATTTTTTAATAACTAAATATAAATATACAAATATATAAAAATATTGTATTATATTATATTATACGTTGTTATTACAATTACCAAATTTAAAAATGAATAAAATATTTTTATAAATTATATAAAATAATTTATTTCTTAATTAAATATATTTTAATAAAAATAATTTAATTTTTTATAAACAAATATAAATATAGTAAAAGAATGTAAAAAAAATAAAATCTAATTGATATTATCATTCTCTATACTTTCAAAATAATTTTGATAAGTAACTTAAATATATTCTTAATTTTAAATAATTTTTAATTACGGATATTTATATGTGGAATATCCAATCGATATATTCCTATATATCCGATATATCCGTGAAATCCAAGTATCGATATATCCGTCAAAACCGATATTTACAACCTTGCGTTAAAAAGATTGATATTCACAAGTAAGTTCCAAATTTTATGCTCTTCAGCCTAAGCAGAAGTAATCTTTTAACATGATATTAGAGTTTAGTCTGGTGGGAAGTTTTGTATTCAAGACATCTCTCTCACAGAATTATTCCTTATTTGCTGACTAAAGCTTTTATTCAAGATTTTATTTGATTGCTTTGACTCTTTATTTACTCGATATGAGTCGCACGTAAAGATAGCATAAGAAGGACATTTGAGATTATATTAAGTTCTCAAATTCTACAAACTCAGCCTTGTAATAGCTGTTTGCTTAATTAATGTTCAAATTCTCCTCAGAACAATTTAAATATTTGTTTCCCATTTACATATTTGAAAATCCATAAGAAGGACTCATTATTTCAGATAATATTGTCTCTCCCATGCTAAGGAGGCACGCACGCAAAAGATATGCCATAAAAACATTTATACTGTGATTGACTCAAACTCGTTTTTAAAATGGTTGTTTCATAGTATGAACAATGGGAGGCAGATTTTAGTCAGAAACTTAATGTAGACTCATGACAGCAGACATATGGATTGAAAAGGTTACTTCAAACTGATGAAATATAAGTGATTGCATTTACAGGAAGTTATTAAGTGATGGGTCTGTAAGAAATGCAGGGATTGTCCCCAGTAGAAAACCTGATTCCCTGATACCCAGGTGCTAACTTGCAGCCATCGTTTTCTTTTTTATTTTGAAATATGGCAGGTCTACATCAGGATAGGATCATTAGCTATATTTAACAGTAAAAGGTCATAATAAATAATAACAGCAGATCATTGACTAATTAGCAACCTGCATTTGTGCTGGCTGACAGTGGTTACTTAACAAACAATGGTTGGAGGCATGTGGGGACTGGGGAGGGGGTTTAGATCCTGGAAGTTCCACAAGTTGGAAAATTAATTACCCTTTTCATTATTTCTTGTTTGTTTCCCAAGAATTAGTTTTCTCTGTGCCTTTATATCAGAAGGTGCCACTGGTATGTGTTGAGCGAGGAGTCTTTCTTGTTTTTGTTTGGTTTTTTTCAGATCCAGAGAACATGAAAGTTTTGAGCTTGTAAGGTAATTGGGAATGAAACCATTTCAAAAGGATTTTTAAAGGTTATTGTTCTTCTTCCTTCATCACATTCTTCCAATAACCAAGGGGAGTTTCATTACTTCCACTGAAATAATACTCCCCTGAATGATCAAGTATGTAATTGAAATAATATCAATGGATTTTTCCTTTTTTCCTTTTTTCCTTTTTTCCTTTTTCCTCTTTCTTTCCCTTTCTTTTCCTTTTCCTCCGTTGTATCAGGATTTCTTAGTTTCTTTCGTTTTATTATGAATTTCCAGATGGAATATGCAATTTCTTTTCTCTTGCAGCAGTGATCCAAGTTCTTCAAGATACTGATAGAAAACAATAGAAAAACAGCTAGTATAGTTCTCAATATGGCGGAGGAGAACGGGCGGGGAGGAGGCATAAACACAGAGAAGGTCTCAACAAGCAATTCATCAATGATGGAGATAGAGAAAGTCCCAAATGAGACTGACAGTAAAAAGGAAACAGACACAAACAAGAAAAAGGAAGAAAGTACTCAAACGGTTCCAATTTACCAGCTGTTCTCATTTGCAGACTCTTTGGATTATCTATTAATGTTTGTGGGTGGAATTGCTGCTGCTGGAAATGGGGCTTTCATGCCTCTTATGACTATACTCTTTGGAGATCTAATCAATTCTTTTGGAAACGAATCAAACTCCAAAGATATAGTTCATATAGTTTCCAAGGTATCTTCACTTAGCCATAATTGAGCCTTGCACAGATGTACCAAGCTTGAAAACAAAATCTTAATTGTACTTGTTTTCTTAATTACTAATTTTGGACTTGATCAGTAAGAAACTGATAGTATTCATTTATATATCTTCAGGTTTCTCTGAAGTTTGTGTACTTAGCTATTGGGGCTGGAGTTTCATCCTTTCTTCGTAAGTACATTGAACTTTTTCTGTAGGATAGAGTTCAAGGAAGAGAACTGTTTGGATTATTGGAATTTGGAAACTGAAACTGAGACTACCATGTTTGCTATTTGCCAGAGGTGACTTGCTGGATGCTGACAGGGGAGAGACAGGCAGCAAGAATAAGAAGTTTGTACTTGAAATCTGTACTGAGGCAAGATGTTGGCTTCTTTGATAAGTTCACTATTGCTGGAGATGTTGTCGGGAAAATGTCTGGTGACATGGTGTTTATCCAAGATGCCATGGGTGAGAAGGTATTGCTGCCATCATGAAAAAGCCATAAAATCATAACCTGGGGTTTAAGTTATACTTATTTCAATGACTCTAATTATTGGTATCGTTGACGTTTGATCAGCAAAAGATTCAGAGCAAAGTCTGACAGGCTTTCGTCCAGGGCTTCGTTTCACCCTGTTACGTTATCATGTTTCAACTTGTCATTGAAATATCATCCACGGCGGTATCCAAGCCGAGTGGCGCCCGGGTACGTTATAATCAAGCCAAAAGCAAAGCCGTGGGCGCATGTCGGAAACAATATCCAGAAACAAAAAATTGGCACGTAGTCGCTTGTTTTCCCTCCGTCGTCAGAATTCGTTATTTGCAGATATTTCCGCGGTTGCTTCTTTTACTGGGGAGAAGCAAGCCATAGCCAAATACAACCAGTCTTTGTCCAAAGCCTACAAATCTAGTCTGCAAGAGTCTGCAGTGTTAGGGCTAACTGCCGGATTATTTATGTTTGTCTTATTTGGAAGTTATGGTTTAGCCATGTGGTTTGGCTCCAAAATGATAATTGAGAAAGGATACTCAGGAGGGACTGTCATTAATATAATTTTTTCTGTGCTGACTGGCTCTATGTAAGTTGCTCTCTGCCTCTTTCTCTTATTCCTAAAGATCGATTCATTATCCCTAAAACTAGTTCTGAATATATATTTTTATTCATGTCTGCCTCATTGGAATTTTGTAGGTCACTGGGGCAGACATCTCCATGCTTGAGTGCATTTGGCTCGGGCCAAGCTGCAGCATTTAGGATGTTTGGGACAATCAAAAGAAAGCCAGAAATAGATGCCTACAGCAGTGATGGGCAGAAATTAGACGATATTCAGGGAAATGTTGAATTGAGAGATGTTTATTTCAGTTACCCAACAAGGCCAGATGAGCATGTATTTCAAGGATTCTCACTGTCAATACCTAGTGGTACAACTGCAGCCTTGGTTGGTGAGAGCGGAAGTGGGAAATCGACTGTGATCAGTCTGATTGAGAGATTTTACGACCCGCATGCTGGTGAAGTTCTTATAGATGGTATCAATCTCAAGGAATTTCAGCTGAGATGGATCAGAGGGAAAATAGGCCTTGTCAGCCAGGAACCGGTTCTTTTTACTTCTAGCATTGGAGATAACATTGCCTATGGGAAAGACGGTGCTACCATAGAAGAAATAAGAGCTGCAGCTGAGCTTGCTAATGCTGCTAAATTCATTGATAAACTCCCTCAGGTTAAAATTTGTCTGACTCTTTGGTTGGCTTAGAAGAAATTTTCTGTTTTCAACTTTTGCTTTCTTTTGAAATTCAGTTATTTTCTAATAAGAAACAATATGGATTCAGGGACTAGACACAATGGTTGGTGAACATGGAACTCAGCTGTCTGGGGGCCAAAAGCAGAGAGTTGCTATAGCCAGAGCAATTCTCAAGGACCCGAGAATTCTACTTCTAGATGAAGCTACAAGTGCCCTTGATGCAGAATCTGAAAGGGTTGTGCAAGAGGCATTAGACAGAGTTATGATCAACCGAACTACCATCGTCGTAGCCCATCGATTGAGTACAGTGAGGAATGCAGACATGATTGCTGTTATTTACAGAGGAAAGATTGTTGAAAAAGGTAGAATCAGCTACAAGTTTTTTAACTTCATAAAAATCATTTGAAGATTGTTTTTGGATTCTACATGTAATTGTAATTGCTTTTGATGAATCAGGACCACACTCTGAGCTAATCAAGGATCCTGAGGGGGCATACAGTCAGCTTACAAGGTTACAAGAAATTAGATCAGAACAGAATGCTTCACATGATATGGAGAAATCAGAGATCTCAGTGGATTCAGGAAGACATTCAAGTAGCAGACACTCTTTCTCCATGCCATTTGGTGTACTTCCTGACTTGAACATCATAGAAAAAGCACCTGATGGACAAGACCCTGCACCATTGGAACATCCCCCTAAAGTCCCGCTTCGTCGCTTGGCCTATCTTAACAAACCCGAAATTCCATTCCTACTACTTGGTACTATAGCTGCAGCTGTCAATGGTGGAATATTTCCAGTTTTTGGGGTACTGATCTCAAGCTTAATAAAATCTTTCTTCAAGCCCCCACATGAACTCAGAAAGGATGCAAGATTTTGGGCACTAATGTTTGTTGTTCTTGGTCTGGTGTCCTTCTTTGCTTCACCAATAAGGTCTTACCTATTTTCAAAAGCAGGTTTTAAGTTAATAAGAAGGATAAGAGCAATGTGCTTTGAGAAAGTAGTTTACATGGAAGTAAGTTGGTTCGACGAAGCTGATCACTCAAGTGGCTCAATTGGCTCAAGGCTTTCTGCAGACGCCGCCATGGTGAGAAGTCTAGTAGGAGATACCCTCTCTTTGCTTGTACAGAGCTGTGCTACAATGATTATTGGCATTGTTATTGCCTTTTTAGCAAACTGGAAAATGTCCTTTATTGTCCTTGTCTTGCTACCCCTACTGGGAGTTAATGGATATGTTCAAATGAAGTTCATGAAAGGTTTTAATGCAGATGCAAAGGTCTGGCCCAAACTTCACTAAGAAAAAAAATGGAATTCAACTTGTAGCTAATGATATAACAGAATTCTGTTTAATCATTAAAATTTTTGAATTGTTGCAGAAGAAGTATGAGGAAGCAAGTCAAGTTGCCAATGATGCAGTTGGGAGTATACGAACAGTAGCTTCTTTCTGTGCTGAAGAGAAAGTTATGCAGCTATACCAGCAAAAATGTGAAGGCCCCGTGAATGCAGGCATAAGGGAAGGGTTAATTAGTGGGGTAGGTTATGGGGCATCCTTCTTCTTGCTGTTTGCAGTCTATGCCACTGCCTTCTATGGCGGCGCCCGCCTTGTTGAAGACGGCCAGGCAACATTTGGTGAGGTTTTTCGGGTAAGTTTTTCTTCTGCCATGTCTACCAACTCTTTCACTGGAAAGTGATGTTTCAACTGTTACTGATTCAGCTCCACTTCCTTCTCATTGTTTGCAGGTTTTCTTTGTTCTTTCTCTGGCAGGTGCTTCAATCTCGCAATCAAGCTCCTTTGCTCCTGATACAGGGAAAGCCAAGATTGCAGCTGCTTCAATATTTGCAATTCTTGACCGTGAGTCAAAAATAGACTCTAGTGATGAGTCAGGAATAACATTAGAAAATGTCAAGGGAGAAATTGAGTTTCACCATGTCAGTTTCAGATACCCCATTAGACCAGACATCCAGATTTTCCGTGATCTTTGCTTGACAATTCGCTCTGGCAAGGTAACTTTCTGATGATCCAAACACTTTTTTCCTTTCAGTTTCATCTTCTTTTCTTTGTTCTACATCATGGTAAGTTCTATATAACTAACAATCTGAATCTTACTTCTCAGACAGTTGCTCTGGTTGGAGAAAGTGGAAGTGGTAAATCAACAGCAATCTCACTGTTGCAGAGGTTTTACGACCCGGATTCAGGTCATATCACCCTGGATGGAGTAGAGATCAATAAGCTACTGTTGAAGTGGTTCAGGCAGCAAATGGGTCTAGTTAGTCAAGAGCCTGTGTTATTCAATGAGACCGTTAGAGCCAACATAGCATATGGAAAAGAAGGGAATGCAACAGAAGTAGAAATTTCAGCTGCAGCAGAATTAGCAAATGCCCACAAGTTCATCAGTAGTTTACAACAGGTCAGATCAGAAAACAGTAATCCTTCTGTGCTTGTCATTGTTTTCTTCTCTAGGGGACTATCACATTCCACATTAGACAGTGAAAAAATTAGTGTTGTTATGAATAAGAACCGAGTTACTACAAATAGTATCAGAGCTGATCACAAAATTTCATGGGTTATAATGTCCTTATTGTCTTGGAAATGGCAGGGCTATGATACAACTGTTGGAGAGAGGGGAATTCAGTTGTCTGGAGGACAGAAACAAAGAGTGGCGATAGCTCGGGCTATAGTGAAGGATCCAAAGATATTACTCCTGGATGAAGCCACCAGTGCTCTTGATGCTGAATCTGAAAGGGTGGTTCAGGATGCACTGGACAGAGTTATGGTGAACAGAACAACACTGGTTGTAGCTCATCGGTTGTCCACGATCAAGGGTGCAGACTTAATTGCAGTGGTTAAAAATGGAGTCATTGCAGAGAAAGGAAAGCATGAAACTTTGATTAACATTAAGGATGGAATTTATGCCTCACTGGTAGCACTGCATATGAGTGCTTCATCTTAGTGAGTTTATTGTATTTTTTCCCCTGTTTTTCCTATAATATGTATCTCCTCTTTTCTAATATTCCACCCAATGAAACACATCATTCCTTCTTTTTTTCTTTTTAATTCGTAAAGAATATTTTAGAGAATATTTCTTCCCATGGTATTATAATATTATTAGGAATATTTCTTTGGATATTTTAGGTCACAAGGAGAAAAAGTTATGTTACAGTAATGGGTTTGTATATACAAGGAAAAGAGAATTATGAAATACTGGAATATATATTTGTCCTAGTTGTTGCAGACAACCTAGTTAATAAACATGAAACATTGACCATCTGTGACTATCCAGTTAATCTCTTTGATGATTGATGGAAGCTGCTAGATGCAGTGCAACAGCATATGGAGATTTCACATCAAGTTCAGACTTTTTTTTTTGTTAGCATGGAACAGACACAAATTTTGAGCTGAGTGTGATGGAGAAGTGCTGAAAAATATTGGGGTTTCTGATCAGAAGATAAATCCTAATCCGGCATATTCTGTGGATTTGTTCATAAATTTTTTTAACCGCAACCACGAAGGTTTTGAGAACTTCTAAAAACTGAATATCTTCTGTAAGAAAAATTGATTTGCTTTCTTGAAGTCTGATGATGAGTAAGTTGTTTTCAAGAAAAGGCTCCTGATATCCGTGAAGTGACCTGTTCGCTGAACTGGGCATCAACAAATAACGCGAACTTGCAAAGGTGATCCGCGGCAGCCGCCACTCCTCTACGCATTAAGTCGCTGTAAGACCCGGAGAAGAAGAAGCAGAATTTTGTACGCTTGGAATCCCCTACCTCACGGAGATCTTCCCGATTTATAGATCGGGCTCGCTAATCTTCCTCAATTTGGGGGATAAATTTCCTAATTTTAGTGACAGCAACTCTTTTCCCTATCAAGGATTAACCTTCTGGAAAATGGAGGGATTCGAGAGACTGGAAATCTTCGTCGATAACATTCTCTGCGTATTTTCCGCCTTTATATACTTATCCATAACCTGACCCTTCCATACGCTGCAGATAGTCTACGACTTGAACTCTAGACTCCGCCGCCCGAAGCTAGTATATGGGAAGACCCTTTCTCATACGTGCTCCAAGACTTTCCCGTCTGGATAATCCCCCCTGGTCTTAATACAGGCGGGCTCGAAATTGTTTCACAATGCGGGCCAAGGGGCCTCGGGGCCCATCGAAGAGCGTAGCTTGGGCTGGGACACAGACCACAATGCCCTATTTTCTCCGACTTTAATTTTGTGCTTTTTCAGTTGAGGGAAAGTATTGTGTTTTTAAATCTTGGGTGCGGAAAGTTGAAATACCTAGGAGAATTAATGCGTATATCAACGTCAGAAGACTTAAAATGTGTTTGATATAAAGTGCTCGTGGTTAAAGGCACGTTCCTAACACCTCGCAAAGCACATGACGCTCGATGGCACATTTAATGTGCATGTTTCGCCCCTATATATAGTGGTTGGGCTCCGAGGCTTTCCCTTTTTACGATTTCACAAAAAGCTCTTACCTCCCGAAAAATTCCTTTCAGAGCCAGAACCGTTTTATGTGAATTATCTGAGATCCCTTTACAACTTTCAATTTTTCGCCTAGTTTTTTTTCGAAACTAAGGCTCTCCTTCGCATTGCGGGCTTTGTTTCACGGGTATTATCGGGTTAGAAAGTTTTGTTTCTTTAAGGTCAGAAACATCATTCGCCGATGAGTACTCTGACGATGCTATAGCCGGGTATGGGTGTTCCTAGTTTAGAGACATCCTATTACGCTCCCGGCGAAGGTTCCCGGGTTCGGTCCTTAGTTTTGGCTGGCCAGAGATCAAGCAAACCTCCAAAAGTGGGGTTTCTTTTCTGCCTGAGGGTTTTTAAGCCGATCCCCATTTTTCTATTTCGCTTTTCCAGGACGTACGAGAGGTTACGAAGAGGCTCTGTATCGCCAGCTCGGCGTAGCAGGACCCTCGCGCCCCACGTAGGCCGCCTAGTCACCGCTATGTCTCGGCAGGAATCAGATCATTCGCATGCTCCTCTCCCGCCATCAATCAAGGTGCCGATCACGCTTACTCCCAACCATAAGAGGGGCGTGATAATGCCATCTTATTTTACCTCGAGCAAGCTGTCGTCGGGACTTCGCTTTCCCATCCCTTCGCGAAGCGCTCGTGACTTTACCAGTGGCACCTCGTGACTTATTCATTCGAACGCCTTCTGATTCTCACGGGTCAGAAGCAGGCTAGAACTTTCACCACCGGATATTTCACCGCAGATTGCTTTATTTGGCTAATTTCAAGCTTCTCGATCAGCCACTTGTCTATGTCGGCTCACGCCCATTGGTCGCACTTGTCTGTGGCCCCTGACCCCCGGCATCACAAAAGCCAAAGAGGTCGCTTTCGTCAAAGGTCCATGGTACGAGACGCCGTGCTCTCGGGTGGCTTCCGCTGGATCTAAACTAGTCTCCTCTCATTCCCGTATGCCTGTCTCTCACCTGCAATAGTCTACCTCCTTAGGTCATTTCACGCTTGTCACATTGTCGAGCCCCTAGACTGACGCTGACCACCCGGGGACACGGACCACTAAATCCATTTATCTGTAAAACACATTTCATATACTTATTTTTGATAAGATATTTAATATCCATTTAAATCATATTTATGTATGTATGAAAATATGATCTCATTACTAATACGCATTATATATATAAAATATACATCAATCATGGCAGAGAGCCCATCATTCGCTTCACTCCACATTTATACAAGACGACATTTTGCCCCTTTTTAAATCATTTACAAATCATTGTAGTTCATGTCTAAACGTAAGTTAAAATATACTCTTCCCATGAAGATTTATACATCTTTGTTTGAAATGCAAAACAATTATATTTATTTTTTTTTTGAATGAAATGTATGCATGAGACTGAGAGTATTTACTTATACTGCATGATTCGACGACGACTCGCTCTACTTCGCCTGATTCGTCTATTCATGCAAGATCTATGCGTGATAAAATTCACGCTTACATTTTCATGTTATGGTTCTATGCATTTCTATCCTCATTTCAATGAAACACAAAATATGTATCTTTTTGAAAACAACATTTTGACACATTTTCAATAGTTAATGCAATAAACAATATATATGTTAAATTTTCATTCAAAACTCAAATTATGCATTTCACACATTTACTTATAAGTTTTCCCTTAAACGAATTTAACCATGACTTTCGGTGCATAGGATAACGGAATCACCGGCACAGTCCTACTGGGCCAGAGCCTAAGATAAAACATTTAATAACATAGTACGCCCGTCGGGTCAGCCGATCGTTATTTAAAAAAATTCATTTTGTGTACACTACCGATACTATCCTGCTGGGCTACGAATCGGTAAGCCACTATAAATCATTTCGCTCGCAAAGATCGCTTACATCACCCTTATCGTATACAAATCTAATCTTAACCTCGAATATGACTGGGATAATATTCTCTTTAAGGGCATTAATATCAAATATAGTAAATTACAATATCAGATATACATATATACCCCAGTAAACACATTTTGACACTCATGTAGTTTTCATGGCAGTCCATTTGCAATCAATTTCCCAATCACTTAAGACAAATTTTTTTATGGTTAAAAACAAAGCACATATGCAGTTTTCCCATGTAAATCATTTCGATTTTTTTAACAACCAATACAGAGCTACAATAAGAAAAGAAATGAGAAGAACAAACCAAAAAGGTTGTCACTCCTTGACACCTATCCTTGGAATCCCGATCTTACTCAGGTTTCCTCGTCACTAACCCCTACAAACAGAGAAAATATCAGTCGTGCATGCTAGTGTTTTTAGTTAAGGTTGATTTCTACCCAATATACCTTCACTTGCAAAATTTTCTAGGAAATAATGAGCCATATTTTACCCAACTTCCTTTAAGTCCATTGTTCCTTATAAAATCGGTATTTACTTTACTGAATCATCCGTACTCGGAGCACCGAAAACTCAAGATATGTTCTAAACAATCGGGACTACTATATTTTCAAAACATAATCAAAATTCGGGCCCGAAACAAAGTTCCTCTCACTTTCGACGAATTTTCCTAAGTCCAATGATAAACCAAATTTGAATACACTTATTTCAAGAAAATTTGTTTTCCTTAGAAGTCTAGTTTACTCAAAATTAATTACTCAATTCGACGAAAGTGAAAACTCAACTTATGGTTTAAATAACAAAACTGTCCCAAAACACCAAAATCAGAATTAAATTAGAATCGCGATGTTCTGGAAACAGCCCTGATTGACGAATTTTTGGGTCCAAAATTGATTACACTTATTTCAAGGAAACTTGTTTCCCTAGAAGTCTAATTTACCCAAAAATTTGAATCACCACTGATGAGTAATTTGGCCAAAAGCATGAATATGAAATATCATATGTGTCTGATAGATCCCAAACCCCTGGAACACTTATACAAAAATTCCTCAAACCAATCCTAATCAAACTAAAAAGGATTCTTGAACTCTAACTCAAACGTATATATCCAAAATTAGGGTTTTACCAAACCCAAACATAATCAAAGAGGAAGTTAGGGCTAGTTTCCATACCTTAAATATCTTGAAGTTTCAAACCCTACCTTTCTCCTCTTCCTTCTTCTTTCTTTCTCTTCACCTTTCTTCTTTCTCCCAGCTCTCTCTTAACTTATCTAGAGAGCACAAACGAGAAGAGCCAAAACTTTGGATCTCTCATTCTCCCCAACCTCAACCGTGATTTCGGGCTCCCAATGCAAGACCCTTTCTGCTTCTCAATCCGGGATTAGGCCGGTTCCTGGGATGCCCCGTTACCATCAAAGATATCACCATCAAAACATGACAAAAAAAAACACGCTAAGCGATTTCAATTTAGTATGTAAACCCATAAAATTTTACAAATTCAATGCAATTTTTTGTACAAAATATGCATTTAACCAAAATGGCATTTTATGTCACATAAACGCATAATATCCAAATCTTATTCAGATATACATAAAAATAATTTTGTAGTTTAACTCCTTGCTTACAAACAACGTCATGCTAAAAACGCGAGATTTACGACTTGAGCACACCCGTGAACCCTTTCTCTCGAATGACTCGAAAGCTCTCATTTTGGGTCCGTCAATCACTACCTATCACTTAAGACTACAAGACATAAAATAATACGCTAGCATTTTCATGCTAGGGTTCTATACAATTCCATTCTTCTGTTTCAGTTTAAGTCAAATCATGAAATTTTACTAAACAAAACCTTCAAATATTTTTGGATGATCAATGTCAATACAATACATATACTTGTTTCATATACAATCATTTATGATTCAATGATCATTCCAAATATACACTTTCATATGTAATAAATCATTTATAACCAAATCAAGCATTTCATAATGCTTTTACGACTCAAACTACAAGCCATCACCAATATGTCAAATAATCTCAAAAATCAATTCGCTTGCCCCAACGAATTTAATCTATGTTTTCTAAGATACGTGATACCTGGGATCACTCAAAGACAATTCCTACTGGTCATGTGTCAAGTATAAACATTTGTTTTAGTAACACGCTCGGCTCGGGCTGATCACACCTGGGTTATTAAAAATCAATTCGCACACTATCAATACCGTCCGCTGGTCGTTAACGGAGCAACATATCAATACGTTTGTTCACGCATCGTTAATTTTTTGACCCCTTATCGTATACCAATACATCTAATGCAACAACTAACATTCTATTAAGGGCGTTCAAATCCTTTATAAGAAAATATGTTATTAATATAAAAGATTGTATAACAATATTTTTCAATACTCATGCAATTTTCATATGCAACATTTACAATCAATTGTCAAATCAATTAAAACAAATCAATATGCTTTTCTTATGTGATTTAGAATTAAATATTTCAAATTTGAACAAGAATGAGAAGACAGGAACAAACCAATTCTTGATTCTTTTCTTGTGACGGACTTCAATCTCGGTCCTAGTTAGGTGATCCCCACCGACCCCCTACCAAATCACATACATCACATTTTAGTAAACTGTACTCTACCACACTTAACGACACATCGCTTGCTCTCACAACAGGTACTCCAGACGCTTTTCTATTTAGTTTTATCCTTATTTGAACTCCCATTAATCATTTATTTAGTGGTCCTTAAACTATCTGCACGATCACAAATTTTCTCTAAAAACCAAAATTTTCCCTTTAGAACAAAGAGGCTACGCCAGCAAAGTGCAGCACCCGCCACGCCGTGGTGTAGCCTCAGAAACACTAGTACGCCACAGAAGACGTTAACGCCTTCTCAAGGGCACTCGAGGGGTGCCATTTCGCACACCCTACCACGCCAGGCGAGATCCACCACCGCACAGTTCACGCTGGCCAAGTTCCCTACGCCACACAAAGATGTATTCTATGCCCAAGCAGATTTACAGTTTTGCTCTTTTGTGATTTTTCTCCAAAAATCCTCAACAAATCATAGGAATCACTATCAATAACATCCTAATATCATCCAAAACCAACAATGAGCAAAACCCATGGATGGATTAGGGTTTTTCTAACCCAAACATCATTTAAAGGAATCTAAGGTTTAGTTCTTACCTTAAATCTCTTTGAATATTTTTCACCCAAGATGCTTGATCACTTGGAAACCATAAATGGGGATGATCTCCCACCAAAATACTTCTTCTTGCAAAACCCTAGCTTTTCTCCCACACTTTCTCTCAAAATCGTTCTTGCTCAAAATGCACAAATGTGCTCTTCTAAGACCACTTTTGGTCTTATTTCTCTATATAAGTGTAAGGCCACAAGCTCGCTTACACACAAATTCCATTTCTCATTTTCTCCTCTGTCTTCATTTCACTTTCTTTATCATTTGGATTCACTTTTAGCATTTAAGCTTTTATTCTATTCCTCGAATCCCAGTCCTCATTTTACAATTTCCATTCGCCTTTTACACTCTTTGCTTATTTCCGAAGTTCAATCAATTTCATTTTAGCATATAACATTTAATCATACGCTTCACATATTCATTTCACATTTCACGCTTATCGCCACGTAAAACCCAAGTTTGCTCAATTCATACCAGAATATATAATAAAATTATTATGTACTCCTAGCAGATTGGGCTGTTACACCCAAAGACAATTTGGAATCCATTCTTCGAGAAGTTCCATGTGTCACCTTCCCATGTGATCAACTTTTCTCATTTTGCATATAAGACCCTAATTTGCACATAGGTCCTTGCTTTTAAGTCCTCCAACTTTATTCAATTCCACAACAACTTAACATAAATCTACCATGACACAAGACTAATCACTTTATATCGAACAAAACCTCAGTTGAGAATTTACCAAAATACTGCAATATATTTTAGGGTGTTACAATTCGCTTCCATTTTCAAATTTTGCGGTTTCGACACGCCTCTTCTTTATGAAATTTTTGTAGAGAAGCTACAGAGTCTACCGCCAGGCCAGTGTGAGAAGGCCATTGAGCTCATCATTGGCTACTGAGATCACCGGGTTGAAAGCCGCACACAGCTTTCTTGGTTTGCGAAGAACTTACAAGAGATAGGTGCCAACCCATTTCCTTACATAGTCCCCGTCATTTCCCGTCCGTTGCTCGCAGAGCTTATCAAGGGCGAACATTTCGTTCTGCTGAACTTATGAAATCGATCCCGGGTAGATCTTCATAAGTGAGGGTCGGTCAAGAGCCTCAAGCCAAGACCGCTCAAGGAGCCCAAGTTAATCCAAAGCTTGCCCCTCAGGCGGCGGAGAAGAAGTAGGAAAAGAAGGGGAAGAAGGCTGGGCAGTGAAGGCCGGCAGCACCTGTCGATTTTATGGACTCGGGCGAATCCAGCCTCCTCCTCGTAAGAGGCTAGGGCCTATCCCGTTCTCCAGATTATAAGCGAGCTAGTTGAGGAAAGTGAGGAAGACATGTCTAGTCTCACTGTTGGTTTTACTACGTGGATGCGCAAGCGGGCTGCGAGCGCTCAAGGGGAAACTACCCCCAACTCCGAAGTACCAGGTGGCAAGCACCAAAAATGGCTCGTCCGTGATGATGAGGCTCGTAAGAACCGCATTGTATCATCAGACTCTCCGTAACAAGCCCCGCCTACTTTGAGGGTGCCACCTGAAGACTCTTCCAAAGAGGCTCGTGCATTACTAGAGAATCTGGCTCTGTACTGCAGGATCTCAACGCCGATCGCTTTAAGCAAGGCTCCTTCCATGCGAGACAACTATCAATTGCTTGCCGCAGCCGACTCGCCCGCCTCACCCTCGCACTCTCGTGCAAGGCTACCTAATAGATTGATGTTGGGCTCGTATGTTAAGCCGATGAAGTGGCCGTCCTTCGAGGACACGCCCGGGCCCGGCCCAGATGCTTCCGAGCAATTATCGGGACCGTCGAACCCTTTAACAAGCATAGTGGACTCTCGCGCACATACGCCAAGAAGCTCTACCCTAATCTCCTCCGAATACCGATAGCGGCTCGTGTTGAGGAGTATTCCATTCCCTTCCCTAGCTACATGGATAAGAAATCCTACCAGCGTGTGGCTAAGGATGGGATGTTTATTTGCAACCATGACTTTGATGAGATGGCCGAGCTGGTATGGCCAGACTTCTAACGCTTGAGCATGGGCTTTGTTGTGATTCTCTCCTAACACCTCTTCTTTTGTAGGCTGTCACCGTTATTCAGAACATGGCGCTAGCATAGGGAGCTTCACTTTAGGCTGGGGGATGTCAAGAAGCTCCAGCTTTATGCTTAGTCGACCATTTCCAAGCACTAGGCTTTAGACGACGCCTTGGTCAAGGTTAAAGCTAGGTCTAAGCATTGGGAGCAAGAGGCTAAGGCCGCTGGTAGGAAGATTACCGCTGAGGAGAAGGAGAGGGATGGCTTTCAAAGAGGCGCAACACTCCCGGGTTAGCCGTGATCGCGCGTGACGCCAAGACCCCGGGCGAAGGACACCGCTACAGCCCACATGCCTTCCGTGGTCGCGTGCGCTAAGGCCGGGGCCGCCCGCGCTGAGGTCAACAAACTTCACTCCTGTTGGAGATCGGGGCGGCTAAGGATGAAGTGTCTTCTCTCTAATCTCAGGTGGGTAAGGATAAAGAGGCCAAGGAGGAGGCTACCAAGGCCTCGAGCTAATTCGCCATCTAAGCATGTGTGTTCGTGGTGTTCAAACACAACTTATGTGGAGATCACCCAAAGGTTCCAGATGGCATGCCTGACTCCTCCAACTCACTTTCTCTAGAGTTCTTCATGAATCCCAGGTGTTCACCGGCCTTAGCAGTCACTGAGGCCACATCAGCCAAGGTGGATCAGAGCGAAACGACTAAGGAGTCTAAGATGAGTGCTTCTACTGAGGATCAAAGCTAATCTTTTTTTTTGTTGAAATTTTTGTAAGGGGCCCGCCTCGGCTACCAGAACATATATGTATTTTTGTGGAATTACTAGCGCTACTAGAGTATTTATGAAATATAATTTTCAGTTTACTTATGCAATTGGCACATCTTATTTCAAACCCCTTCCACTAATTCGACAGGATAGTGTCACAAGTGTGGATATCGATGTTAAGTTTTTTTAAGCAGCTGGGTTAGTGTAAAATGCCACATGGGCTAGCAAGCAAGGTACCATTTCTAGGCTTTTGCTCTAGCCCATAGGCTAGCAGCCATCATTCGTGCTCTCAGCATGTGCCAACAAAGTTGGGGAGTCACATTTTGTCTTTTGAAAGTGCTAGCAAAGCTGAGAGCCATATCCTGGTCTAGTGCGAGCAGCTAGGAGCCACATCCGGTCTTGAAATCACACAGCAGCCACATCCGGTCTTTGAAAGTGCCATAGGCTAAGTGAGCCACATCTAGGGCTCCGCACGGAGACAAATGCACAAATCGAATCTTAAAATATCTTAAAGAGAACTTATCGATAATACCTATCACCCCCTCAATCTGGGTCCCTCAACACCAGATTTATCCTACGGGTGTCACATGTACCCATTGCTTATATGTCACGACTCGCCCCTTGGTTTAATCGATTTTGCTTTGTGTATGTAATGTCTAGTTCCATTTATGGTGCGAGTGTGTGGTTCATTTTGGAGTGCTATCATGGCCCTTTCCCTAGTTGTCCACATCGTGCTATAGGAAGGAAGTGAAGCTTCTCCAAAATTTCATTTCAGTTAGAGTTCAAAGGAGTAGGTTTCAGATTTTTTCTCAACCAGCTTGAACCGTCAAATCGGTTCTCGCACTACGCCACCCGACTTCAATACCATCTACGAGGAACACCTTTAGCTTCGCTTCAATCGTTCTCACTCTCATCCAGGCTCATAATCAGCACCATTGTTTCGGGAGTAGATTCTTATTCATCGAGGAATTTTCTAACAAAAATTTGGGAATTTTACTCCAACCTATTGAACCGGGCTGGAACCGGTTCAACTTGTTATGTAAAAGGACTCATGGCAAGCAACCCTCACTTTGGTTTCGAGCCCGAACTATCGAGGCTCAAACCCATTCACATGAGCACTCGGGGCCATCTTAACGGTTTGAGTTTATGTTAGGTCGAGTTAGTGTGGGCCCATTTTGGAGTTATGGGTGTTGTAGTCTAGGTAAGTCTAGTTTGATTTGTATGACGTTTGGGGAGTCATTTACCTCGTTTCAACTAGCTTTCCTCCTCTTTGGTGCAAACTTTAATGTTTGATTTTGAATACATGTTGTATGGTTGACTCTCACTCCACAGAAGGTACGGCTGGTGGACCACAAAGTACGACTTTGATTTAGATTGTGAACTCATATGCATGCATGGTGCTTAATCTTGAATGCTTGTTATGTGTTTATGTGTGCTCTGACTCACCCTCTTTCTACAAATATTGGGACCTTAGGGTACGCACCATTTGCTTAATTAGTCAGCTTATATGCATGCTGTGATACCGAGTTGGCTCTCAGGTGGATTCATATCATCTACATAGCCTATGCCGGCCGATCTTTTGACCCATATGCTCCCATGTACCCAATTCATTAGTAGAGACCGAAATTCCTCGGGCTTAGAGGGGTGCTGCTACCTCGTGAAAATTCTTCCAAATAAGTAACCCGATTCCCACCCGTAAATCTAGTTTTCGCGACCGTTTTTTTTTTCGATTAGGTCAATGAGGGGTTTTTTTTTTTGTTCTTACTTCATTTTCCCCATTTTAAAAAATAAAAATAAAAAGTAAGTGGCGACTCCAAACAAAACCGTTCCTCATTAGGGACGGATTTTCCAAAGCTCGAAAATCAACTCTTTTTTTTTTCTATTAATAGTGAGTCGCATCGGATCTGGATCGGCAGGGTCCACAAATTGAATACTTTGGCTGGGATCTAACCTCAATCTCCGTTTCATAAGAGTGGTCAAGCTTGAACTTGGGTCAGTATATCGAGCACATGGTTCATCGACCGCACTCCAGCCACAAAATGACCGATGATCACTCACCGGCCGGTATTCGCATACACTGCGGGTTTGTTTATGCCAGGTGTTCAATTGCCGATTCTAAAGATGCTTGCTACTCACGGTTGATCGGGTACTCATTATATGTTTCGATTGGCATAGATGGTTAGTTTGTGTGTAGGTTCTATGGTAGGCTCAGTTTTCATGCATGATTGATTACCGCACGGATACCCTCTCTCTCGCATTTAATTACTTGATTTGTTCGTTTCAGGGGTGTTCTCAGATCCCCTCGTTTCCAAATCACTGCAGTTCTGGGTCGATTATTCCCATTGATTGCTCGAGTTACTTAGGAGTTATTCTCAATTGTTTTCCTTCGACCAAGCTAGAGCTCGAGTGTATTCAAGATGGGCTATATCGATGTTCGGGAGCACCATGACGACTCTGATATCCGAGCAACGAAGACCCGTATAGCCTCGGTCGGACCCTCATGGATACATGCATGGCCGTGGTGTCATTCGATTGATGGTTAGGATCTTAGGTTACGTATCCCGTCTGGGGTATACCATCTAGCTTAAGACTCGTCTTTTCTAAAGGGCCTGCCGCTTTAAGCCACATTACCCCTCGAGGTATCACCACGCCGAATCCCACTCGCCCGTGAGCCATATATCGGGGCTACCGGCCGACATCACATGTCGGCCTCATTCCCCTGAGGATTTTAGTCATACACACGGGTTTGATTTCAAGATTGATAGTCACCAGACCCACCCTTTTCCTTCTAAAGCGATCGTGGATCGAGACCAACCCGGGTTCCCGCAGCCGGGATCCGACCCGAGATGTGATCAGGATCTGATTCACACGCTAGGAGAAGATATCGATCATAGAGATACGGACCCTTAGTACGCTACCGTTGATCAAGCAATGAGATTACCGATACCATGGCACTTCAGATGTCATATCGGGACTAGATTACAGATCATGGGCATCAGCCCAACCATTATCGATTTTCGGGAGATCCCCCGCATTTATTTCTATCGCGCACTTCCACCACCACAACCACCATCCAACCCATTGTATCGCAGGATTAGTACGCTTCCACCTCCACCACCACCACTGCTCAATCAAATTCCACCGATGGAGAGCATTTGTATCAAGATCATCGCGTATCAAGATTCACACCATTACGTAGCTGGCCCCTGGCTAGATTATCGATGACACCTGCACCAGACACGATAGATCGAGCGTAGAGGATCAAGTCTCTGCATGTTTATGATGGAGTTATAGGTTGGGAAGGATATGATGACCTTATAGTGGCAAATTTCTGCTACTGAGTTCCTCGTATGTCAAAACATCGAGAGATACACTGCATAGGTGCCCCGTATTCGCCATAGCTATACGCAGTCGTTATGCATGGGCATAAACTGGATGAGGCACAAATGATTATGCTATTCCGTCTGTCACTGAGTGGTATCACTCAATGTTGGTTTGCCTCATTGGACCCTTCGAGACGTAGGACATGGGATGATTTAGGACAGGAGTTTATCAAACAATATTCTTTTCATAATGTAGTGGACGTATCCCGAGGGAGTCGAGCCCCTCGCGCAGAGGCTCCGATGAGTAAGTCACTTCACTCATCTCCCGTCAGGGAGAAGATGCTACTGCATTATATGTAATTCCCTGAGTGAGATCATCGTATCAAGATGATTATGCATGCCCTTTAGCCCCGATTTTCTAGGCATCACATAGGCTTTCCATAGACGCACCTCGATCATCGTTCAGCCCCCACGGCATTAAGGAAGGCATACAGAGATTACGCGCACTCTTCCCCTCCGCATTCAAAGCGTAAGAAGCCTGGTCGCCTCGATCATCGATATCGGGTACATCAAGCCACGTGTTTCACGTCAAGATAGACTCATAGACACCACATAAAGGCCAAGCCCTATAAAGAAAGCCTACTTATCTACATCCCCTACCACAACAGATCGCATGCACTGCCTTCGCCTCTCATAAAGCCACAAAGCCTACTTATCTACATCCCCTACCACAACCAGTATATGCTACACAGGTACCTCAGAGGCCACTTGTACAGTACCATTAGCAATATAGAGCACCGCCTCCACCGAGGCCGACTAGGTAGTTTACATAGCTCGGGATGCCATTGAGCCGAGCATTTTAGAGATTGGTTGAAGGGGGTTTGATCGCTCCATTACCACCCATACCACCACCACATCTTATTCCACCGTGATCTCGTGACGTATTTTCACTATGCCTACCATCGATTGTGCCATGATACGTATAATCAGGCGGCATGTCGAGACACTCCATTCAAGACTCATCGTGGCTCGTCGATTGACGCCCCCGTAGCTGACGATGACCCGGCCTCCCACTCATGACACTGGGAGCTATAACTCCACCCACGAAAAGTGGTATCGGGGTCGAAGCCGTGTGGAGGCCAGATATTCATGAGGGGATGGGACGGGAGAGGCTCCACGTAGCCTTTATCGCCATAAGACAGACTGCATTTTGCTGGATACACCTCTCGCTCGCGCATCCCTAGGCCATCTCGCATCTTATCCCTGTGACAAGGTTCCCGCACGCACCAATTTCACCCGCATATCACAGCATGTTTCGGCCATGAAACCCTTCATTATGTTCCCTGAGGAGACAGCCTATTCACGTGGATGTTCGGGATTATTACACTAAGTAGAGGGTACAAATTCTCCAATTCACTGGACGTGCCATTTACTGGCACAACAAGTAAAGAGGATGTTTAGAGAGGGGATGATGAGACATTCATGCTGGCCAAGGACCAGACAGCTCAGATATCCATTCCTGAGCTTATCGGGCCTCATCCATTACTCATAGAGATACATTGATCTGAGCACTTAGTTAGATCAGAGTTGACACTACCACTACCCCGAGCTTATTCACTCGACAATCGATGAGCTACGCATCAGGTTTTGATGATGATTCACACTGGGGTCGATCATGTTCGACCTTATTAATCGATGTTGCTTCGTCTGTGCCGTCAGCGCCGCTTGTCCCATTAGACAATGGTAGGTCTCGCCTTGAACATTTGTCCATTAGTTACTACCATTGCACTTCCATTTTTGTCGACTAATTTTGGGTCTTATTCACAGACCGTCAGAGCTTATGATGGGATTGAGAGGATAGTTATGGGCACACTCAGTACACATGTCATGATTAAAGCACGATACTCCACAATACTATTTTAGGGTTTCTGAGGATCTGGCCATCCTTTAACTTGCTTCTTGGCAGCCCATGGATTCATGAGGCGGGTGCTATACCATCTTCCCTTCATCAGAAGGTGAAGTTCATACACGAGGGGCGCATTATCACGATACAGCATGACAGAGATGTTGTTACTTCTTCTGAGCCCGTGTTACTATCAGCCACAGTGAGGATGACCTACATTTGATCGGGTTTACTTTCGATGAGTTTCAGGTCAAGCGCTTAGAGGATGATACATAAACCTCGGTGCCTATGTCTTCAATCAATACAAGAGGCCTTGATACTTAGTCATGACGAGAGACATCCTATACGCCCGGCTCGGCTCGGTCGCCGCCGTGTTAGGGGGTCATGAGTTTACGCATGGGGCCGATCGCGACATACCCTATAGTGTTAGGTTACACTCCTGGCTGCAGGGACGATGCACGCTCACATGCAGGGTCATTGCACTGGGCAGGTGAGGACTCGCCATCTACAGTGGTCTCCATTTGATTATCCCCTCTCCGCCCCGTATACCTTTCAGTTGGCTGACTACTTTATTAGAGGATTAAAGCATGCACCTCGCACAGGGGGTACTAATCATGCTCTAAAGACAGATGGGATCCAAGGCATCCAAGAAATTTGGGACGATGTGTTTTAGTTCCGAGATCTCATCGAGGCACCCGTGCCATGATACAGACCCATCACCGTGCCAAGCTAAAGGTGTTCTCTATGTAGCCTCAAGAGGTCCTCGACTACGACCTATCTATGGATTTCGGGATGATACCGATGGAGTGATTCTTCCCGATAATTTACATAGACAGATGGTCGATCGCATAGCCATATCCTCGATGCAAAATTTCATGAGCCTCATTCTACTTTTGACATGTTTGGAGTTTTTGCTATTGATTTTGAGGATGTAATACTTTATGATGCCTGAGCTGATGCAATGGACATGATCGACACTAGCCAATATTTAGATGCAGCAACACTAACGCCCCGCCCGCTTTTCATATGTTCGGGATTTCTATGCGCTAGAGGATAAATGATGACGATGGACTCATGGCTACCGAGATTATTCATAATATTGTTTCGCTGAGGGAGCATCCGACCTCTCGTGGACCCACCTCTTCTGACACTATGTCGTGGCTCGTCACCCGCTTTGATGATATTTCGATGGTAATTATGACACGAGTATTTTCGAGTATTCACAGGTCACAACATTTTCCTTTGATTGCACCACCAGCACCCACATCACATGTATGCGATGTTGATGACGCTGGAGACACAAACGACTCCACCTGGTGGCCGTAGTGTGACTTAATACGCAGGACAGAAAGTTACACCCATTACTGCAAGACATAGTTTCATAGATTTTGGGACACCAAATCACTCAGTGGAGATTAGATCGCTCTTCCCTATCTCCCATGAGAGAGTGATTGATCGACCGCTCAAACAAGTACTGATGCATTCGCATGGTCATATGAGGACATGCCAGCCTCGACTCTTCTCTATAGCTGCAACATCACTACCCATTCTACCACATGCCAGGCTAAAGGTAAATCGAGGAGACTACAAATCCCTCGATGGAGTTTGCAAGTTAAGGAAGAAATTCGTATAAACTTAGTGCTCGGGCTTATTGTTGCATGGTCGAGTATCCCGAGTGGATGGCTAATGTCATCCCCTGCTCCCAAAAAAGGATGGCAAGGTTGTAGCTCAGACTCGTGATTCGAACAAAGCGCCCTAAGGATGATTTTTCCTCCCACACATTGATATGTTGGTTGACAACATTGTAGGACATTCGATGTTTTCCTTCATTGATGGATTTTCTGGGTATAATCAGATTATGATTGCTTTAAAAGATATGGAGAAGACTTCTTTCATTACTCGGGAGCTGGGTACTTATCACACCTGGCCATGCCATTTCGGTCAAGAACGCAGGAGCCACTTCGAGAGTCGCTACCACTTCTGCTCCATGACATGATGCACAGAGATGTCGAGGTACGCGACGACATGATATGAAGTCCCGAGATAGGGGTAGATAACTTAGCAATTCTTTACGTAGGTTCTCGAGAGGATCGTAGACTGCTCAGTCGAGGTCGAACTCAAGAAGTGCACCTCGAGGGCACCTCCGGGAAATCACCGGGACACATTGTTACCAGCGAGGTATGAGTCTCATCCTAAAAGATCAAAGGTCATACTTCGACATGCCCGCCCGAGGACGCAGAAAGAGATGAGAGGCTTCTAGGCGTGACACAAAGATATTAGCTCGTTCATCGCAACCGACAAACATATGTGAGCTTATCTTCCGTCTTCGAGGGAAAGAACTACCTCACAACTGAAACGATGATCGGCCAATGTAAGCTGGAAGATTAAGGAGTGCCTTCTCCCCTCCGCTTTAGTGCCCTCCCATACTAGGGCATCCTTGCTTCTCAGATTGGCTGGCCTGCATATAGCCCAGATGGCATGCCAGCCTCACCGATGATCCAGCAGCGAGTGAGCCATCTATTATCTCGAGTAAGAGGATGATAGAATATGAGTGTGCATAGTACATGATCGAGCGCCCCATTCGCATCGTTTAGCCAGAGATCGAGACATC
Organism: Tetrastigma voinierianum; assembly: GCA_016808115.1. Classification (NCBI taxonomy): domain Eukaryota; kingdom Viridiplantae; phylum Streptophyta; class Magnoliopsida; order Vitales; family Vitaceae; genus Tetrastigma; species Tetrastigma voinierianum. The sequence goes on from JAEQBH010005742.1 coordinate 335,464, forward strand.
ATGTGATAGAGCATTCCATACTTTCAGTCTCATGATCGATCCGCGAGGCATTCAAGCCACAGTCTCTGCTCGACCCTGCAGTTCTCACGATGGTTAGTAATGCTTTACGTAGCTCGCATTCAAGATGTAACATAGAAATCCAAGATAGGGAAGTACTGGCAGCATCATACGGCTTCTTTACTTTATCTCGATGACAAACCTATCGACGTTGATTTCCTCGATAAGCAATTGGTTCGTGACCGCATCGCAGACGTCAAGCCAGACATTTAAGGCCGCCAACCGCCGAGGTTTGCATTGGTATCCTATCGATATCACTTCAGAGGATCATATTCCCGCATCAAATTCATTGACATTCTCTTAATCATCATCTGGTCACCTATCAATATACTTGAAGCCTGAGGCTCAGACATGTGCCCAGAAACCGTACTCGATCTTCGAAAGCTAGACAGCTAGAGATCCACTGGGATTCCAACTCTATTTATTCACGACTCACTAAGATTCAAGGACTCGAGATGAGAAGCTGAAGCCCTACCTTGCTTACTGATTTGTCGGGTTTATGCTCATGAGTCGAGATATATACATCCGCCTGCAGCAAAGAATCGCTTGTCGATGAGTTACCACTTGGGCTTCTCGTAATCGAGACTCTCAAGTGGGGTGATTGCACGACCATTGCTGATCGAGAATTGTGGCTCACCTGCTTACTATCGCTTGATCGGAGATATTGAGGACCTACCCATATTTATCGCTTCATTATGCGCACTTACCCAAAGTCACCACCAAGGATAAGAGAAACATACATTCGTCACCGGGATTATTGCTTTCTCATGGGGATGCATCAGATAGAGATCGTCGTTATTAATATGTCTGTAATCGCCTTTGTAAATCGAGTGACGAGAGGTTCATGCAAGAGTTCAGGCTCCACACACTGGAGGTCATATGCTAATGCAGAAATCACGAGGACTCGGGCTACTTTTGTCGACCACGGGAGACATTTGCTGGTTAGCTCAGACAAAGATTTCTAGAAAGTGCTCTGATGCAATGCAGACCATACACGTGCCACCTTCCGAAGTTGCACGCGACCTCACATCCCCTCGCCATTTTCGCGATGTGGGTATCATATTATTGGGAAGATCTCGCCCAAGTCTTCCAATTTGCATGAGTACATTTTAGTTGCCATTGACTATTTCACCAAGTGGGTGGAAGTTGCTTCCTATGTTAGATTGATAGCAATCAGGGTGGCCAAATTCATCAGATCGCTCATTATATGTTGATATGGGGTCCCTCATGAGTTGATTTTTGATATAGGGGTGCATTTCAGGGGCAAGGTGGACACGTTGATTCGGGAGAGTACACATTTAGTATCACGTATCGCTTCGCTGCATTTGCACTACGCACTATCGGGGCAACGCTGAGGTCATGAATAAGAATATCAAGAGGATTTTGAGAAAGATGGTCTAGAATTTTCGAGATTGGTCAAAGAAACTCCATTTCGCGTTATGGGCTTATCTCGTATTAATTCAGACTCACCAGTGGCCACCCCGTATTCTTTTCGTGTATGGTATAAGAGGAAGTGCTACTGTCGAGATCGAGATGAGATTCAGAAAGTGAAGACTAAAGCAAAGAGGATATCCGAGGCCGAGTAATCTCGGGGCCTCATTATGACTACCTAGCCTTGGATGAGAGGAGATCGAGGGCAAGGGGATCAAGGAGCCAGCCTACCCGCAGGGAAGCATGACCCGTGCATTCGTAAAAGTGGTCAAGCCCAGAAGTTTAAAAAGAGACCTACTTCGAAGTCCCAGGGGATCGGGACGCGACCCCAGAGGCAAGTTTAGATCGACTTTCTGGGGAGGGTCGTATGTTATTCCGAGATTTGACCTCGGAGAGGGAGCAACCGGGCCGGGATGTAATCTGGGACAAATCGGGCCCATGAAGCTACCAATGGATCAGTCAGTTAGTTTTGTACGCATGAGATCACGGTCGTAGGATCAGCGGCCATCACTTCGAGTAGCCATATTCCTTATTGCACACCCATACATTGATATATCCTATTGCTTGCCCTTTGAGCCTTACGCAATTTATTATGGCCTTTTTTTTAATTTAGCCTTGCATACCTTTTCTAACCTGGGTTGGGGGCTTGCCCCTACGTGCTTTCTATTTATTAATTGGATCTGTGAGCATTGTGTCATTCTTCGTTTGTTCTTTCTTGCATCATGACATGATTCTTTTCTTCTCTTCTTTGCATCTTCACTTTGCTTGCCTTTAAGTTTTGTTTATATCATATTGTTTCTTTTCACTTTTATTTTCCCTTGTGTAATGATGACACGCTCATGTCCCGGAGCTACAGTTTAGGCTGGTCACACCCTTCGTTCCACCCTTAAGGTTTGATCCAGGAGTCTTAGTTTGAGGGGACCATTTGGGTTTAAGATTTGAGGTTCATTGGTTAGATTGTTCTAATGCGACAATCATCTTACTTTGTTGGTTGTTCGGTGCAAAAAAAAATAAAAAAAATAAAAAGGAAAAAAATAATGAAGAAAAGAAAAAGAAAAAAAAGTGCACACAGTTACTTCATTCTGATATTCACTTCATTGCGGCCTGGGATTAGCATGGTTTGTCGACTCAGATATGGCTTGATCATCGAGGTCATTTCGATTAGGACTTATTTTCTTCCGAAAGGCGGTGAAAGTATTATATGATCCTTTCTCCATGGATCCCGAGACGGATTGTGAGTAAGGTTTGGGTTTCCTTTGCACTAGGGTCCCCAGTCGCTATCCATATCACTATTCCCATCTTACGGTGGATTTGGTTCTCGATTCGCATCCTCGATGAGTGTGGTTCGTCATCATCACTCATTGCTACACTTGTATCCCACCTTGTTTCCTTACTTTCTTCTACGTCACTTTTCATTTTCTTCTATCCTCATCGATCGTCGTCTCACTTCATGAACGATGTGTCTTTTGGTGTTCATCACATGTTGCTTGCCATTGTTCACTTATGTGTTGGTCGAGTCGCTTTGCTCACATGATTCTCCAGCATTTAGCATTGCGCACACAGGGGTTTGGCATTATCTATTGGGTATTTGAGCCTTTGTTTCCCATCATTTCATTCACCTTTCACCCCTGGCTTACATTACGGTCCCAGCCTGCACCACCTCAGGCCTCGGGATCTCGTGGCTCGCTTTCCAACGCATTTTATACGGGATGTGTTCCGCATCGATTGAGTATGGAATGTCAATAGGTCTCGTTCTGGGGAATAATGAGGGTCACATATTGCCTTCCATTCACTGCTTGCCCAGTCCATGATCGCATACAAAATTATACAGAAAGTTGGGACTGTTGATGGCGCCTTAGCTTGATGCTTTGACACGTTCACACTGGGGCATACCCCTATCATTTCATGCTAGTTTTGGCTCTTACACATGTCCACAGGAAGTCCATTTCGCCTAAAGACATTTTGGGCATCAGAGTTTGAGTAAGCCCCGTATTCAACTTGGTTTCTTCATACAATAGAGCGCTTTTGAGAGCTAACTGAGGATCATATTCGTGATATTGATTGACCCAATAGAGATGTGCATATTGGGCCATTCCCCCATTCATTGTCCTGTTTGAAAAAACTAGTTAAGACCAAATTATATATACACAAATTTATGACACCATTACCACAGGACTATATGCTAATCCCTAGTAAAGGCACCATAAACTTGTTCAGACCAAAAATAACTTATATGCTCATAAGAAAAATGGATTTGAAAAAGAATTCTTTAAAGATTTAGTTTGGTCTTAATACTGCAAGTGCACAGGTCGTACAAGTAATAAAAGTTGACCTATAAGTCCGGATATCGTTCCCACAGAGATTGAAAAGAATTTAAAATTCAATTACCCTAACTACTCAAGTTCCACACTATTTGAACTTCCATTTCATAGAAATTTCAATAATCGAACTAAGAATTCTACTACATCTCGAATCTCTCACATCTATAATGAAAATTTTTTAAAATCCTAAATATAACCGGATCAACTTTGCATTTTTGGTCGAAGTTGACACTGGATTTAATACAGAAATTATTACCTCGCATCATAATCTAATTCGATTCTATCATAAATTGGAATCTGAAATTGTCAAAGAGGCAATGTAGTATAGTTTGGATTTCTCCTTTAACCATACTTTTCACTAATTAGAGAATCATGTACATTTCTGATTCATGTTTCTAATCAATTACTTGTAATCAGAATTTCTTTATAAGATCTAGGTATTTTTATTTTCCAATACTTCATACCCATTTCTTATGACTGCAGATTTCTTGCTTCCTAAGACAAGGCCATTGCCAGATTTCTACAAGATGAATGATGTCTCATCTTAGAGATCTTAAAGAGTTCTCCCTTTCCTTGATTAGATCGAAGCTAACATAGGATCAAGATCATTCCTCCATACCAAGAAGAGATCTCTGATTGATTAAATTGATAGTTCACTCAACTCATTCTCAAACCATGAGTAGATTGAGGATTTATCTAAGTAATCTTTCAGAGCTCATTAGTTCTTCACATAGTCTAGCATTACCCCTAAGTAATCGCTTCCATGCTCTCGTAAATCTCCATCTCTCGTGTCACCGTAGGGCCTCCCGGAAATCGAAGAGCGATAATGTAGCCCTTTTATGAGTATTAGTTTCTAATATTGGGAACAATTCACTTCATGAACATCACCATTCAAATAAATACACGATTCTCAACCCATAAAGTTTCTTTCTAATTGTGAAGAAAAGACCATAACTAACATCAGACATCAGATCTTTCCTAACGGAAGTTGTGTTCTCGAAAACTGGATCACAGTGAACACTAAAATATTGATAAAGAAAATTCCACTGTAACTACAATCAATTGAAAGAAATGAATTCCAGTTTTTGTCTAGATTTCATTAGATTTAGACAGTAATCATAAATGAATTTCAACAATTTAATTCAACTTCTAAACTTTTGAACAATACACTGTTTTAGGTCCAGTAAACAAATCAAAATTCTATGCTAAATCTAATCTACGAAGAAAAGAAAAAAAATAAAAGAAAAATGTACACAAAGTTATCCCCGCCTCCCTAGATGTCGGTTTGTCCCCTCCGACCCGCTATTTCTTCAAATTATTTCTATTTATAGAGTTTCAAAGTTTAAATACCCTAAATTTGAGGCTACATTGTGGATCCCCAAAATTTTGGCCCAGATTGCATTCTCTGTCGCGACCGAGTTTTGTCGTGACAGAATTTTCAATCTTCATCGCAGGTCTCTGTTGCAGCATGCAGTCGTTTGTCGCAACCACTTCCCTGAGCTCCTTCTTGGATTTCGTTGCGATAAAGTTTCCTTGGTCGCGATAGTATTCTTTTCTTCAGCATATTCATTCTATCGCGACAAAGTTTCCTCTGTCACGACAGATCTTTCTTTGTCTCCTTAATAATCTATCTTGCAAAGTCCGTCGTTCTAACTGTTCTATGTCGCGACAATCTTATGTGTGGTTCCTTGAATAGTTATGTCATGACAACGACAAGTTTGTCAAGATGTAGTTTCGCGGCAAATTTTTCCAAATCGTGTCGCGAACCTAGTTTTATGTCATGGATAACATTTATGTTTTGAATGTTTCTTGTATTGGCCAGAATTTACGTGCGACCCCGAGAAAAGTGTCGCTTCTAAAGTTTGTATCTCACTTAACCTGATTTCTTGTTACAACTTCATTTTGATGTTGCGACATGGCCTTTTGGTGTTGTCGATGTTTGATGTCACGACCTAGTTTGTTATGTCCTCTGAGACTTACTACGTATTCAACTTATCTTTGTGTAATGTGATAGTTTGTTTATGTCACGATAGGACTTCTCTTCCTGTGTGGAATCTTTATCGCGACATGAAAAGTTTGTCACGACCTTGTTTATCTGTGTTCAGCTATCTACGTGTCCTGACAGCAAGATCCACACTTGTGACATTGAAACATCTCTTGACTTGAGTATGTCGCAACATTGGATTCTTTTGTTGTAACCTAGTCAGTTCACTAACCAGCATCATATTCACGATATTGTTTATATCTGTCCAGCCGAGTTTCTTCTTCTTCATCATTGTAGCCTTCTGTATCACATTGTCGCGATAGAAATCTTTCTTTGAAGCTCTTCTTTTATCTCAACAAACTTTTCCATGTTGCAATAATCAGTGTCGCAATATAAGAGGATTCTGTCACGACAAAGATTCTACCTTATGTTCTTCATTATGTTGCAACATAAACTTATCTGTGGTAGTATTCTTCCTGTATTGCTCTTTAATTTCTTGTCGTGACAGAAGAAACCTTGTCGTGATCGAATTTCTGCCTTCTTCCTGTTTCATTTGTAGCGACAGGAGCTTCTTTGTTGCTACAATTTCTTCCTTGTGTTGTCATCCTACTGAAAACTTTGTCGCAACTTAAACTTTCTTTGTCTCAGTTGACGATATTATTCCCATTTTAAATGCGATACGTCTTTTGTCATGTGAGCTCATGTATCAATATTCGGACCTTTATGTTACTGATAAAATATTGTAGAGCAGATTCACACTTATTTTACTTGGAAGTTTGTTCACGACACACAAAACTAATCGGGATAGGGAAGCTGCTTTTGCAATTGCTATTTTTCTCTTCTTTCCTACTGGAATTTTCTCATTTTTTTTAATTAAAACCTACAAAACACAAAGTGGGTAAATATTCCATAATTAGTCATTAAAACATATCTAAAGATACTAAAAATAAGCTAGAAAAATGGATTAAAAATATATGAGTTTAAGACTCATCACTTGTGCAGATGTTTAGGTTTTCAGTGATGTATTTCAAGGTTTTCATCGAGATATTTGAGCTTCAGATGTACATACAGGGGCATGCCCCCTATAAGTTGTTGGTGGATATTGGATGTTATGGATTAGTGAGGAGGGCTTTTCCTCAGGAATGAATGTTTGTAATATTTCGAACTTTGTGACTTTGACTTTATGTGCAGTGGTGGGTTTCTAACATGGGTAGTGATGCCTTGGGTGGGCATAGCCCTTCTTTGCGCCTTTGGACACAGTGATCCACTTATTTTTGTTTTGGGTTCTTGACGTAGCGCTCGGATTGATCCGCCGTTTTGTTTTGGGTTAAGGGCATCATGCCCGGTCGATCCTTGTTTTGATTTGGGTTCTCGGCATGGCCCATATTGATGCCTTTTGTTTTGGGTTCTCACTTGTCGCTGGATTAATCCCGCCGTTTTGTTTGGGTTCTCAAATACGCCAATTTGATCCTTTTGTTTTGTTTCGTTCTCTAGCATCACGCCTAGATTCGATCCCTTCGTTTTGTTTCGGGTTCTTTAACATCATTTCAAAATCCACCGTTTGTTTGAGTTCTCGACATCATGCGGTCGATCCCTTTGTTTTTGTTCCGGGTTCTCGGCATCGTGCTCAGTTCGATCCTTTTTTTATGCTCCGGGTTCTCTGACATCGTGTTCGGATTCGATCTTTTTTATTTTTATTTCGAGTTCTCTAGTATCGTGCCCAGATTCTATCCCTTCTTTTTTCTTTGGGTTCTCTGGCATTGTGCTCGGATTTCATTATTTTTTTTAGCATCGTGTCGGGATTTTCCTCACTTCCTCAGGATCATGACCGAGCATCGCTTATCTTTTCAGGCATCAAGTCCTGCTTTCTCTTATCTTGTCCGACATCATGTCCGGATCACTCATCTTCCTAGGTATTGTGCTCAGGTTTCTCTTAATCCTTCAGTCATGGCGACTCAATTCCGTTAGCCTTCGGTATTGGGTAAGGGGACAAAATTGTTGGTCATTTGGGTTCTTATCAGGATTCATTCCTGCTGCATCGCTTGCATAGCACCCATGGTTCCCTTTCGTTCATTCACTCTACTGAAGAGGGGCATATTTCTAGACCCTCAATTTTGTTCCTCAACACTTGCATTTATCCTATGGGTATCACCTATACCCAGTTGTTTATATGTCATGGCTCTGGCCCCTTTTAGGTTTAATCGATTTTCGAGCTTTGTGTATGTACATCTGTAGTTCACAATGGTGAGAGTGTGTGGTTTATTTTGGAGTGCCATCATGGCCCTTTCCCTAGTTGTCCACATCGTGCTATAGGAAGAAATTAAAGCCTCCCTAAAATTTCAATTCAACTAGAGTTCATAAGAGCAGGTTTCAGAATTTTTCTCAATCGGTTCCTAACTGGTTCAACCGGTTCTGCACTACAACTCACTGGCTCTACCATCTATGAGGAACACCTTGGCTTGTTTCAATTGGTTCTCACTCATCCGGGCTCGTAATTGAGCACATTTGCTTTTGTTAGATTCCTTATTCATTGAGGAATTTTTTTGACAAAATTTAGGAGGAACTTTACTCGACTCATTTGAATCGGTTGGGAAATATAGTTCAACACTGATGCAAGGACTATGGTGCTCCACCAATTTGGTTTTTTTTGGGCAAGATCCATTGAGGCTCAAAACCATTGCTATAGGGCACTTGGGGGCCCGTCTTAGCAGTTTAAAGTTTATGTTTGGTGAGGTTAGTGTGGGCTGGCATTTAGAGTTATGGGCGTTGTGGTCTAGGTAAGTCTAATTTGATTTGTATGACGTTTGGGGAGTCATTTACCTCGTTTCAACCAGCTTTCCTCCTCTTTGGTGCAAACTTTAATGCTTGATTTTGAATACATGTTGTATGGTTGACTCACCCTTTGCTGCAGTGCATGGCTAAGGATCAATTACTGATTTAGGATTCACGGAATTTATATGCATCGTGATGCTTAATGTGAATGCTTGTTGTAATGTTTATATGTCTTGGACTAATCTCTTCTCTGTTGCATGGCTTGGGACCTCGAGTCGTACCATTTGCTTTGACTTGTTGAGTTTATATCATGCTGAATGCGAGTTGGTTTGTGTGAGTTCATATCTACATAGCCTAAGGTCAATGATCTTCAAACCCATATGCTCCCCACCCAATTCATTAGTAGAGATCGAGGTTAAGGCCCAGAGGGTGCTACCTCGCATGAAAATTTACCTTCCAAATAAGTAACACGATCCTTGGACCCGAAATCTAGTTTTTCGTGGACCGTTTTTCTTGAATGGAGTCGATGAGGGTTTTTTTTTGTTCTTCATTTTATTTAAAAGTAAAAATAAAAAGTAAAGTGTGACTCGAGGAACAAAGCTGTTGCCGTAGGACCCAGATTTTTCCAAAGCTCGAAAATCGACTCTAGTTTTTCATTTATAATTGAGTCGTCTTGACTCGTGGATTGTGTAAGTCCACACCTATTCAAGATGCATAACGTTCCACATTCTAGGCAACGCGTCCCATCAGTTTTATTTAAAGCTGTAGTCAGTTATCGGCTCTTACTATCATGTATGGCTCGATTTGGATTTAGAATTTGCTAGCCAGTTGGTTATTAATATTACAAAATTATAAAATTAGGTCTTCAACTCCGAATACCATTGGCTTTACATGGCTACATTATATGGTTGTCTTTGTTGGCACGATGCTATACGCACAGTTGCAGCTTCAAGGAGTTCATATGCCATATCTAAGTCTTTGGTGGCCCGACATTAGCTTTGAGTTCGGCTCGGGTGTGGGCGCGATCTCTATAGGAATTATGGCCTCCATCCCATAAGTTAAGGTGAACGACGATATCCTAGTTGGCTTCCAGCTGGTTTTCTATAGGCCCAAAGAACTCCGGGTAACTATTCTACCCACTTTTCTTTAGCCGAATGTAGATGCTTTTTCAAAGTCGTCAAGAGAGTTTTGTTAAATGCTTCCATATGGCCATTGCTCTATGGGTACTACGGGGTTGAGTACAAGTTTATGGTACAAACTCATGGTAGAATTTTCTTCTCTGTTATCAAGGCATGGCCCATTGTCGAGTTATGGTCAGCCAAGGTAAATACGAGCCGGCTGGAATGATATTCTTCCATACAAATGGGACGACATCCTTGTCTTTGATGAAGGTGAAGGCTTCAGCTTTTATCCGTTTGCTAAAATAGTTGGTGACAACTAACAATAACTTCTTCTAAGTTGGGGCGGTAGGCAATGGTCCAACTATATCAATTCCCTACTGAGTAAAGGGCCAAGGGCTCGTGATGGTGGTTAGATCTTGAGTCGGCACCCTTGAGATGGGGGCTTGTTAGCCGACGATCACACTTCCGACTTAAGTGGCATCTGCTCTCATCGTTTGCGAATAAGCAGCCTTGTGTATGGTCCCATCAGGCTAAGTTCTGTAGCCTAGATGGACCTCTCATATCCGCTTCATGGAGTTACGCGATATACTATATCACTGTTAATTGGTGGAAACATGTAGATATGGCCGGGTATCTGGGCCAGCATATAATTTGTCAGGTTCTGAGGGAAAACCTAGCGCACGGACACCTGAATTTTGTGGGCTTGATTTACATTATCCATTTAGCTCTCAGGACTCGAATAAATATTATAGAGGGTGACAAGAAAAGCATCGCCATCCCCATCGACTTACTTGATGGTTATAATAGAAACTGACGTTGGCTTGTAGTGAACGCGAGAAGGAACCACCGGGTTTGCCTATGGGGATGGATGTGTGGCGCACCAAAGTGTTTGTCCTTTCATTCAAGTCCCTTAGGATATGCTCAAGCTTCCAGGCCGCAAAACTCTCTAGTCGTTGCTTGACCGAACTTGCATACCTGACCATGCGCTAGTCTCACATTTCGTATTCTTCATTTACCTGTCCCACTACTAATTGAGAGTCACTGCGTATGATGATTTTTTCTGAGGATACAGACTTTGCGAATTAGGTCAGGCTAAGTTACTTCATATTCAATCTCATTTATTAGACACGGGGAGATCTAAGCCGTATGGCCCCATTTATCTTCAGCCCAGGAGAAGCTAGATTCTGGCCAGACTCCGGCTATCGGGTGGCGAGAGGCAGTCTACATTAAGGATCCACTAACCAGCGTTACCTGGTCCCACATACGGTTGGTAGTTACGCTAAAAAGATTTACTTAATATCTGGCATTTTCAATGCCAAGTAAGAGGTTTATACTAAATGCAGTTCTTAGGGTTCAGCCAGCTCACCAGGCAGCCTTCTTGATAGACGGGTTTGTGTAGTGCCGTAAAGGAGATTGGTCAACATAATGATAGGGTGTGCATGAAAGTAAGGGCAAAGCTTCTTAGCTTCCATATGGAGGGCTAGTGCTACTTGTTCGAGATGGGTATACCTGGTTTCTGCTTCGGATAGAGATTTTCTTACCAAAAATATTGGTCTTTACTTTCGATTTTCATCTTCTTTGGTTTTCATGCACTGAGAGCCACGACATGGTAAAGATAGAGTGTATCTTTGCCTTGAGTTGCTTGAAGTGTGGTTTGACTAAGATATTGTTTGATCACCACGAGAGCTTGGTTGCATTCCTCATTCCAGCCAACCCTTTTGGCTCCTCTTAGAGTGATAAAAAAATGGTTCTAATCGGTTTATGAAACGGGATATGAACCGCCTAAGAGCTGCTAGGCGGCCAGTCAGTTGCTACACTCCTCTTCTAGAGGTAGGAGCTTGAGAGTCCATTATAGCTTTGAGTTGAATAGGATTGGCCTCTATCCCTCTCTCGGTCACCATAAAGCCTAAAAACTTGCCCGAACTAACTTCGAATGCACATTTAAAAGGGTTGAGTCTTATGTCGTACCTTCGCAATAGCTCAAAAGGCTTCTGTAGATGTGTTGTGGCCCAGGCGTTCTTTAGTTTCCACAAACATGTCGTCGATGTATAAAAAATTTGCCATGGTGTTGTTGTTACCAATATTTAGGTCGAATATCTTAGTTGATCTTTGAGTAAGTTGTGCCATCGTTCTTTAAAAATTTAAGGCATCACATCATAGCGATATAACTGTCTGATTAATGAGGTAATTTTCTCTACTTCGAGCGGGTGCATGTGAATCGATGATACCACAGAAGCGTCGAAACGGTATTAGTGCTCGGTTGCGACATCAACAATTTGGTCTATACATGGCAAGGGGAAGCTATCTTTTGGGAATGCTTCTTTGAGGTTAATATAATCTACACATACTCACCGCTTACCTCCTTTCTTTGGAACCACCACCACGTTATTTAATAATTAGGTGTAACTTCTCTGATGAAACACGCCTCAATAGTTTATCTGCTTTAGATGCGAATGATCGATGGTGATCCGGTGGAAAGCAGCCTCACTTTCGTCTTACTGGTAAATGGTAGGGATATGCTGCCATTTAGTTTTGTGAGAGGCCACTGTTGGGTTAATCCTAACCATATATGAGTGGCTCCAGGCGAATACATCTATGTTATTCAACAGCTTGAGTCGTAACTATTTCCTTTCTTGATTGGATAGGAGAGAACTGATGTAAGTGAACTTTTTGGCTCTGCGTTACCTTTCAGGGATTCCGCGACGATGGATCCTTATTTTTCGCCTTTGATTTGGCGTAGTGATTGCTACATAGGGGTTTGATCTTCGAGGGGAGGTCTTTTAGAGCTTTTCTCACTCTTTCATTACTCATTACAAATAGTTGTGCACATTGTGATGTGACCAGCTGGTACCTTAAAGGTCAACACATGACGTTAGTCAAATAGATGGCCAGTTTGGTGAAGGTACAGGTGAAAGGATAACTTTCATTGAGTGCAGCCAAGCTACCATTATGGATTGGAGCCCTAAGTCTTGACAGATTGAGAACAAAACTTGTTAAATTGGCCAGGCCCGACTTTTACAAGGGCATGACATCTCTGAGTTATAATAGTTTCACCATTAAAACGGAAGGGTTCACGAGGGTTAAGTTATTTTACCTAAGGGAAAGCTGTTGTTTAGAGCTAGTAGTTGCAACAAGTCACTCGCACTACTAGGTTTATCGATTCTGTGCACATCAAAACCGTTATCTGAGAGGTGAGTACTAGTGCATGGTGGGACCTGATAATCATTCGGGTTGATAGGAGGAAAGGATATGGGGCCATCTCTTGGCTTGGTTTCTTCATGCATGCCTTCCACGTGGATAACATTTACCCTGACGTTAACTGTGGTAGCTCTCAAGAGCTTCTTCTGTTAGCACTTCCAACTATCTTGGTCATTAGGCCGAAATTTTACCCATTATATAGTTTATGTAGTTTGGATTACGACGAGTTAACGCCTGGTGTGATTTTGTTCGCGGCATACGTCCTGCAGCGGGTCCAGGATTCTCCCATATATATCTCCCAGGTGTCCCGTAGATTTTACCAGAACTTTAGGCTTTAGCACCTATGGTTTCATGCTTATGATCTACATGATAATCTGTGAGTTTGTTTCTTTGGGAGGGATTTGTGCGGATCGGTCTGCGACCATTTAAACTCTGACAAAAGTCGTGAATGATGGGCGGCAGCCTCTCATAAGAAGGCAGTGGGGAGTGGTGCGGGAGCCTTTTTTTTTTTTTAAGCCCAGGTATTGCAGGGATCACTTTCGATCTTTACTCGACCTTCATGGATTGAATGGCTTCTTCCAGATGACTTATTTCTCGGCCATTTGGTTTGTAATCATGACAATCTAGGTTGCCACACGGATATTGTCCTCCAGCATTGAGTACCTATCGGCTCGCTTGTATAATTCTTCCATTGTCACTAGCGAGTTTAAAGATAGTGACTGGAAGAAAGGAGTAGATGACCCAAAGCTTCTCCTAAAGTTTTGGAGGACCACATCCATGCTATGACACAATGCGCACAGATGACATGAACCTCCTTATGAAGTCTCGAATGAACTCTTCTTAATACTGTTTTGAGAGACTAAGTTTGGCAAAAAGTCGATGTTTCCTCTTTTTGTCATGTGAGCAAAGATGCATTATCAATGCCACCCATAGTTTATTGAACAAATTTATTGAGCTACACAGGAGCTTGTGGAACCAAGCTAAAGTAGGCCACCGCAAACTAGTCAAGAACACTTTATACAACAGACGGTCATTGCCAGCATTTAGTATCATCGCCTGATTATAATGGAGTATTTGATCGTAAGGGTCACCAGAACCATCAAACATATGACAAACTCGCGATGTAAAACTCGGGAAAATTTGAATTTTTCATAAAAATGTCAAAACGGTAAATTGCCGCTAGAGTACAAGCTACAAACCTGAGAGGTACTCTAGATCACGGATGACCATGTGAACCTGCTATTGGATTCGTATCATAGAAATCTAGTTACCAATTGAATTAAGAGAGGAGTCGAAATTTTCACTTTTTCGAGAAGGCGACTAGTGCTTGGTGAGCTTGTAGGAAATTTTATTAAATCGAAAATTGGGAAATAATTTAGATAAATTTTATATAAAATAATTTAAACTTAAAGTCGGGATAGAAAATAAATCGTTTGAACAAAAATGGACCGGACAAGTCGATGTGGTACATGGGCGAGCATAAGGTCATCCATAAACATCAAATAGAGTTAAAAATGAGAGGGAGAGAAAATATCTCATTTTGCTTTACTGTTTTCGATGAGAAGAGGGAGAGGAAGAGGTCAAGCTTTTTCGACGATCTGGGGATTCAGTTAGAGTGAGAACTAAAGTTCATCGCCTCAATGAGTGCTACGCTCACATACCAAAAAAGAGAGATTTCATCGAAGATCCAAAGGGGGAGATTTGGGGAAATCAAGTTTTTTGGGCTTAGGAGGTGCTCTTGGGGCTTCCTAACCTTGCTAATGCTCTTCAAGAGGTAGGGGTTCTACCTACTTTGGTTTATTTCCAACCTTAGGGTTATTTTAAGAGAGTTTGGTTGTGTTAATGCCCTAAGGGGCTGTTTAGCCTGTTTTAAATAGCTTTAATGCCCGTTTGTGGCCGATTTGGTGAATTGATTTGTGGTTGTGTATAGTGATTCATGCCACGGTAGGGTGATGCGGAATCAACAATATTTAGCGATCTGAAAGTTATCTTGCCGTGGTGAAGCTCTTTGCGACATAATTGGTCTAGGGTCGAACACGGGGATGGGTTTCATCCTTGAATGACTTGTCAGTGTTGAAAATGGTAAGGCTTTTAATTTGGATTTTTAGTTTGTTTCAAAGGTGGAAGTTGTTTGGATCTTGATTAATTGTAAAAACTGAAGGTGAAGTGTGAAAAAGGTAACTTTGAAGGTTTAGGTCACTAACTTGACAACATGGGGTAATAAGTGTCCTCGGGTTTTATCACAAGCCATGGTAAGCAACCATAGTCCAAGCCATAACCGGATATTTGTTTAACACCAGAAAACCTAACCCTGCGAAACACTCCTATTTGAGTCTACCACGAGGTGCATGCATTCAGTCCCTTTAAGTTTGGAAACCTAACACTCGACCTCATTTTAGGTGGCGTAAGTAAAAGGCCATCTAAGAATAACAGTGTATCCTAACAATAGAGACGCCACTTTATAAAGCATAGTAAGTATTGGCCAAAAATGTGTTAAATGATATTTACAGCCCTAATTTGAAAAGTGGGAGCCATAAATACAATATCTGCTGGCTTTTAAAACATAGAGACAACTGCAGTGCCTGACCAAGCTAGCTACCTTCCTCTTGAAAATTTATGAGGCTTGCACGAAGCACCTCTTAGTTGTCATCCTCAGAGGGTGTTTAAGCGGCCTAGAAAATGAAAAGAAAGGAGAGAGAAGAAAGAAAAACCTAGAAGTGGCTGGAGATATTTGCATAAATGAAAAGTTGCCAAAGATTGCTTTACAAGATTGCTTAGAATTGTAGGGTTTTAAAAATGATGGGGCTTAGACACCCGATGTGATTAGAAACTACAAGAAAACTAAAATATTAGCTATCTGAGGGACGGAGGTAATACACCAAAGCAATTAGGTTGGCATTAATTATGCTAAAAAATGACAAGGCGAGGAATTTAGCTATGGGGTGAGATTTAAGCTGGTGGCGAATTTAAGCTAACCTAGTAACTACGTGGCAATAAATTCTTCGAGATAAGCGAAATCACAAAATTTCGCTATGCGGTAATTTAATATCTGGCGGGGAGCCCAAGCTAGCCCCTAGCGAAATATTTTAGAGATAATGAAAATCTGCATAATTTAAACAGAGCCGGTGATTTTAGAAGCTATGGCAGAATTAGCTAACCTATGAATTTCTCATTCGTGGATTGAGAAATTTTTATGATTAATTTTTACGCAATCCAGTGAAACCTCACAATTTACTCTTCATTTGCTCTTGCACCTTGCACCTCTCTTGCATATCTTCTTCACTTTGCCTTCGTTTCTTCATTGAATTTTGATATGTTTTGATGGTGATAAATGGGTTCAATCTTCATGGTTCAACACATATCTCTATATTAACTCCCAGTATGCAAAACACACCAAAATAAACAAAAAATAACTTAGAGAAATGGCATACAGTGATACTAAGTGAGCCTTTGAACACCTCAATTGGCTTAATTGATGGGATTAGTGCCCCGAATAATTATTTTGAGCCCTAATAATATCAAAGAAATAGGTTTGAGTGTTTGCGCACTAATCGTATCAATTGTGATATGTTCAGCTCCACCTCTTGCCAGGTTTACGCTACGAATTCGAAGATGTCTTGTTTCCCATGAAGATGAACATTGTCGACCTCAACATCAGAAAACGAAATGAAGAAAGATGTAGTGAAGTGCGAGCGTGAAAACGGCGCGATTCCGAATAGGGTGCGAATGCCGAAGCCAACGACCTCACGATCACGGAGGTGCGATATGGCCAGAATTATCTCATTCTTGATGTGGTAGTGATGAGGAATGCAGGATGAGGACTCGCTGGGCTTGAAAGTCTGAGGCCCTTGGCGGGCCCTCCTGGATCTGTCTTCGTGGCGCCGGGTGAAGGGCCAGGGGTCCCATCCGGCGTCTGTCTGCCAGTGCAGTCACAGGGCTCCCTAGAGAGGCGCCTCGGGGAGGCTGGGGCGAAATTACAGTGCAGGCCGCAGAGCTAGAGCCGGGAGCTGCTCACCTGTGTAGAGTCTTGAATCGGCCGGAGCTGAGGCGGGATCGCCTCTGGTGCGAGACCATGGCGTAGTCCTAGACGGACAGCCCGGGTAGGCTCAGCGATGAAAATGAGACGGGGCACTGCGGGTGCTGGGGCTCGTGGGCGGGGAGACCCGGGGGCACGCGGCCAATTGTTTCGGTCTGTGCGGTCGGTCAGTGCGGCGGTGGGCTCAGTCAGGGCGGCGGCTGAGGCTGTGGGGGGTTGGTAGCCGCGAGGGTGGTTGTGGCTCGGTGTACGAGGAGTGTATAGCGGCGGTGGTAAGTGCCAGTGGCTGAGGAAAGGCGTGGTGTGAAGCAGTGCGACGGAGGAACCCCGGGGGGCGCTCAGCTAGGGCGTGCAGTGGGAGAATCAGGGCTCGGCTAGGGGAGGAGAAGGAAACTGATTTGAATACGGATGGTTCCTCCCTTCTCTCCCTTTATAGAGATCAAGCGTGTGAAAAGAGTCCATTGGCTTTAATTTCGCTATTATGGCGAAATTCCTTCACACATTCATATGTTCAACATTAAAATGAATTAAATATTACTAAAAATAAAATTAAAATTAACATTGGATATAATATATATCTAATAATTTAATATAAGATAATATAAAAGCCATTTACAATTTTTTAGTAACGAGGAAGCTACTAAAATTAAGAAACTTATAAAAATAGCAAAAAAATGGAAATTGACTAGAATTAAAATAAAAACCAAAATTTATTGGCTGCAATTCGGTTTTTGAAAACACCCGAGCCAGTTCGATATCACAAATTTACTCAAGGAGGGTCAGGAGGATGATCTCTCTCTTGACGAGTGTCTTTGGTGATTCTTTGGTGTTGAATTTCCCATTGTTGGGTCGGACTACCAGTTGAATTTAAAGCGAGTAATTGGCTGTAGTGGGCGCGTGGCAAAGCAGAAACACTGCTTCACCTTGGTTTGAGTGTATCTTGCAGATTCTACGGACGTCGACTTCCACACTCGTGGCTGAAACATGTTTCACCCGGAGCATGATTTTAGTTTCATTCCATCTTTGTGGCACGGCGGTTCCAGTGGAATATGTTCAATTCAGTCATGTTGCCAAGCGTAAGTTGCATGACTCCATTCTGCACCTGATTGATGATTGCATTGGTGGCCATAAATGGTCTTCCGGGATGATTGGCATGATTGGGTTCATTAATAATTCGGCTCGGTGTCAGAGTACTTTACAAAATCCCAGGTAGTAGAATTTTATTATTTTTAAGACATCCTCAGCTGCTCATGGGGATCTTTGCGATCTATGGGCGATGATAGTGTGTGATATTGTTGGGTTTAAGTTCACCCCAGGCTCTTGCCTTTGCCAGTATGGTGGGTTCCTGTGGCTCCTAGATCAAGGAGGATTGTCTGTAATTCCACTTTATGTCATGTAGAATCCAGGGATCCTTATGTTGTTGGGTTCTTGCCTTTGGATTATGGCGACTTGTTCGTTTAAAAATGCCTTTTTCTGATACTAACCTTTTGATTGTGCAAGATCCTTAAAAGCTTTGCATAAACGGGGACTTGTTTAATGATGTCAAAAGAGTATGTTAACCTTCACTTTTAGTGGACTTCTGGGATGCAACTGTTTGAGTTGCCTTAACTATACTTGCTTCTAAGTGCACACAGCGAAGTGGGGTGGCATGGGGTGTTTCATTGAGTCCTCCTTCAAAAATGTGTTACGGCTCCATTTCTGCACTTTAGTCTCACAGTTTCCTCAACGGGTTTTGACATTGGTTGATCAACCTCTTTTCCTCCTCGGGGTGATTATAAGCGCTACCTCATCCATTTCCGAATTGCTAGATAGACACACATATGGACTCCTTTTGGATTTGTGATGTTTGGGAAGGAACCTTCCCTCTCTGTACCTCCGAATTTTGTTGATCTTTGTGATTGGGTGAATCACAGGTTGTCTATTTTACGATTAAGATTGCTCTCAAGCCCCATCTATTCTCTTGTTCGATGTGCTCCTACAATTATCAATCCTTTGTGCCCGGTGTGCATTGATCATTTGTTCTTCCCTAGTTACCCTATTTTACCATAATTAAAATAACCATTGCAGAAAGGAATTAAACAGACGAACACTTGGTGAAAAGTGAATTAAGCGCGAGTTTATTTTGAGATTTGGCGGATGGGTTTCAGGAAGATTAAGGGATTCTCGATTCCGGTCCCTGATATTTCTGTCGGGCATGGTACGCGGTGACCTATAATGATACGGCGCTGTCCGACATCAAATCTTCTGTGAAGGAGCCGCCGAATCTGTCGCTGGAGGTGTTGTGGGATTGAAGTGACGCGTGGTTGGCACGGCGGGATGCACTGATCCTTTACTGCTACAGCGGACATTTTGCCCGACTCTCCACTACATTTGAGTTAAGTGGCTGTTTCTGTCTCCTCACTGGACACAGCTTGTCCTCACAAAGGTTGCTAAAGGCTGAAGTTTTGGAACACTGGGTTTGGACTCATCTGACCCTTGGAGGTTTCAACCACGTAATTCAAGAAATCCATGGCTTCCATCAGGGGTCTTTGCTGATCTACATGGTTTCCAAAAATGTGCAGAGACATACCACCATAGGAAGTGGTTGCAGGCATCCATGTCGGAGAAACCATGATGTGGTTGGCCTTCAGTGATCCTCATGATATCCAGTGTGGTGAGCCTCTCATCTTGAGGCATAGGTGTAAAATTTGTCTCTTTGAGTGACGGTCTTATGAGCTTTGAATTTTTAAAAAAACTCTTGCTTGCATTTCGGCCTAATTTCTAATAGTTGGGCCTATCGATGAATTAAGCCAAAATCTTGGCCTTGTCCTTTGAGGTTAATGGAAGCCTCTTTCGACAGCGAAATCATGTCCATGCCACATCAGTAAGGTTATTTACAAACTTCCTCAAATCCATATGTTGTGTAGTGGTTTTCATTTTCCTATATGATATGTGGGGAGTAGGGTATAAATGAGACTCACGCATCTTGTGGGGGGTATGATCTGGGAAGAGCATAATACAGGTCTTAGCGGTATCAAATCGACCTATAAGGCTGTTGGATTCTTCAGATTGCACAGTTGACTGAGTGTTCCTCGGGTAGGGGATCCATTTGGTCACTTAGCATCTTG
The DNA here is from genome assembly GCA_016808115.1 of Tetrastigma voinierianum. Classification (NCBI taxonomy): domain Eukaryota; kingdom Viridiplantae; phylum Streptophyta; class Magnoliopsida; order Vitales; family Vitaceae; genus Tetrastigma; species Tetrastigma voinierianum. The sequence goes on from JAEQBH010005742.1 coordinate 355,491, forward strand.
ATTTCTTGCCTTGTTCAATTGGTGTCTTGATTCTCTGCAGTCCGTGTCTCTCTTTCGATTGGTGCATAAACACTGTTACCTAGCGAGACACAAAAATACGCACAAACAAACTTGCAAAGGGTTATTGTTAGCTAAATAAGCGGTATAAAAAAACAACGGTCACGATTCTCTTTATGAAGTGATGAACACTTGCGATTTGAAGAAATTCAAAGGGCTAAAAGGTCTTCCACTTGTAATGAGTTCTGTACCTTGTTTCATCATTAAATGGTTTGGCGCACCATCCGGCGGCGGCGCCATTTGGTCGTGCGGTGTTGGGTGATCTCCAAGGAATCAACAATATTTGAAGTGCAGGACCTCCTATACTTATTAGTCAGAAAGCTCTTTGCAGGCATGAAGTGAATCTAGAGATTGAACACGGGGATGGGTTTTCATCTATGATGACTTGCATTGGTGATAGAAAATGGAGTGAGGGCTTTTAATTTGGATTTTTAGTTTGTTTCAAAAGCAGTGGGATTGTTTGGATCTTTGAGTTAATTTTGTAAAAATTGAAAGTGAAGTGTGAAAAAGGTAACTTTGAAGGTTTAGGTCACTAGCTTGACAACATGAGGTGCCAGTATACTCAGGGTTTATCCTGCATCCTTGTTAAGCAACCTATAGTCAAGCCATAACTTAGGATCTTTGTTTAACTAGAAAGCCTAACCCCAAGAAACACTCCTATTTGAGTCACACCGGGTAACAGTTCCGCGTTACTTTGGGGTTTGAAACCCTAACACTTTCTAAACCTCATTTATTGATTGTGGCGTATTAAGGCCATCTACTATACAAGAACCATGATTACATCTAATGACCAAGTATCTGCACTAAAAAACATGGTAAGTATTGGCGAAGTAATAAACATTACAGAAATGATGACTCCCTAATTTGAAAGGTGAAGACCCATAAATAAGTCACTGTGGTTTTGGCTCAGTGAGACAACTGGTGCACACATGATAGCTAGCTGCCTTCCTCTTCTGAAATTGTGAAGCAGCCCGACATCTCTTGGGTTGTCATGCAAGAGGGGTGTTTGGCGACCTAAAATGAAAAGAAAGGGAGAGAGAGAAAACAGCCTAGAATGAAAGGCTGGGAGATATTTATAAATGAAAAGTTACTTAAGATTGCTTGGTGCTTCAAGATTGTAGAATTTAAAAATGATGGGGAGCTTATAGACCATGATAGTGTGAAACTCTGAAAGCTAAAATATTGGCTAATACAAAGGGACAGGAGGTGTGCAAAAGCAATTCGGTTGAATTAATTATACAAAAAATGACAAAGCGAGGGAATTTAAGCTATCTTGAGACGATTTCGCTGATGTAATTTAACAACTTCCTGTGAAATTCGCTAACTATGAAATTTCAGCGAGGATGCGAAATCACAAAATTTATTTATGCCTGGTGAGAATTTTTGCTTCTTCAGCGGCCCCGGCTAACTGTGAGAAAACTCTTTTAAGAATAAAATGTATAATTTCGCTAGGCACGGTGATTTTCGCTATATGTGAAATTTAAGCTGCCTATGTGAGAAATTTCTGTTCGCTAAGGATTGCGAGGAGTTCTGTTATGGTAGAAGTCCCGCAGTCCAGTGACCCCTCTTTGGGTTACTGTTCTTCCTTGCTCTGCAGCTGCACCTCTCACATCTCTTCCTTTACTTCCACTTTTCATTTCTCATTGAATTTTGATATGTTTGATGGCTGATAAATGGGGACCATCTTCATGGTTCGTACGTATCTCTATATTGAACTCCCAAAGGTATGCAAAAACACACCAAAATAAACAAAAAATAGCGAAAACAGGCATAGAGTGACCTAAGTAGACTTCAGACACCTCAATTGGCTTAATTGATACGATTAGTGCGCAAAAAGCACTCAAAACCTATTTCAAATAAGGCTCAAAATAGCACTATTTGGGCACTAATCATATAGTATGTCCAAAAAATTGTTTAGGGACTGTTTAGATTAAAAAGAATAATCCAGAATGTTAAAGGCTTGTTTGGCCGGTTTTGTCGCCAATTTAAAGTGTTGGCGATTTATGGCGGTTCTGAATAGGTTGGGGTAATTGTGTGTGGGTTGTTGAGCATTTATATGTCATTTGGCCTTGAGAGTTAAAGTTGTTGTACTTGATTTTCTAATAACGCATGATTTAGTTAATTGTTGTTTTTGATAAATGTTGATATGTATTAGCACATATATTGACATTGGCGGATATTTTTTGGAGATTATATGCATGTAATATATTTGTCCATGATACATGGTAAAATGTATGGTTTATATTGTCCATATGACATTCATTACATATTTGGCATGACATTTACATGCAATGGTGCATCACATTGCATATGCATGGGAACATCGCATTTCATGGGTATGGTGTGGTTAGAATGAAACACCTGTTTGGTGGTTGTTAAGTGGGTTCGTCTTGGTTAATGAGAAGTCAACAGGAATTGCACGGGATTTGCATGACATGGAAAAACTTGTGTCGGGTAATAGCAAGAAATGCTAGACACTCCCTCGGGTGAAAGACTCGGTTACTGGTTCATACACTTCAACGATGAAATTCCAAAAAGTGTAGTAAGGTGTGCGGGGCCTGTGTTGAAACTTCAAAAATCTGCTGCCCAAAAAGACATATGGTTTTGTATATAAAATGATCATTTAGGGTGTGACATCCAACGAGTTTTGGTTTATAAACAAATGATTTTTTTTAAATGATCATTGGATGTAATCCATCAATGGCGGCTTTTATCACACATTGACATTGCATTGTGTGAGGGGAGTTGGTAAAGGCTCGGGGTATGGTGTATGAGTAAGTCTCATCCAATTTCATAGCATGACATGTAGAATTCTAAGTTAGAATTTGCATGTTCTTATTTGGAATGTTGATGTGAATGTGAACATTGTATGTGCACTTAGGTGGGGAGTAGCCTCTGTTGGAATTACTCTACTAAGTGAAACCACCCTATGGGATAAACATTCCCCAGATGGGACCTTGTGCCGGTGGATGAAGCGCTCTCATCAAGGTCGCAAAGGAGTGAAGAAAGCAGACTTGTGAAGCTATTGTAGATATTTTGTAAAATTTTGGAGTAAATTAATTTTGTCATGTACTAATGTGTTAAAGAGTTAAAATTGAACTAATATGTATTTTTATGTAAAAGAGTTGTAATTGAACTCTTATGGACTGTTTTTAATATAGTCTTACATATTTTTATATGAATGTGGATAAATGGGCCTGGTGTGGTCAATTTTTACTCATAAATGGACCCCGATGAAGTCATTGTGTTATATTGGGCCTCAGATAATAAAGTGTTATTTATAATTTCGTGGCGTTGAAGCTCGATAGCTCTTTGCATAAAGGAGGCTTTGTCTCGATTTTTCTTTTAAATTATGGATCTTGTGAATAGTGGCACAATGGTGTGGTATCGAAGTTACATGATATCCATAAGCATTTCATGCACTGATAAGTGATCAGCCCTGCATTTTGGGGCCAACTTGGTATCGTAGTATAGGTGGTGCAATGGCATAGTGGCTTGGATGAAGATGGCTCAGACTATCAGATTCATCAGGATTTCATGTTTTATACTTTAGCTGTTACATGATCATGTGCCTTGTGTTATGTGAATTATATACATGGTAAAATGTATATGGAAAAAGAGGAACACTAGGGTTAGAAAACATAACCTTGGGATTCAGAAAAAGAATGAACGGAATGGTTCGGGATGTTTAGGTCAATTAGTGGTTGGCACATGAGATATTAGTTAGACAATGGGAGAAATCTCAAAGTTTAAACTTAATCCCCCCCCCCCCTCCTTTTTTGATACTATGTAAGACTCTATTGCTATCTAACATATTTAGATGGCTAATCAAGGAAGAGGACGACGAGGTAGTGGGCGGAACAACAACCCACTACCATTGGCCTTGGACTAACGAGCCTTCATAGAGGCTATTGGTACTGCGACTGCTACCATTGCACAAAAGTAGCAAAGATGGGGAGCCGCCACCATTGCAATGCTTGGGGCAATTGTGGGCCAAGGAGGCCAAGAACTCCAAAGGTTCAAGGCACACCATCCTCCAATCCAGGAGCAGGGGACCCAATGGTAGCCGGTCATCATTTCACAAGCTAATAAAATCTGTAGGCCAGAGATCACCCTCTTGATGCCACTAGGATAGATTACCCGATTCCAAATAGAATGCGAATCCTGGGCATGGTGGATTGGGTCAAAGCCTCATGAACTGGAGGCAATGATATGGGAATAGCCTTCGAGCTCTTCATAGGCATCTTGCCTACTCCTCGATACAAAGCTCGAGTTCCTAATCCAAACAAGTGACATGAATGTGCTCGAATAAGTGGCTAAGTCCACAGATATGGCCAAAGTAAGAAAGTTTGAGGATGGTCTAAAATTGTCCATCCAGGCCTGTAAGACATGGACTCAATGGTCAAGATAGCTATGGCCACAGAAGAGGGGGCTGACACACAGAGCATCTGCATACAGCGAAGATAAGACGCAGGAGAGCCAACTCTTCTTTCTCAGCCAAGAAGAAGTAGAGATCATATCCACAAGGATCGGCGACAGATCCGCCAATACGCCAAGGTCAGGGTTATCCATCCAGTGAAAGACAGACTTCAGAGTCTTGAACAAACAAAAAGGCAGTACATGTTTCTATCAAGCAACCACATGAGATGTGGGATTGCCTCGTATAGCGGTGATCCTGTGAGTTGGACAATTTGAACCCAATCACTGGACGAGATGTCTGGCAAACTCAAACAGGAGTTAATATCACCGCGCCTACAGTCCCTACTTCAAGTGATTAAACACGGGCCAGGCATGGCTCAGGTCGAGGCTGTGGTCTGCGTTTGGACTTCAGACCTAAAGGCGTGTCTATGCTATCACACCTCATATCAAGCTTACAAATCAGTTGGTCATTCAAGGTACATTTCAGCCTTCTCGCTTATGCGATATTATTTGATTCTAGTAATCCCCATTCATTTATTATCGCATCACGGGAAGATTCGGGGTTTAGAGGTTGAAACCTTGGAAGAGCCACTGCATGTGAGTTCTCCCTTAGGAGCTAAGGTGAGCGTTGATTAGATATGTCGGGGTTGTGAGTTAGAGATCTAGAGGATTCTACTCACTATGGACATTAGGGTTATGGACATGTCGGAGTTCGATGTCATCCTCGATAGACTAGCTGGATTCACACACCAAGTCGCCATTGATCAGATCATAGAGGTTGCCACTCTACACACCGTGATGGTTAAGCACGATGCTTACCCTGCCGGCACACTTTCTGTGATGGCATAGGCAGTTGATGGGTTGGCTAGCAAGCATTACCTTGGAGAATGAGGCGAGACAGGAGTTGGGTCTATCTTGGATGGTTTGTGAGTATGAGGACGTTTTTTTCGGATGAACTACCAAGATTATTGCCGCATAAGGATGTAGACTTCACTATTAAGTTGCACCCTGGTACATCTTGTAACACCCCAAATTATACCCTTGTAGTTATTACATGTTTAGGGTATAATATAAGTAAAATTAGCATTTTTCGGAAATTTAAGTGCTAAGAGTGAAAAATGATAAAAACCGGGATTAATACAAGAGTCAAGGTTAAATTGGTAATTTGTAAAATGAGGACCCAAATGTCATAACACAAGAAGATGATATGTTATCAGAATTGGATAAGTTGAATTTCAAATAGAATGAAGTGGAAGGACTAATAAGTAAAAAGGAGAAATTAAGCCAAAAATGAGATAAAGCCAAACATGGCCTTCTAAGAAAAGGAATTTCCCATTTTTTTTGGTTTAGGTTAGGGCATTTACGATGAAGGAGAAGAGGAGATCATTTGTCTTTTGTGCAATCCATTGTTTTGGTTCAAGCAAAGGGATGAAAATGAGAAGTTTGGTTCAAGTCTTTGAAGATTAAGGTATGGAAATCTCTCATTTGAAGTATGGAACTTTGGTATGGAATTCATGTATGGAACCTATATGTATGGAATACTTGTACAGAAACTATCACAAATCCCTCTTTGTCTAGGTTTGTGTAGGAAAAATCCTAATAAAGGTGTTTTTGGTTGGTCTAAGTTCAGTTTTGAGGTTCATTTGTTTTGGTTTTGGTTTGGAAGGAAGATTTTTGGTGAAAAGGGAGAAAAATACCCCATTCCAGTTTTCAACTCGACACCCCTTGGCCTAGGCAAAGGAGTGCACGCCTAGGCGAAGGTCTTTGCCTAGGCGAACCCGAAGCCTAATTTTTCCCAGTCCTGGCCTCACCTTGACGAAGGTCTCTACCTAGGCGAAGGTTCTCTTCGCCTAGGCGAACCTGAAATCCCATTTTTGTCCTTGTCTTTTGTTAATTCTAGAAACTATCCATTGGATTAGTGAGGATCCTAACAAGTGAATGAAAGTGGCCTGTGACAAGTGGAGGTGTTATATGAAAATGCTCAACTCGCTTTCTACGGCGCTATCGTTAGGCAAACATTGTCTCTTGGCCCTTAATTACTAATGTGATTAAGAACAATATAACAAGCTCAGTAATACATATAATTGTATATCTGCCTAAGACCGAATAACGAATGAATGTTGACCTTTTGATCAAGAAGGTTTATTAATTTTGCGGTTACGACACTTATGTTACATGGCGCACATCGCCTTTGATTAAAGGTTTCAAGACTTTCGTTCGGGGCTATAGCACCCGCTAGTGCTACGACACTTCTATTACGTGACGTGCACATCCGCTTGTGCTTCGCACCTCGCTTAATACTGCATCGCACCTTCGTACCTATCGTTTGCGGTCCCTTTCATTCATTATTTCCAATCTATACATGCAAATATTTATTTGATAAGTATATGAACAATGAAGCATAGGAAAACAAATGTAATCAACTCTGATGCTAAAGCATATCTCGGTTCTTCTCTATAATGTACCTACGTGTACCCTCTATTATAAGATTTATGTTCTGCACTCCTATGGTAGATATGAAAATTCTGATGTATGAACTATTGAATATGTATATCGTGAATTATGACCACTCAGTTGCCGCCATATGTTATATAAGCCTTCACTGCTTATAAGCTTAGCACGGCATAGACCCTCAATTTTGTCCCTCAACACTCTGCATTTATCCTCTGCGTCACACTCATCATATCGCTCTCATGGCACGTTAGGTCCTTTTTTAGGCTTAGTCGGTCTCCGAGCCTCAAGTGGGCTTGTATGTGGTACATTGAGTGTGTATGTAGTTATTGGCATTGATGAGTATCTTAAATACTCATTTTATCCCTATTCTTTAGTTAGTTTTTCTAGTGTTTTTATGTTAAATAAGTGCCCTAATGCTCTAAAAGTTCATACTTATGATCAGGTCATCTATTTGCGTGAATCAGGCAAAATTGGTGGAAAACTCACTGCTTAAACAACTACTGGGATTTTGATGTTTTCAGATATCATATGAGCTCCAATTGAAGCAAGATTTATATGTATGGATTCTAAATTTCAAGAGCTTTCCAGGGATACCAAGAAAACCAAAATTGGAGTTCGAACAAAGAAGTTATGCAAGTTCCAAACCTTGTAGAAAATCAAGAACATCAAGTAAAGACCTTCGCCAAAGAAGAGAGGCTATTGAATTTTGACGTTTTAGACATCATATGAGCTCCTATTGCATCAAGCCATATGGATGGATTCTAAATCCCAAGATCTTTACAACGGTACAAGAACACCCAACCCGGAGTTCTGATGACAAAGCATGGGCCTTACAAAGTCGAGCAAAACGTGGGGATCGCAGCCAAATCGCGACGCCGGAACCCGACGTCGCGATGTTGCGTAAATGCAGCATTCGGACGTCGCACGTTGTCGCACTACGTCACATGTTCAAGCTGGTTTTGGGTGGATTTTAGCCCATTTTGAGCCCATACGTGAGGGTTTTAAAGCTCAAACCCGAGGAATCGAAAAGGGGGAGGATTTGTGATAGATTTCTTGAGTTCAAGGAGAAGTCCTCTCTGGGGTGGTGAAACACCCTAGGGCACACATTTTGAAGGGGAAAAGCTTGAAGAAGAGGAGATGGGGCTTTCACTCAAAATCGTTTATTCTCATCCTTTTTCTTTGTTTCTCTATTTTTTGATGCTTTTCTTTGACTTAGAGATGTTCTAGATTTATTTCTAGGTTTTTGTTGTAGCTCTCTACTTTCTCGAACGGGATTAATGGTTAATTACGTTTCCATTCATTATATGGATTGATTTTATCTTGACTTGCTCTATCTCTGTATTTTATTTACATGGTAGTGTTTGACCAACATTGGCTTGTTTTTGCTGGGAGTCTGAGATCAAGAGATGATGACCCTCAGGGATATGAATAGAGCAATACTTGGTCAATCGACGAATGTGAGATATCCTTGCCTCCAATCAGGCATTAAGGTTTAAACATTTAAGCATTTCCTGAGTCTAGGGTTGAGGCTGGAGATGCAATACACTTACCATAGATAGACAAATATATCTCGAGAGAGAATATATTATGTGCACGATCAACTCCACAACGAATCAATTAATATACTCGAATGAATAATATATATTTAGGTTAAAATTCATCGAAAGTGTAAGCGGTGTGAAGGCAAAACCCACTATAATTAATTGATTTAGCAAATAATATAGGATTAGTTTTCCTTTTTATTAATAGAAAATTCAGTTTGTCCGCATAATATTATAAGACCAATTTCAAAGAGTCAACGACTTCTCCCATGGATCGATATCGCACTTTGTGGGTACAATTATATTACTTGGAGTGCGACGTGTGCACTTCACGCACATAGGCGCATACTCTTACCATATCACGCTGCCTTATCAAGTTTTTGGCGCCGTTGTCAAGGAGAAGTTTTTGTGTTGATATTGACAACAACGCACTTAGATATTACTTTGGATCAATCTTTATTTATTTATTTATTTTTTATTTTATTATTATTATTATTTATTTAATTTTATTCATTTTACATTAGTGCTTGTGACTTGGTTTCTATTGTTTGTTTGTGTGTTTCAGGAGGTTAATTTTTCGTGTATACGAAGACAAGGTCAAGGCAAACTAGTTCCTTTTCATCTCGAGCCAGAGAAAACCACAAATAGATTACATAAAGGGCAAAGATAAGCACAAGTTTAAATCACAATGGATCCTATCATCGAAGTTGGATAAATGCATTGGCTCACCTTGAGCAAGAATCTAAGAATGCGCAATTAGCCGATGAGCATCAAAAGAAGAGTGACAACTCAATTGGCTAAGTCATGTGAATCCATGCATCAATGGATTATGCTCAATATGGAGGTACCCCATACTTGAACAATCATAATTTTGGATGGAGTCACCACCCAAACACCTCATGGAATACAAGCTATAACACTTTTCAATCTCCACAAGTCCAAAGATCAGGCCTAGAAGAAGCTATGGATGAATTAAGAAGAACTCAAACTGCATTTACCATAGCACAACCTGAATTTTCAAGATCAATGGCTGAAATGGACTACTCTGCTGGGTTGCCTCGCTTTTATCCAAATGAGATAAGTCAACCTCCACATGAGAGAATGACAAAGTTAGAGGCGATTAGTTGAAATGGAAAGAGTTCATGCCGACGTGCGACATCTCAAGTTCAATTCATGGAATTGACAAGGCTAATGTTCAAATTCAAAGATACACCATTCGATAGCTTGAAAGAAGAGATGGCTCCAATGGCCACTTCCGTACCAACATACATTTGAGAAAGAATAACCTAAAGAAGAGGAGAGTAATGAGCATAAGAACTAGTGGCAAAATATAATAATGGATAAGAGAATACAGGCAATGTCCTTTGAAGACGACATGAGAGTTCGCCTATCTACTCTGGGGGGGTGAAGAAACTCAGCCAAGCAATGAAGAAATCACTTCAAGAGGTAATGAAGAACTCAGAGAAGCTTCAAAGTGGAGGATGATGATGCGTAAAACTCAAAAGACTTAGTCAAAAGGAGGAAAAGAGTCAATCTCTTCGAATCATATGAAAAGGTAAAAGAGGAAGTTGTAGAGACTTTTCCGGAGATGACTTTATGGGGTGAGATGCATGAAGAATTGAAAAATGAGAAGACGATCCCAACTTCTGAGGTGGATGAGTACATCATTCACTTGAACAATGAATTAAGAGGAACCACTGTAAACAAAAAAATTTTAAAAATAGAAAATCAAAAAAATAATAAGATTGTGGAAGACTATGTGCTCAAGTTGCTGATTGAGCACAACTATCGCCTCTTAGAGAAGGATGGAGGCAAGAAACACCAACCCATCCATAGTTGGTAGAGTCTAGCCGACTTTAAAATGTAGCGTACTGGGAGTGTTCTGCTTAAAAAGTTTTTTCCTTTTTTTCTATTTCGTAGTTAGTTTTGAGCTGTTTTCTTTAATAAATTTTCGTGCTTGATTTTGTTTTTCTGTTTTAGTTTTTAATTTTAGGTTTGGGATTCAAATCGGTTTTGGAAGCTAAAAGGTTGAAAGCTTGAAGTTCACACCCCGGGCGCTTTAAAGAACCAAAGAGAAACCATATTCAAGCATCCCCTTCATTCGACTTAAAGTCTAACCCTCTAACACCTCGCTCCAAAGCGCAGCTCATATTCATTGGATCAACTTCCGTAGACTTGTTCAACCTCAGTGGGAGTACTCATTATCCATTCGCTTTTTGTTTCACACATTGAGGACAATGTTCATTTCAAGTTTGGGGGATGAATTCAAGAATTCATTAAGGAAAAAAAAAAAACAAATTTCCAAAATCCAACTTTTGTATCTCCTTACCTGTTTTAGTTAGTTGTTTGATTGTTAGTTGCATGTGTTTTTCATTCTTTATTTTATTTATTTTGTGTCTCATATGAGTGAGTTTGATGCCTTGTTAGCTAGTAGAAGGTCATTTTAAACACAACTATTCAAAAATGCCAAGTGTAAAGAGGAATAGGACCCTTAGGTTTTTAAATGATCTAGAATTGTGTACTTCAGTTTTCGGGTATGCGACTTAGCTTAATCACTTCCATTGTGCTACAAGAAGCTATTTCTCAAGGAATCTATCACACACACACTTTGGTCTCCCTTGTATACTCGTCCCTAATTTTTGCCTTGAATTCATAACTAACCTTTGGGGATTCTAGCCACCTAAGTGATGGGACACCCAATCTCAAAAGAGGATTGTCATTGCTTCTCAACTAAAAAGAGAAATGAAAAAACAATAGAAAAGTGAAAAGAAGAAAAAGTCAAAAATAAAGCTTGTGAATTAGGAATAAGTGAATCATCCAATCGATCTCTAGCACGCTCCGAGGGGCTCTTCAAAGCCTAATCCCTGGCCAACCCGGCCTGGGAGTCATTGACTCACCGCTCGCTACATGGGGACGTAGCACGGATCCTCCCACAACCTAGGCCTGAGTTTGGTTGAGTGTTCGTGAAGCTCAAGGGAATTTAATGCCCGTGCCCTTAAACAATCGGGGTGGAGTCACCAATGGATCCCCGCTATAGGAACACTCAGCTAAAACTTCGCACTAGTTCTCTCATTTTTAGGTATTTAGGAAATTTTGTATATTTTTGGTAAGGAATAAGAAGGGTGCGTTTCTTATCCTTTTCTTAGTTAGCTTCTTCCAAATAGGTGAGTTGAGCTTAAGTTCATGTGGGTGCTAGGACTCATATACAACTATCACTCACTTAGTTTCCTCGGGAAAGGTCACTGCGGACTTGGGGGTTGATTTGCTTTGCTCACCATGCTTTGCTTTGCCATGTTCCTTAGGAAGTTTAAAAGTTTAAGGATCCTAAATTTTGGTTGAAAAGGCTAATATTGCTAAATTGTGTTCATAGTGATTTTAGTTCATGTCATTTTCAATTTGTGTTTTATTTGAGGCTCCGCCTTGCCAGTGACAAGCAAGAATTTAAGTTTGTGGGGTGCATGAGTATCTAAGATACTCATTTTATCCCTATGCTTTAGTTAGTTTTTCTAGTGTTTTTGTTGGCTAAATAAGTGCCCTAATGCTCTAAAAGTTCATAGCATTTATGATTAGGTCATCCATTTGGTGGAATTTGCGGTAAAATTGGTGGAAAACTGCCATGTGTATGTGCCATCGGGGATTTTGACGTTTCAGATCATATAAGCTCCAATTGGAAGCAAGATTTATATGTATGGATTCTAAAATTTCAAGATATTTGCAGGATACCAAGAACACCAAAATTGGAGTTCAAACAAAGAAGTTATGCAAGTTCCAAGCCTTGAAGAAAATCAGCAAACATTGGCAGCACCTTCAGCAGGAGAGGCTACTGAATTTTGATGTTTTCAGAAATCATATGAGCTTCTATTGAATCAAGCCATGTATGGATGGATTCTACACTTCAAGATCTTTCCAACGGTACCAAGAACACTTAAATCGGAGTTCGAATGACAAAGTTATGGCCTTACAAAGTTGGAGTAAAAACAGGGGACTGCAGCAACGTCGCGACGTCGGGAACTGATGTCGCGACGTTACAGAAATAGAGTATCCCAACGTCGTGACGTTGCTGCACGATGTCGCGACGTTCGGTCGGCTTTCAGCGATTTTTAAATTATACGCAGGTTTTAAAGCTCAAACCTGAGGAATCGAAAAGGAAGAGGATTTTGTGATAGATTTTAGAGCTAAGGAGAAGCCTTCTCTGGGGTGGAAACAAATTCCTAGTAAGGCTACATCTTCAAGGGGAACAAAGTTGAAGAAGAAGAAGATCAAGAAGAGGAGATGGGCTTTCACCAAAATCTTTTTATTCTCATCCTTCTTGCTTTCTTTTGATGCTTTTCTTTGACTTAGAGATGTTCTAGATTTATTTCTAGGTTTTCACAGAGTCTTGCTACTTTTTTGAATGGATTAATTTAATTACGTTTTCATTCATTATATGGATTGATTTTATCTCGACTTGCTCTATCTCTGTATTTTATTTACATGGTAGTGTTTGGCCAATATTGACTTGTTTTTGCTGGGAGTCTGAGATCGAGAGATGATGACCCTCAGGGATATGAATAGAGCAACACTTGGTCAATCGACGAATAGAGATATCCCGGTTCCAAGTTTGACATTAAGGGTTTAAACATTTAAGTATTTTGGAGTCCAGGGTTGAGGCGGAGATGCAATACAATCTCTACCGGTGAGATAGACAAATATATCTCGGCAGGTAATATCTCAGCACGATCAACTCCGTTAGCATAAATCAATTAATATCTCGAATGAATAATATATTTAAAGCTAAAATTCATCGAATGTAATAGGAATGATTAAAGCAGGTGTGAGATATTAAACTAAATTAAACACCAAAGAACATCGTGTCGTGGAGACTAGCTCGCCTCTCGCCATTTCGATGGATTACATTTCCAGAGAAATTAGGCTACTTGCTCCATTCGTGACTTACATTTGGCGGGTGATTGTGCTTTTCCACGGCATGCCTCTCCTCCGAGGTGCATCCGCCTCATCTGCATATCTCTCTACCCTGTCTGGCCAGCCCCAAGAAGTACTTAATAGCCTTGGTTCTTAACTCGCCACTCCTCACCAATTCAGAACAGAGATATCCCGATTCCGAGGGTGGCGATTAAGGCTAGAACATTTGTTGCTGAGCATTGGGTCGGGGTAGAAATACACTCACCCGCTTAGCGAGATGTGGATACACTGAGAGAGGGTATCTCGTGAGGCACGATCACCCTCCATCAATAAGTCGCTAATAGACTGGTTATAATTTTCTCTGTAGTAACTATCAAAGTAGGTAGGTATACAGCCCTAGTCTCCACAAATACGTTGATTTACTAAGATAATTTAGTTTAGTTTAATCTCACACCTTAGTTAACTAGTCATTCAAAGTTTAAGTCCAGATAATATTCAAAGGCTAGTTTCAGTAATCAACGTGCTTCTCCCCGTGGATCGATATCCGTACCTAGGTACATTATATTACTTGATACGACGCGTGCACTTGCGCACATAGGTGTACAATTTTACCACATCACGCTTTCGGCCTATCAAGTTTTTGGCGCCAAGGTTTCGCAAGATCTCCGTGTAAAGGAAGTTCCGGTAGATATTTACTTGGATCATCATTTGATGCTTCACGGGTCGAATGCAGCGGAAAGTGATCTCATCTCCTTGGACTCTCAATTTAAGTTCACCTTCTTGCACATTGATTTGCGCCTTTCCCGTGGCTAAGAAGGGTCTACCAAGTATGATGGGAACTGAGTCATCTTCCTCCATGTCCAGAATGACGAAGTCCGCTTAAGGACGACTGACCACTTTTTACTAGGATATTTTCAATTATACCCCGAGGATGTTAGTAGGACTTGTCCGCCAGTTGCAAACTGATTTTGGTCGATTTTGGTTCCCCCAACTTTAGCCTTTTAAACATCGAGAGTGGCATCAAGTTGATGTCATCCCAAGCTCACAAAGGCTTTTCCCTAACATCCTGCTCCCTATAGAGAATGGTATAGCAAAGCTACCCGATCTCGCTCTCGGGGAAGCTTCTTTTCAGGATGGCGCCAAAGATTCTCAATTAAGGTGATGGTCCCATATTCCTCCAACTTCTTCTTTACTTGCCAAGATCTTTTTTCATGAATTTCACGCACTCGCATGTTCCCTCCAAAGGCCTCCATAAAGGGTATATTAATATGTAGTTTCAAGATATCAAGAAATCTTTGGCGAATCGGCTCTAATCTCATCACCCTTCACCCGCTGAGGATAATGGGAATTGGTATGGCAAGTTCATCTATTCTGTCCTGCTTCGGCCCTTCCTTACTTCATTATGATCGTAACGCTTCGTATCTCGGCCGCCTCCCGCATCCGATTCGGGACGACCCGATCTTGCTCTTTAATTTCCAGTTCTCTTACCGGTGGTTGTGGCCCCGGGATTTCCAACTCTCTCCCACTCCTTAGAGTGATAGCCTTACAATACTCTTTCCCTTCTCTTCTTGGGTTTGCCTCTGAATTGCTCGGTAAAGAACCATGTTGCCTTTCCGCCAATGCACCGGGTCATTCGGGCTCCATTCACTTCTAAGTTTCTCAATCAGGCCGCTTGATTGTTCAACTGTGGCTCCGGTTCGTATATTTGCTCTCGCCTCATTCATAGCGTATGAGAGGTAAGCACTGGGCAAGGGCTTGTTCCAAGTCCACTTTTTCTGAGGTGGTTCCCGCCTTACTTGAGGTGGTGGCATGTTGTTACGATTGTTCCTCATGCCAACCATTGCTACGATTATTACGATTATTCGCCACCCTTGGTCTTGATTAAGTTTTGATAGTTGGTGCTCCTCTGCCCACAATTGTTGTGGCGGTCTGATTAAACCTTGACACATATTGGGCATCATCTCTTGTTTGTTCCAAGCGACATTACATGCCGTTGTGATGTCCTCACAAAATTTTTGCTCCGTAGGGTGCAGTGCAGTATGGCGTCGCGTTACCTTGCTATCTGGTCGTTTGGTAGGTACGTGCGACATGAGTAACAGTTCTTTGAGAGCCTCGTTATATGCGCCTGACCTTCACTAGTGTGATCATATCTCTAGGCCATATTGGTGTTAGTGGCAACATCTTCGGATTTCATATGCTTGGTCAGTGGTCTTAACTAGTGGTCGCCTCTGTAGAGCATCAGTCACTATTCTAGTGGCATTCCTGAGACCATTATAGAAACATGGGCTGCATCCACTTGGTCGGCTATTGGAATGGGCACTTCCTCGACAGTTCGTGAAATTGTGCTTTTCTGGCTCTCTCCTCACAGTTGTCTGGATGTGTTGATTTCTTGCTGGTGTGCAGAATTTTCGACGGAAGAACTTTGTCGAAACTATGCTAGGTGGTTCCATGAAGTAATAGAATCACGGTGTTTGACATCAGCTGAGTGTTTTGCTCTATCACCTAGTGAGAGCGGGAACAATCTTAGCCTGAGTGCCTCTTAGTTACTTATTATACTTGGCCAGTTGTCACCTCGATAAAGTTGGTCAAGTGCATATTAAGTTCTCATTTGGCCCGGTCAGGTGGAGCGGGGGATGAAGCATCTGTAAGGTCAGAAAAAGCACCAAACTCAAGTTGTTTGCCTTAATAGGTGGTCTTGGATAGCCGGTTTCTTGTGGGTGGTAGAATTAAATTCTTCTTAACATGAATGGATCATCGAATTTGTATAAACGATGCAAGCTGATTCCTTCCATTATTCCAGTATGACCACAGCTGCTCGTTTGCTCTTGGCCATGATCTTGCTCTACAATGTCTTGCATGATCGCTAGATTTTTGTATTGTGCTTCTCTTTGTTCTCTGTGTAAACGGTGTAAAGTTAACTTTTCCAGGTTCGAGGTCGAACGGGCGTAGATTCGAAGCTTGACCTCGGCTTAGCGTACATTAGCAATAACCTTAATAAATCACACACCAAATGCAATAACCAAATTACAAGCACTTGTAAAAGCAAATAAAAAAATAAAAAATAAATAAAAAAAGAGAAAAAAAAAAGGAAAATATGAATAGAATAAGTGGAGCTTCCAATCGGAATCTCGGGCACAGTCCGAGGGGCCTTTCAAAGCCTAATGCCCTGAGCCAACTAGCCGGGAGCCATTGACTTCACTGCCCGTTACATGGGTCAGAGGATGGACGTGTCCCACAGCTTAGGGCCCCTAGTTTTAATTGAGTGTTCGGGGTGAAGTTCGAGGGGAGCTAGATGCGAATGCCCACTAACAAGCTGGGTGAGGGATTCATGACGAATCCAGCCTCTGAGGGACACTCAGCATTAACAAGGGCCTTTGGTTTTTCTTTCATAGTGGGGTAGGATAGTTGCATAAAAGGGTGCCGTTCTCATCCTTGGTGGTTAAATTCTTCGAATGGGTGAGGTTGAATTCAAGTTTGGGGTGCGAGGCAGGGATTATATGCTAGAGACCACGTATCACTTGCACATAGGCTTTTTGGGAAAGGTATTGAAAACCCTAGGATGTTGAGTCACTTGTCCAATTGAGCCGTGCTTTCGGTGAATTCTCTTAAAATGACAACCCTCGCCATCCTGAAGTCGAATAAAAGGCAAGATTTTGAGTGGGGCCCATTTGATCCTTACAGCGGCATAGGCATCCTGATCATGGCGTCGAGTGTAATTCTTAATGTGTCGGGTTTGAGTGGGTTTCTTGCTTGGGAATGACAAGCTAGGTTTGAAGTGTGATGAGTGCCTAAAACACTCATAGTATACCTACGTCCGCTTTATGTTTTTAGTTGATTTTACATTTAAATAAGCAGTATAACCCCCGAATCGATTCCGATTTTTATGAATTGCGGTCGGGATCGTGGTTTGGGCGATTTGGAGCTAAACATAGGCAATATCTGGTGCCGTTCGCGATGCTGGTCAGCGGAAAGTCAACAAGTGACCCGACGTCCGCGACATCCTGGCGTCACGATGTCACCAGCGTCGCGGCGTGCGTCTGCGATTTATGCACGGCGCATCATTAAGCGAGGGAGACCTAATTTTGAGGGTATCGAGGAACGTGCGGATTGGGAGGCGGAAAACAGAGCAGCAGTGACCTGGATTATTGGAGAAGACACTTCCTTTTGTATTTTTCTCTTTTCTGATAAACTAAGAATGATTGTTAGATTTATGATGTTTATATCCAGTTCCAGTATGTTCTAGATTCTATCTAGGGTTTTGTTGAACCCTGTCACGATTGCATGGATTAGTGCGATTTTATATTATTGATTGTTTATGACTTGTTAGTATCTGCTCTATATGCGTGATTTATATACATGTGATGCAGCCTGACATTGGCATGATTTTGCTTTAGGTATTCGGATCGAGAGATGAGGGCCTTGGGGATCGAATAGAGCGACCCTCGGTCGGTGTTAAATAGAGATATCCCAGGTCGGGTGGCAATTAAGGTTAGAACATTTAAGGCGTTTGAGCATTGAGTTGGGGGTAGAGATGCACTCGACCTGCTTTGGCGAGATAGGCGAGATACACCTCGAGAGAGAGGGTATCTGTAGGCACGATCACCCGCCGTGATAGTCGCGAATAGGCGAGATAGTAATTTCTCTAGGTAGTAATCCATCAAAGGTGGTTGGGGGAGACAGAGCCCTAGTCTCCACAACACAATGATTTACTAAGATAATTTAGTTTAGTTTAATCTCACACCTTAGTTAACTAGTCATTCAAAGTTTAAGTCGAGATAATATTCAAAGGCTAATTTCAGAAATCAACGAGCTTCTCCCCATGGATCGATATCCGTACCTAGGTACATTATATTACTTGGTACGATGTGTGTACTTGCGCACATAGGCGTACAATTTTACCACATCACGCTTTCGGCCTATCAGGCATCGTGCCATAGGAAGCAAGTGGGGCCTCCCCGAGGTTTTAACTCAATCGGAGTTTATTGGTGCATGTCGAATTCGAAGCACTTGGGCTTGTTCCGATCATATCTCCCTCATCCGAACTCAGAATCGTGCACCATTTTTTTTATGGACTCCTTTTTCTCTAAGGAATATTTGATCAAAATTTCAAATTTTTTCCAACTAGTCCTCAAAGTTTCAGTTTAGTCAGAATTCATTGAAGCATGTCTGAATTCAGAGCACTTGGGCTTGTTTTGATCATATCTCCGTCATCCGAACTTGAAATCATTCACCGTTTCTTTTGTTGGATTCTTTACTCATTGAAGAATACTCTGAAAAAATTTGAGAATTTTTTATCAACTGAATCAACTGGTTGGGAACCAGCTTAGCCGATTCGGATGATTTCAATTAAAGTTCATTATTGGAAGCGAGGTTTGAATTAAAAGCTTGCAGGAGCTTTGTTTGGTCATATATCCCTCATCGAACTCGAATCACACTGCGTTTTTTTTTTTTTTTTGGATTCTTATTCTTCAAGGAAAATTCTATCAAATTTTCAAATTTTCTCTATTCGACATACATTGGCATCTGGTTATTGGTTCTTTAGATCGAGCTTGTATGGAGCCTTGATTTTGGTGGTTTAAAGCCCAAATCCTACTTGGTTCAGGCCCATAGCTCCAGATCAGTCCTAAGCACGATTTGAGTCCAGTTATGGACCATTTTGTGGGTTTCTTGCAACCCACCTTGAGTCCATTTTGGATTCTTGGTGGTTAAGAAAATGAGTTAATGTGGCTAGCTCTTAACCTTGTGAATAGAGGAGTGTTTATAGAGCTGGGGAAATCCGACACTGATTTGGGGAGTTCTCGGGACTGAAGGTGTGGAAAATGGAGTTAGCTCAGATGTTTGTGAAGGAGAAATACAAGCAAAAAACATGAAGAGGAAGGGGACAAGTAAAAAGAAGCCAAGAGGAAAAAAGGAAGAGAAGAAAAGAAAGGAAAAATGAGGAGAGATTCTCTAGATCCGGGTGGGAGTGGTCTCTCTCATTTTGAAGGTGATTTCCTAAAGTTTTGAGAGAGTGGATACCTGGTTTTGGAGGCAGAAAAGAAGACAAAAGGGGAGTAGCCATGAATCCTATAGGTATGAATGTTGTATGCTTCTTCAGTTTCTTTTACGCTTGTCTTTGCCTTTGATGTTTAAAGCCTCGTTTTAGGGTACTAGGCATTGTTTGGGTCAGTTCTCACTCATTCAGAGTTGGAATTGTACACCATTTGTTTTTTTTTTTGGATTCCTTACTCTTTAAGGAATGTTCTGAAAATTTTCGATAATTTTTCTCAATCGACTCAACCAGTTGGGGAATAGGATCAACCGTTCATTAGGTTATGTTTTTCAGGAACGGAGTTTAGGGCACTAGGCATTGTTTGGGTCAGTTCTCATTCATTCAAAGTCGGAATTGTACACCGTTTGTTTTTTTGGATTCCTTACTCTGGAAGGAATGTTCTGAAAATTTTTGAGAACTTTTCTCAATCAGCTCAATCGTTTGGGGAACCGGATCAGCCAATTCATTAGGTTATACTTTTAGGAGCATCAGTTAGGGCATTAGTCATTGTTTGGGTCAGTTCTCACTCATTCGGAGTCATAATTGTACACCATTTATTTTGTTAGATTCCTTACTCTATAAGGAATGTTTTGAAAAAAATTTAAAACTGTTCTATTGGATCAGCAGATGGGAAGCAGGATCAAACACATTCATTAGGTTTTATTTAGAGCAGTAGTTAGGGCACTAGGAATTGTTTGGGTCAATTCTCTATATTAGTCAATTTTACACCATTTATTTTGAATTCCTTACTTTGTAGGAGATTTTAACAATACGAAGCTGTTCTCGTCGGCTCGACCGGTTAAGGAAGCAAGATCATCCGGTTAATTAGGTTTTGCTTTCAGGAACAACAGTTAGGGTACTTTGCATTGTTTGGGCCAGCTCTCACTCATCCGGAGTTGGAATCATACACCGTCGCTTTATTTTAGGTTTCCTTACTTTGTGAGGAATGTTCTAACAAAATTTGATATTTTTTCTCAATCGGCTCCACCAGTTGGGAAACTGAATCAGCCAGTTCATCGGTTTTTTTTTTATAATAAAACATGATTTTAGTTTAATTAGAGCTCATGACCTTTGTGAGTCAAGCCCATTCACTCTAGATCGGTGTCTGACTGACTATGTTTAAGTCTGAAATGGGTTTGATTCGAGGTGTATGGATCCTATTTTGGATTCTATAAGAGTTAGGGTCAATGTGAGTGAAGGGTGGTTAGTTAGCAACTGATAGTCCTAGTGTTTTGTCAAGCTCAATTCTTTGAGATGAATAGACATGTTTTATAGTTGCACAATTGTTGTAGCATCAATGAGTGGCTGAGATGCGATGTATGGTTTCTCCTGGCTTCCTTTGCTTTTGATATTTAATTTTGAGAGATTATTGTATGCCTGAAATGTGCGACTAACCTTCCCTTGCAGCGCATGGCTAGGGACCACAGGTACGTTCTTGGGCTTTGGTATTTGCATTTATATGCGTACATGGTGTTTGGACTTTGATGTTTATGGTGCATTTGAGCTTGTTGACTGACCTCTTATGCAGCGCTTGGCTAGGGACCACAGGTATGCACCCATTGTTTTCTTTGGTTAAGAGTTTATGCATGTTAGATACTGAGTAGGTTGGTATGATTCGAGTCATCTGTTAAGCTTGAGTGATCGATTGATCTTTGACCCATATGATCCCATGTACCCAATTCATTAATGAGAGCCAGGTTCGGGGCTTAGAGGGATCTTCTGCCGTAGGTGCCTTCGATAGGTAACTTTGATCCTGAACCTAAATCTAGTTTTTCGTGGACATTTTCTGTTGGAGTTAATGAGGAGTTTTGTTCTTCATTTTCCCCATTTAAAAAAATAAAAGTAGTGGTGACTCCAAAAAAACTAGTTCCCCACTTTGAGACGGATTTTCCCAACTTGAAAAATCAACTCACTTTTTCTATTAATAGCGTTGCTTATGACACATGGATCGGGTAGGGTCCTGTGGGTGTTTCATCAGTGTAGGTGCGAAGATGACATACGAGGCATTAAAATTGTCGCCCGGGGCCAACACAGCATTAGGAGTCCATTATATGTAGGTTTATGATTATGTTTTGTAATATAAATGTAATATTTTGGAGATAGTCTGAGTGTGTAAGTCTAGTAAATGGAACTCGGAATAAATGTGGAACATTTTAAACACCCATGAGTGGTAAATATTATAAAGTTATATCTTTTAGGAGAATTCGTGAATTTAAGTTATGTCAATATGTACAAGTTTGGATTTATATTTTGAAATGAGCCTACCAATGTAAGAAAATCAGGTGAAAGAGTCCCAATCTCGTGTGGCACCCCCATCATCGGCCTAGGCGGGGGATGGGGCGTTACAGTTTTAGTGGTATCAGAGCCTAGGTTTAGGCGTTTCTGGAAAAATTATTAAGTTAAAAATGTACCCATATTATTATGTTGCCCTAATGTAGATGTCTTGTTTTGTACGTTGTCTAGAATGGATCAATCCCAGGAAGCTGTGGAGGAAACAACTAAAAGAGTCAATCCTATGGATCTTGATCCATCAGTCTCTAGTCCATTTGGGTCATTTGGAAGTGAACATGCTTCAATTGAAGCGTTGTTAAAAATTTCTCAAGATATGGCAAAGGAGTCTTAAGATCAAATCACGTATAAATGGATAGATTACAATGAAAGCATGGAGTAGAAGAATTTATGATCTGAGTTTCGAAAGTTTGATAAGTCGAGTTTTGGCTTGAAATTACAAAATTTGGACGAGTCAAATGTCCACTGAACAAATGGCGATAAGCGGTCTCATTCTTTGCGGTGGCTTATGATTGAGTGGAAGCTAGTTCTAAGAAATCAATGTAGAGACGATTTCATGGGACTTCTTTGTTCGAATTTCGGACAAGGTACGTCAGCGATGGTATAAAGGAGACAGTGGAAGCAATTCACGAATATGAAGCAGAATCGACGGTGGCGGGTATGAAAGAATTTAGTCACTTAGTAAGTATGCACTAGAACTAGTCCTTACTGAAACTTTCTGATGTAGATATTTTGAGGATGACCTAAAGGAGTCTATAAAAAGGTACCTCATGGCTGTTACATCATTACAAGTGGTGAATTTCTATCAATTGTTGCAAGCGGCTACGAAAATTGAGAAATCCGAAATGAAGAGTTAGGAAAGAAATCGAGAGAGAAAGTTCTCTAGAGGTGGTTTATCTTCCGGTAAAAGGACTAGAGAGTCTCAAGTGGACTCGATACATGGTTCAGCTACAAGAGGTAGGAAACAAGGTCCTACTATGACACAAGGTTTTGGTAAAGGCATTTCAACTGGACAAGACGAAAGACTTGAATGCGTCTTACCCTGATACCATGTTGGTACTTGCGGGACGGCTAGCAGGGTTGTTTTAGATGTGGAAGCAGAGACCATCTTATAGTGGGTGTCAGTGAGGATGGGGAGTTAGAAATCCTCGAGTAGCCCAGGAGGATCGAATGTGCATATCGACTTGTGATAGAGGTAGAGAGCGGTGGTTGAATGTGAGGAAGAGGTATTGCTTCATAATTAGTAAATCGCCCTACTACTACAGTCCCAACCTGAGCTTATGCTATGAGAGCTCGTGAAGATCAGGATGCACCAGGGGTATTGTGGGTAATTTCACTCTTTATGATAATGAAATGCATGCTTTGGTAGATCCGGGTTCTACACATTCTTATATATGCATTGAACAATTGAGTGATAAATTTCCATTAGTAGAGCCCTTAGCATATGACATGCATGTTACCAATCCCCTGGGGCATAGTGTTAGAGTCAACCGAGTGTATAAGAACTATCCTCTAATGGTCCATGATAGAGAGTTTTCAGTTGATTTGATTGCTTTGCCTTTTCATGAGTTTGATTTGATTTTAGGAATGGATTGGTTATCGAACATCGGTATAGTTGATTGTGATAAAGCGATGTGCTTAAATGTTCTGACTGTCAGAAATAGCTTATCCTGAGTATCACGTCTGGGTAATGTCAAATGTAATTTCAGCTATGCAAGCTCGACATTTTCTTAGAAAAGGTTATGAAGCCTTTTTGGCTTTGGTACTTGACTCCAAGAGAGGACAGGTAAATTTAGAAAATATTCCAATGATAAAGGAATTCCCTGATGTGTTTCTTGGGGAATTATCGGGTTTATACTGAAAGTAAATCTATCAGTGAAGTTATATAGACGACTCCCTATTTCTAGGGCACCTGCTATATGGCCCCATTGAATTAAAAGCGTTGAGGCTTCGGCCGGGGAGTGTGGGTGAGATTCCTTCAGACCTAGTGTTTTACCCCAGGAGTGCGTGTAGGTTTGTTCGTCGAAGATGGCACTCTCCGGATGTGCATTGACTATCGACAAATAAATATGGTAACAGTAAAGAATGAATATTCGTTGACGAGGATAGAAGATATTTTCGATCAGTTGAAAGGGGCAAGTGTCTTTTCTAAGATAGACTTGCGATCGGGATGTGCTCGACTTAGTGAAGATGTTGATGTCAGCTTGACCTTAAGAACCTGATATAGGTCATTATGAGTTTTTAGTAATGCCATTTGGATTGACTAATGCACCTGCCGCATTTATGGACTTGATGAATAGGGTATTCCACCTTTTTTTAGACCAGTTTGTAGTGGTATTCATAGATGACATCTTGGTGTATTTTAGGATACACAAGAACATGAACGACATTTGAGGATAGTGTTGCAAATCTTGAGAGAAAAACAATCGTTTGCAAAGTTAAGTAAATGTGATTTTTGGCTTAAGGAAGTGTCATTCCTAGGCCATTATGGGTCTACAGAGGGTATTAGAGTGGACCTGCCCGAAATTCAGACGTGTGAGTTAGGAAACCACCTCTCGAAATGTAACAAGTGAGGATTTCTTAGGTCTAGCTAGGTATTACCGACGGTTTGTAAGGATTCTCCGTCATAGCATCTACACTTACTAAGTTACTTTGGAAAGGGGTGAAGTTTGAATGGGATGACAAGTGTCAGTCAAGTTTTGAACAGTTAAAGAAAATATTGGTTGAAGCACCAGTGTTGACTCAGCCTACTCCGGGTAGAGAATATGCTTTGTATAGTGATGCTTCAAAGATAGGCTTGGGATATGTATTGATGCAAGATGGAAAAGTAGTGGCGGATGCCTCCAGACAGATGAAACCACATGAGCAGAATTATCCTACACATGATCTAGAATTGGCAGTAGTAGTGTTCACTTTGAAAATATGGTGACATTACTTATATGGTGAAAAATGTAGAATCTTCTGAGATGTAAAGTCTTAAGTGTCTATTAGTGAAGAGCGAACTTGAGGCGCTAATAGCCCAGGACATGTGGTGTCGGCTTCAAGTGTATCAATGGACTCGGAAAAAGGTTGGGCATTTATGAGTTAGGAGACCCGAAGTCAGGTTTAGAATGCAGTTCTTAGGATTAGTGGGTGATCTGGGAGCTTCATTGAGGACTTCTCAGGTGCCTATTTTTATGTGAGATTAACACGGAAGGTCAAGTTTGAGTGGAATGACTCATGAAGGCATTCAGGGGTGAGAAGGAGGCTTGCCCGGCCCTTATTCTGGATTTCGAGAGAGGGACGGAGATTTTACAGTGTATTGTGATGCCTCTAAGGACGGACTTAGATGCGTTTTGATGTAGTCCGGGAGGGTCGTGGCTTATGGTTCTCTGCAGTTAAAGAACCACGAGCAAAGTTATCCCACACATGACATGAAGCTAGTGGCCATTGTCTTTGCCTTGAAGGTTTAGACCTCATTTATGCGGTGGCAGTTCGAGTGTTTCGGACCACAGTAAAAATACGTTGTTTACCGCAATGGGACCTCGGCAGCGAGACCTTGTAGTGGATGGAGTATCTGGAAAGTATGACTTCACTTTGCATTACCATCGATAAGGCAAATATGGTCTTGATGCGCAGAGAAATTAGGGGAAGTGTTAGCTGTGTGGCTTCAGAAATTATGTCTCGGCTTTGGGGCGGTTTGGGTTACATCTGAGGTCGAGCTAAAGTGTTGAGGTTAGTGGCTACGGCATTTCATATAAGCAGTGATCGAGTCCTATGGACGGAGACACGGAGATATTGTCCATCGAGGCCCCAAATGCAGGTGAGATATAGATAACGAAGGTTAGGCCATTCACACGGATGGTAGTCTTCGGTATAGGGGAAGGGCTGTGGTTCCCTAGTCGGTAGATCTAATAGAGGAGACCCTCAGGGAGTTCCATTGCTCCCATTTTGTTGTGCATCCAAGTGGCACTAAAATGTACCATGATCTTTGTTGCCAGTATTACTGGAGTGGGATGAAGAAACACGTTGGGGAGTTTGTTTCTTGATGTCTCACGTGTCAACAAGTAAAGGTTGAGCATTAGAGGCCAGCGGGATTACTCCCGCCCTTAGAACAGCTGAGGAAGTGGGAACTGCATCTGATGGATTTGTGACTCACTTGCCCACACAAACATCGCGAGGCATGATGTGAGTCATTGATAGGGTGATGAGAGTGGGCCAGAGCACTAAGTTAGCACAATTTACAGTGTGCATGTATTCCTCTGGAGGAGTGCAGGGTTGTACATATGGGAGTTGTCCGGTTACATGGAGAACCAATATATATAGTATTAGATCGGGATCCTAAGTTTATGGCTCATTTTTTTAAGAGTTTCCAACGAATCATGGGGACACAATTGATGATGAGCACTGCTTTTCATCCCTAGATGGACGGTCAGTCGGAGAGAACCATCCAGACTTTAGAGGACATGTTACGGGCATGCGTCCTTGATCTCAAGGGTAGTTGGGAAGAGCATTTACTATTAGTTTAATTCGCCTACAACAATAGTTATCAGGCGAGCATATGGATAGCACCCTATGAAGCACTATATGGGAGGCCTTGTCGATCTCTGGTTTGTTGGATGGAGGTGGGAGAAAGAACCTTTACGGGTCAAAATTTGGTTAGGGACACATCGGAGAAGGTGGAATTGATATGGAAGCGTCTTCTCACGACTTAGAGCCGGCAGAAGAGCTACACTGAAAAACAGCGGCGACTTCTAGAGTTTGAGGTGGGTGATCATGCCTTCTTGAAGGTGATGCCTAATAGATGAGTGGTCAGGTTAGGCAAGCGGGGAAAGCTATCGCCAAGATTTATCAGGCCTTTCGAGGTACTCAAGAGGGTAGGTACGGTTTCTTACCGGTTGGCGTTACCGCTAGACTTATTGGGTGTTTATGTGGTATTCCATGTCTCCATGATCTAGAAGTACACTCCAGATTCAACTCATGTGGTGGATTAGGGCGATCTTGTTGTTGATGCTGATGTAACCTTCGAGGAGGGACCGGTACATATCATGGATAGTCGGGAACAGGTTTTGCAAAGCAAGATCGAGAGGCTAGTATAGGTGTTGTAGAAGCATCGAGGAGTTGAGGAGGCAACATGGGAGCCTTGAGAGACACTATATACCCGATTATCCTTTTTTGCTGAGGGATGAAGTATGTTTTTGTCATTTGATATTAAATGACTGCAGCATATGCATGTGATTGTATGTGTTGTGTGTGTGAATTTTGGGGACGAAATTCTTGTAAGGGGGGAATAATGTATAACCCAAGCAAATTTGAATTTTTCCAAAAAATAGCAAAATGGTAAATTGTAAACTACGATGCAAGTATGGACTACAAAATTTTCTAGATCTCGGATAATGAAAAGACCTTCTGTTAGTTCATATCACGAAATATAGATTATGACAATTTAATTGAATTACAAGACATTCTGAATTTTCACGTTTTTCGAGGCGATTGGTGCTTGGTGAACCTCAAAAACAAGATTTTTGAAAAAATCTTGAAAATTGGGAAATAATTTAGATAAAGTTCATATAAAATAATTTGAACTTAGACCAGGACGAAATAAATTTTTTTGGGACATAAACGGACCCAGACAGGTCGTGGACATGTGACGTAACGTGAGACACCCACTTAAACATCAAATATAGTTAAAAATGAGAGGGGGGAGAGAAAATATCTCATTTTTGTTACTGTTTTTGTGTGAGAGAGAGGGAGAGGAAGAAAAATCAAAGACTTCTTTCGATGATCCATGGAGTTCCATTGGTTGGAATTCGTCGAGACAAGAACTAAAGTTCATCGCCTCGACGAGGGTGCTCTGCACATGCGGAGAGATTTCACTTAGAAGATCAAGGGGCGTTTGGGAAATCGAGTTTTGGGCTTAGGATGTGCTTTTGGGACTTCCTAACTTTGCTACTGCTCTTCAAGAAGTAGGGGTTTTTCCCACTTTGGTTTATTTCCAACCTTACGGTTGTTTTAAGATAGTTTGGTTGTGTCAATGCCCTAAGGGGATGTTTAGCCTATTTTAAACGACTTTAATGACTGTTTTGCAGCCTGTTTGTGGTTGGTTTAGTGAATTGATTTGTGGTTGTGTATAGTATGTCCTAAAAAATTTTAGATTAAAAAGAATAATCCGGACTGTTAAGGGCTTGTTTGGTCGATTTTGTGCGGTTTAAAGCTTATTTAGTAGATTTTCTGGCCGGTTAAGTCGGTTTAAGTGACAGTGGGTATTTGTGAACATTTATATGTCACATTTGGCCTTGAGAGTTAAAGTTGTTATTACTTGATTTTGTAATAACATGATTTGGTTAATTGTTGTTTGATGAATGTTGATATATGTGTGCTTATATATTGACATTGAACTAAATGTTTGTTTTGGAGATTATATGCATGTAATATAATTTTCCATGATACATGGTAAAATGTATGGTTTATATTGTCCATATGGCATTCATTACATATGTGGCATGACATTGACATGCAATGAATTAAAAGAAATGTGCATATGCGAAGACATTGCATTTCATCGGTGTGAGTGCATGGTTGAAATCAAACATCTCATTTGGTGGTTGATAAGTGGGTTTGGTACCATTGGACGAAGTCTAACAAAGTCGCACAGTTGCATGACATTGAAAAACTTGTATCGGGTAATAGCAAGAAGGGCTAGACACTCCCTTGGGTGAAAGACCCGGTTACTAATTCATACACTCCAACGATGAAATTCCAAAAAGTGTAGCAAGGCGTGAGGGGCCTGCGGTGAGACTTTGAAAATCCGCTGCCCAAAAAGACACATGATTTTGTATATGAAATGATCATTTGAGATGTGACATCCAAAGAGTTTTGGTTTATAAACAAATGAATTTTGTTTTAAAAATGATCATTGGATGTAATCAATCAATGATGGATTTTATCACACATTGGCATTCCATTGTGTGATGGGAGTTGGTAAAGACTTGGGGTATGGTGCATAAGTGAGTATCATCCCATTTCATAGCATGGCATGTAGAATTCCAAGTTAGAATTGGCACATTCTTATTTTTGGAATGTTGATGTGAATATGAACATTGCATGTGCACTTAGGTGGAGAGTAGCCTCTGTAGGAATTACTATACTGGGAGAATGGGAAAAACATTTCAGGTGCGGGACATGCGCCGGTGGATGGCTCTCATCTGGCATTGTAAGGGTGAAGAAAACCGACTTATGGCTTCTATGAGTATTTTTGTAAATTTTTTGGAGTAAATTAATTTTGGCATGTATTAATGTGTTAAAGAGTTGAAATTGAACTCATATGTATTTTTATGTAAAAGAGTTGTAATTGAACTCTTATGGACTATTTTTAATATAGTCTTACATGTTTTTATATGAATGTGGATAAATGGGCTCGATGTGGTCAATTTTTACTCATAAATGGACCCGGTTTGGTCATTATGTTATATTGGGCCTCGGATGGGTCATGTTATTGTATAATTGTACAGGTTAGGTTTTAGATAGAGTTCTCGGTACAAAGGAGACTCTGTCTAATTTTTTGTTAAATTATGGATCCCAGTAAATGGGACATAACAGTGTGGTATCGAGTTACACGATATCCATAGGCATTCAACAGGTTGATAGGTGATCAACGGACCTCCGGATTCTGGGGCGTCACACGCGAGGTGGCTCATAGTCAAGAATGTGTTGTCCTAGGGGCGAGGAGAGCATGTCATCGGGTTTGCGAATTAAGGCTACAGGTGGCATATAGAATGTTTGCCCTGTACTAAAGGTAAGATGTACAAACGACATTGATGGTATCATGATTGCAAGCAATACTGGTGGCATCGTACCTTTAGGTAGCACGGACGCGTTCCTAGGGGCCTGAATTGGCTGATTCTACCTCTTGCATTCCTCTCTCCTTACCCTATGGGATGCACCACTAACGGCATCACTAAGGGCAGGGAGATGCGAAGGCCTCTTGTGCGATTTGGCCTTTGTGCTCTCCCAAGTATTCTTTACCGGTGAGAGACTCAAAGATAGGGAATTACTTAAGGACAAGTCATCATCTACTAGGGTGTCGACATCGTCAGGGATAATGGGCTCATTCCCTCTATTGCGAGCAATAGGATGTACGACTAGGTCGCTATCTAGTGCATCTTTTCCAAGATCGCGACTTTTCTCTATTTAGGCTCGCAACTGGTCATTCTACCACTGCAAGCGTTCGGTGTGGCCTTGCAGCTCCTTCATCTGTCTTGCTTGCTCCTCCTGTTTCTTGTCCATGTCCTGACACCAATGGAGGAATTGATCTTCTAGCGATTAAATCTTCGGATTGGTTGACATTGCAACTGCCTCGGATAGATCGGGCGTGGAAGGGAATCGTGAGTTCAGTGAAGAAAGGCACTAGACTACAGTTGAAGCTGACCCATACGGCTTATAGAGCGAGACTCTTTGTTGATTCTCGCAGAGCGGTGCAATTATGAGACCTTGATCGTCGAAACCTCTGGGCATCAATAGCGCAACATGAACCTGCAAAAAGGTGATCCGACGGAGGTGTGCCGACCACCTCTCCTATGATTAAGTCAACAAAATATGGAGAGGAAGAAGTAGAGAATTTTACACAATTGAAATCCTCTACCTCGTGGGAAATCTTCCCTATTTAATAAGGCGTGGTTCGCCAATCTTCCCTTAATTTTAGGTATAAAATCTCTTCTCCCCTATCAAGGATTAACCTTCTGAGAAATAAGGGATTTGGAGACTGGGAAATCCGTTGATAAATATATCTTTTATGTATTTTTTGCCTTTATATACTTATTCATAACAGACTTCCCATATGCGGTAAGATGGCCAGCTGGGGGACTTAAAACTCTAGACGGGCCGCCCTGAAGCTAGTCTATGGGAAGACACCTTTGCTTTCTCAAACATGCTCCAAGACTTTCCCACCTAGATAATCCCTCTGTTGAATATGGCAAATGGGTTTGGGCCCATCAAGTAGCGGGTCTAAGGATTATGGTACTCACAATATCAGCATGATCTTGCATTAAATAATAAAAGGAAGTGGATGTCTCTTTTCTTCATGGTAGTTTATTATCAAGCAATGATTGATATAAGGGCTAGATGAGGATAAGGTGAGGTCAGAGTAAGAGGAATGATACTGGATTCATCGCTTGGAAAGGGATAAGATAAATTGTTTTTACCTCTAATTACACAGGTAGGCATCCTAAATACACTGTTAGATATGCTCCAGCCTCCAGGGATGCATCTCTTTCTCTCTCTTCTTTAATGGAATCCTTAGATGTTTTCACCATCTTCTTTATTTTTCCACCCACGTTTAGGCTGCTCTTCTGATAGTGAAGTTGCATTGTTTCTAACACTGATATATCCATGGTTTTGGTAGTAGTTCATGATTCTTCTGTTCTTGTCCTTTCTTCAATTTTCGTGATTGATATTTCTTCCGTATCCTAGTTGGCACCTTGGGTTTCTTCCTTTCCTTTTCATCCTTGATTTCCAGAAAGACCAGTGTGTGATTCTTTGTGGAAGTAGTAATCCGCAACGCTCCCCAGAAAACAGAACAAATGTCCTGAGTTTTGTGCTCGCTCTTCATTTCATTTGCTTCCCTTGTTTTACCATCTTATTTGTGTCATAAATACATCATGACCTATTCCTCATTGCAACTCGGTATCCTCTGACTGGTTCTTTCATTTGAATTCTTCTTAGCTGCTTGGTTTCCTTCTCTGTGTTGGAGTTCTATATAATAAATACTGTAGCCTCAGTATATTTTTGGTTAACTAACTCTTCTGATCATACACCATTGTATTTCAATTACTTCAAGTCAGTGCTTGTAGTTTTCCACTGAACCAACCTTTCATCTCTTGTTATTGATTACTGATTCAACAGCTGGTTTCTCTTTCAGCTATGATCCAATTCTCAAAGGGGACCGACACTAAAACCACGAGCAAGAAAGAATTGGAGTTGGCAACATGGCTGAGGAGGATGGTTTGGATGGAGATATAAACACACAGAAGGCTAGATCATCATCAGGGCAATCTCCAGCGGTGGCAACGATAAAGATCCAAGCAAATTCTGGCAACCAACCAGATTCAGACGAGAGGAAGGAAAAACAGGGAATAAGTACTAATACAGTACCATAATACAAGCTATTCTCCTTTGCTGACTCATGGGATTATCTAGTAATGCTAGTGGGCACAGTCACTGCTATTGGAAATGGTTTGTGCTTGCCTGCAGTTGCCATACTTTTTGGTGAATTAATGGATGCATTCGGAAAAACTGCCAACACCAATAATGTGTTAAATGAAGCTTCCTAGGTAATCTGCAGAATACACCATGTCAACAAAATATCATTATAGGAGTGACTTCTTGATTAGCACTAACTCGATACAATATGACTTCAGCTCTGTCTGAAGTTTGTGTACTTGTCCTCTGTAGCTGCTGTTGCATCGTTTTGCCGTGAGTACACTTTCCTCTGCTATGATAGAAGTTCATTTTTCCAACCATGCAAAATAAGGAAAAAAATAAGAAAAAAACAAAGCCTATCTAAATTATGGGAAACTAAGATATTCACATTTGCTATATGCTAGAGGTGACTTGCTGGATGGTAACAGGAGAGAGGCAGACCACAAGAATAAGAAGTTTATGTTGTTACCTTGATCCTGACCCTCGGGGCACCAGCAACGTAACATGAACTTGCAAAAGGGCGATTCAGCGACGGTGGGCCGACCGCCTCTCCGATGATTAAGTTAGTAAAAGATGAAGAAGAAGAAGAAGAAGAAGAAAGTTTGTGTAGTTGGAATTGCTTACCTCCCCCTCGTGGGAGGTCTTCCTAATTTATGCACGAACCCCTCCTCCCTTTTAGGAAAGAAAATCTCGTAATTTTAATGATAAAATCTCTCCTTCCTTATCGAGAATTAATTCTTCCTTATCAATTATTAATTCTTCCTTATCAAGGTTTAATGTTTTTGGGAAGTAAGACATTAGGAAACTAGGAAATTCGTGGATAAATATATTTTGCGTATTTCTCGCCTTCATCCATTTATCCATGATGAACTTGCCACCTTTATCTTGGGAGCGGCTCGCTAGAGGACTTAAAACTCTGAGCAGACCACCTTGAGGGTGGCCTCTGAAGACCTCTTTGGGCTCTCGCATAGGATTTTGGATTCTCCGCGTATTGGTAGAGACCCTCAGGTTTTAATATGTTGGGTGGGCTTAGTAGCTTCACATCGTTCGGGCCAAAAGTGCGACGGGGCCCGATGAGTGAGTGGGTCTAAGACCATGGCGGCACTTACAATGCCCCACCACAGTAGAATTTTTGTGTTTTTCGGTTGGGGGAGAATACCTACGATTTTAAACCTCGAGTGTGGATAGTCAAAAGGGCAGGAAAATTAATGCTTACATTGAACGCGCCAAAAGGTGAAGCGTGTGGGTAGCGCACATTTCCCAATATGTTTGCAGCGCCTGATGTTCTGACGACACATTTAATATGCCTATTGATGTTTCATCCCTATATATAGGGGTTAGGCTCCAAATGCTGCTTCTTTTACTATTTCACAAAACCTTTCACCTGCTGCATTTTCTTTTCTCATGTGCTTCTGTGAACCGTTGCTTCAAAGTGATCATCAAAGCCCCCTTGACATCCTTCAATTTTATGGTGAGTTTTTACAAACTTCGTTTGCATTGCCTCCGTTGTGTTTTTCGTGTCTCTGTTTCTGGCGTATCTTAGAAAGTTTTTGCTTCTTTTGAGGGTGCGTCCATCATTCATCAATAGGGTTCTAGTGACGAAGCTATAGGCGGTTTTGGGATATTCCCAGGTTTGGGGTTATCCCATTAGGTCCTGTAAAGATTCTTGGTTCGGGGTTCTTTGGCTGTTGTGGAGTTATCGGACCTCCCGAAGGATTTCTTTATCTCTCCTAGGTTTAGCGCCTTCCACTTTGCTTTAAGGTCCTCGAGTTGATCTTTTTTTTTTTTTTTTTTTGCATGTAGTGTAGCAAAAATCTGTAAATTTTATAATAATTTTATATATATTAGGGTATGAATTGCAGGAGTCAAACTTTAGGTTTTTTAAGGAATTTGATAAATTGATAGAATTGTGAAATGTAGAGTGAAAGTGTGAGCATATGATTGGAATATTATATGCTAAAATGAGAAAATTGATTGAACAGGAAATAAACCCAAATGAAAAAGGAAAATGTGGAGAAATTCGTAAAATGAGGGACCTAAGGTACAATTGTTATAAAAGAATAAATGTCTAGGTGAATTTATGATAAATGAATGGCGAAAGTGGAATAATAGGAGACTTAAATGAAAAATGGTTAAAAAGGTCAAAATAAGGCCTTATGAAATAAGAATTGAAGACCAAAAAGGAGAAAATGAAATGAGAATGGTGGAGGCAGACATGGCCTTACACTTAAGTGGGATTTTAAAAGACCAAAAGTGGTCTTTGGGAGCTCATTTGTTGTGCAAACCCGTTTTTGAGAGAATGGGAGGAGAAGAGGGAGAAAGGTTAGGGTTTGCAAGAAGGAGTGGTTTTGGTTGGGTTTGCTTCCTATTTCTTCCTCCTAAGGGATCAAGCAACCTCTGAGGAGATTTGAAGAGATAAGGTAAGAAAAATCAATACTAACTTCCTATCTATTATGTTCTTGATTTGGGGAAAAAGCCTTAACTTAAGAAAAAGGGGTTTTCATTGATTCTAAACCATCTTTGGAGTTGTTTTGGGTGGATTCCATGGTGGATTTTTGATATGGGATGAATTGGAGAAGGTTTGTGGAAGAAAAATGGGTGAAAATGTCAAATTTGTTTTACAGGCAAAAACCCATAAGTGTGGGGTACCCATGATGCGGTGGGCAAGTGGTGCGGTACCATAACGGCTCTGTGCCAGCTGAGTGAGGGAGCCCGAATGAGGTGCGATCAAGTGAATGCTGGGTACCCTTGCTTCCGGCAGCCTGTTTTGCATATTTGCAGATTAAGTCCGTATTCATAGATTGTTGGAACCTAAGAAAAGCGATTAATGGGGGTTAATTAAGAATGAGACAGAGGTAAAGCGTCGCAGTGCCTCAGCCTCGTGAAACATGTTAGTTTAATTATGAAGTTATTTGTTTAACCCTAGTGAAAATTTGTATTTGACTGAGTGCGAATTGAAGGCAATGACCTAACCTAAGGCATTGGTATCAAGAGAAAGGAATCAATAATTGGTTTTGTTCGACTCTATTCTTATTTCAAGTATTTTGGTAGTTTACCAAGTAACTATGAAATGAGTACATGAATGAGTATATGAGCTGAGTATATGAAATAAGTACATAGATTGAGTATATCTTTGAAAAGATAATACGAAAGTGAATATGGAATTGAAATGTGATATTTGAAAGCCGAATGAATGTGAATGATAAATCGAATTGTAAGCAGATCAGTCAATTCGACATCTTGAATTGAATGATATCGAATGAATCGCCTGACGGGATGCACCAATGGAGCATCGAATCAAAGCACCGAGAATTGTCCGATGTCGTGGCGGGATGCTGTCGGCATCAGTCATGATGGCTATGACATTGAAGAATGTCCCTTGGCGGGATGCGCAATTGGCATTAGTCATGATGGTGTGGCATTTATGTGATATCACATGTCGGGAATTACCAAGCGGCATCCCGTCGTGATGGGGCAATTTTTAAATGTGTGAGCACATTGCGGAGTAAAGGCGGGATCGTGAAACGGAATCAGTTAAGTGTGATTTGAATAGTCAAAGTGAAATAACCAACATTGACGAGTGTAAATGGGATTTTATGTATACGCTTAAATCTCATAAATTAAATTGATGACTTGAAATTGCATGTTGTGATAGGATAAATGAATTGTAAAATGAAAGCATGCGAAAGTGAATAGCATGAGTATATGTTGATATAATAGGCATGGTTTAATGTTAAATGCATGTCAAGTTAAATTGAATATTGAAATAGAACTGTATAGAACCACTAAACATGAAAATGCTTAGCGTATAGTTTTTATCTATGCGTAGGTTTCGAGTAGTCAGGAAGGAAGACAAGATCGTGAAGCGCAGAGTCATAAAGCAAGTTGCGGAGTATGGGAAATACATGCCATGCATTGCATATCATTCTCTTTTTGAACATACAGGATATTTGTGAACAAATAGTGAACTCGAAGAAATGTTTGTTTGTATATCATTTGAAAGGGGATAGAATGTCTTCACTTTGTAATTGCATTTTTATGAAATGTAAATGTTTATGGAGCTACTAGTTTGAAAATACTTCAGCATAAATGTCGAAAACCTAAAGAGAAATAACCTGAAAATGTTTTGATAAGATAATTGAAAACGTCGAAATGCTTAGGGCTCCGGTTCGGATCCATGCCGGGTCGGCTAGGGATTAAGATCGCGACACTTTTGAAAAGAAAACGTAATAAAATGTAACTAAAAGAAATTAGGGCGTCCCAGTTTCGAGTTCGGTTCATGTCGGAGTGAGCGGGCTCGGGGTGCTACATGGTATGGCCTGAGGTCGGGAAGGAGACTTCTACCGGTCGGGCTAGGTGTGGAAGGGACCCCGAGGATCGTGGAGCTATAAAGCGACTGTCGGCTGGCAATAATACATAGAAGGTTGAGATCCTTTTGTCAAGTCCCTATTGACATTAGTCTGGAATTGTCAGACATAGTGGTTGTCTCAACTATAGGAGGGGTAGATAATGTCGTCTACTTCACAAGAGATCGGTTTATTCTTGGTCTTGGCTTCATTCATCATTGGTCGGCCGGTTCCTGTACTTCCCTTTCCCGGGCACCTCCTGGCTCATATCAGGAAACGTCTTCGGATCTTGATGGAATTCTTGGTGTGTGCTAAACTTTCTCTACCGGTTGGATATTTCAGCAGTGAACACACTTTATCTGCTTTGGAAGCTTGGGATTGGGGTGGAGCTATCTTTGTCGACCCATATTGACGCAATTTGTAATTTAGGCTGACTCCACAAGAGCTAGGGAAAGGGATTGTTTTAGTGAGGGTGCCATGGTATGAGACGTCAAACTCTCTCGGGATCCCATTTGACCTGAACCAGTCTCTCATGTTACCAGGCTTGTCTCAGCTTGCTCTTTTCTAGTTCGCCCACACTTTGACATGCCCTTTTTCTTTGGACCTTATAGGTAAGCGTAGGAATGGCCGACCTAGTTGGCAGTGGAGAAGGCGATCTGGAATGTCAACGGCGAGATTGCAACAAAAAATCCTGAAGCTTTTCTTGTCGGTGAAGAATTTGCAGGAGTTAGACACTAGCCCCTATCGTTACATAGTCCCCATCATCCGCTAAGCTGCGGAGAGCTCGTTAGGGATAGACATTTTGTCCTTACCTGACGCCTTTTGAAGTCGATCTCGGAAACGGCTCTCGGACACATGATCACTTTTGGACCCATTAAATTCTTAGCTTGCCCCACAAATTTGAAGAAAAAGAAGAAGAGCAAGATCATAGTTGTCGGTATGGGGTTAGAGGGCTTTGTGGATTGGGTGGATCAAGCAGCTAGTGACATTGTGTCGTTCTTAGCAGGGCTTTCAAATGTCGACCCTCGCGGACAGGCTACGACCGGTGATGCTAGGCTCGTATGTTTTGTACTGAGTGGGACCATCCTTAGAGTGAGACACGGTGTTCTTGAAATTTAAAGGCTGAAATCATTGTGGATTGGTCCCCGCGTGAGGAGTCTTTGTTCGCACACATGCATGACCTCTGCCCTCTTCTCTAAATCTGAATTGGCGGCTCGTCTTTGAGGGTACTCTATCTCTTTCCCTGGATATTTTGATAAGGAGTCCTTCTAGCACATGGCCAAAGATGGGATGCTCATTACATAACCGACTTTAAAGAGTCGGTATTTGGTATGCTTTGACTTTGATGGCCAGAGCATTGAGTTTAGTGTTGTGACTTACACAACATCTCCTCTTTTCTGAGATATCCTCTGACCGTAACATGGATCACTAGCATAGGGAATTCCATGCTTGGTTGGGCGATCTGAAAATTGTGGCTTTATGCTTGATCGGCCATTACGAGCACGAGCCTTAGACGCCTCCTGCGAGGCCCGGCTCGAGTCTAGCAGGAGCGGGAGGCTAAAAATTTGAGTGCCGAGAGAAGATTGTAGGGGCGGAGAAGAAGAGGGATGAGGCTAAACAGGAAGCCTAAGTAACTAATTTTTTTTTAAATGAACTTTATATAATTTATTTTCCACTTTCGAGATTTTTTTTCAAAAATCCTATTTTTTAGGTCTACCCAACGCCCCAAAAATCATGAAAATCCGATCGTCTGGGAATTCAATGAAATTTTTCTGAGTAACTAGATTTCACAAGACGAATCCAACGGTGAGGTCCGTTTCGTCATCCGATATCTAGAAAATTTCTAAGTTTTTCAACCTGTACTATTTCGGCAATTTACTGTTTTATCATTTTTCAGAAAAATTCAATTTGTCCGGGTTTTACATTCTTCCCCCCTTAAAAGAATTTTGTCCCAAAATTCACACATGCATACACTTCCAATCACATGCATATGCAATAGTCATTCAATGCCAAATGACTAAAACCGTACCTTCATCCTCAAATAGGAAAGGATAATTGGCATACATAGTGTCTTTGCGCTCCCATGTCGCCTCTTCCACTCCTCGGCGCTGCCACAACACCTTTACTAACCTCATAGTCTTGCCTTGAAAAACCTGATCCCGTCTATCCATGATAAGCATCGGTCCACTCCTCAGGTCCATCGGTATCAGCAATGACTCGCCACTAATCCACTACATGGTCGGATCTGGGTGTACTTTCGAGCATGGAGACAGAACACCGCATGAACACCCAGATAAGCTTGGCGAGTAAAGCCCATGGAGTACAAATGTGCCACCCTTTTGGCGGTATCTCGAAGGGCTCGATACACCTCGCGATAACCTCTTATCCGAACTGACCACTCCTTTCTTAGGCATTTCCTTCAAGAAGACATGATCACCCACCTCAAACTTTAGAAGTAGTCGCCGTCTGTCGGCATAGCTCTTCTGTAGGCTTTGAGCTACCCTTAAGATCCAGGACGCATGCCCGTAGCATGTCCTCCAAATTTTGGATAGTCCTTTATGACTAACCATCCGTTTGGGGATGAAAGGTTGTACTCATCATCAACTGTGTCCCCATGGCTCTTTGGAGACTTTTCCAAAATGAGTCATACACCTGGGATCCTGATCCGATACTATGGATACTGGCACTCCATGTAATCGGACTATCTCCCGTATATACAACCTGCCGAAATCCTCCAATGTGAAGGTCATCTGCATAGCCAGAAAGTGTGTCGACTTAGTAGGCCGGTCCATTATCACCCACACCACGTCATGTCCTCGCGATGTCCGTGGCAAGTGTGTCACAAAGTCCATCGTGACATGTTCCCACTTCCACTCAACCACTTCCAAGGGCTGGAGTAATCTTGCTAGCCTCTAATGCTCAACCTTTACCTATTGACACGTGAGACACCGTCGAACGAAATCTCCAACGTGTTTCTTCATCCCACTCAAATAATACTGGCAATGAAGATCATGGTACATCTTCGTGCCACTTAGATGCGCAGCAAAACAAGAGCAATTGAACTCCTTGAGGATCTCCTCTCTCAAATCTGCTAACTAAGGAACCACAACTCTTCTCATATACCGAAGACTACCATCCGTGTGAATGGCCCAGCCTTCGCCACCTGTTTTTGATTGTACCCAGTCCATAATGGATAATATCTCTATATCACGCCATGGACTCAATCCTACCTTTCGATGTCAGGAAAGGCATAGCCACTAAGCTCCCAAGGTACCCTAAGGCCCGATCATTTGTCTTGTAAGCGAAATGTCGCACGGTCTCGAAATCTACACACAGGGAAGCCATGCCTTGACACTCCCATTGACTTCCAGCGAGTGCATCAGCCACCACATTTGCCCTTCTTGAGAGCGTGTGCAAAGAAATCGTAATCCTCCATATACTCCATCCATTTGT
This sequence comes from Tetrastigma voinierianum, assembly GCA_016808115.1. Taxonomy (NCBI): domain Eukaryota; kingdom Viridiplantae; phylum Streptophyta; class Magnoliopsida; order Vitales; family Vitaceae; genus Tetrastigma; species Tetrastigma voinierianum. The sequence continues at coordinate 395,159 of JAEQBH010005742.1, forward strand.
GTTGCCTCATGTTGAGGTCCCGCTGTGTGAAAATATACTTCAGACTTTTGTAGTCTAAAAACACTTCAAACTGTTCATCGTATAGATAGTGGCGCGAATCTTTATAGTAGACAATGGTCCTTGACTCATTATCGTATTAGAGTAACTTTGCTCATGGCTTTTTAAGCGCCCGAACCATAGCCATAACCCTCATCGCACATCAAAACACATCCCATCCATCCTTGGAGGCATCACAATACACTATGTACCTCTGTCTCCTTTCCGGGACTATCAAAATAGGAGCTGAAGTAAGCCTCATTTTCAATTCCTAGAATGCCTTCTCACATAGGTCATTCTACTCAAACTTGACCTCCTTCCGGGTCAATGTCGTCATAGGTGCAACTAACCGGGAGAAGTCCTCAATGAACCTCCGGTATGCCCTGCAATCCTAAGAGCGCATATCTCGAAGACCTTGATCTCTCCTAAGTCGCAACTGCCTCTGCCTTCTCAGGAGTCACGGATCGCCCCAGTAATACCACTTGCCCGAATCTCACCTTAGTAAGCCAAAATTCACACTGGCGAGATTTTGGCGCCTGTGATGTTCTCTCAAAGTGAAACGATCACTCAAGTGACCCCATGATCCTCCTCGGACTTAAGTAGATCAAGATGTAAGCCCACGAACCATGCCGAACATCTAGGTAAAGGAAGTGGAACACCCTATGATTAAGATCCATGAATGCCGTTAGAGCATTCGTCAATCCAAATGGCATCACTGTGAACTTGAAATGCCCATATCGCATTCTAAACGCCGTCTTAGGGATATCTGCCTCCCTAACTCTCAATTGATGATAACCGATGCGGAGATCTATCTTGGAGTAAACCCTCGCCCTTCTCAACTTATCAAACAAATCATCAATCCTCATAAAAGGGGACCTATTCTTGATAGTAACCCTATTCAATTGCTGATAATCTATACAAAGCCAAAGGGTCTTGTCCTTCTTCTTGGCAAAATGATGCAGGAGTGCCACTAAGGTGAAGTCTTTCGGTCTAATAAAATCACAATCGATAATTTCTGGTGGACCTTGAGTTCCATGACTCGATAGGTGCCGATACATGCGGAGTCATGAAATAGGCGATGTACCGGTGTAACTTCGATGGTGAATTCTACATCCTGTATGGAGTAATCCGTTAGTTCATCGAACGTCCTCATACTCACAAACCACAGGAGTAGACTAACTCAAATATAGCCTCGTCTTTTAGGAGTAAGGCTTGCCAGTGACCCTTATTTGCCCATGCCACCTAGAGTCGTACACGACTCGGGGTAAAGCGTCATGCTTATCCCCTTGAAACATAACACAATACCATCCAATGTGTAGGTAGTAACCCTCATACGATCACAATCAATGACGACTTGATGTGCCATCAACCATTCCATCCCAAGGATGACATCAAACCCTAACATGTCCATGGCCCTTAGGTCCACAGTGAGTAGAATCCTTAAGATCTCTAACTCACAATCCCGACATATCTGATCAACACTCACCTTAGTTCCTAGGGGAGAACTCACATACATTGACTTTTTCAAGGTTTCAACCTCTAAGCCCAAACCTTTCTCTTAACTTTAACACCCGCCTCTCGGATGTTCGGTGTGTCGTCCACCTCCCTCTCGATGGCCATAGCTATTTTAACAATCAAGTTCGTGTCTTGTCGGAGGAGTCCCACAATTTTACCCAAATGGACAACTTCATATCATCCTCAAACTTTCTCACTTTGGCCATGTCTATGACCACATAATCATCAACGAAGCGGGCTAATTCAGTGAACTTAGCCACGTATTCGAGCACTGTCATCGTTCCTTGTTTCAATTATAAGAACTCCCAAGCTTTTGCATGTCTAGTAGATGCCGGGAAATATTTGTCCATGAGGAGCTCATGGAACTCTTCCCATGTCATTTCCTCCAAGTTCCTTGAGGCTTTGACCCAATCTTACCACACTTGGGATTCACCCTCTAGCTAGAATGCAGCTAGCCTTATCCTAGTGGCATCGGAGGTGATCTCCATAAACTTTGAGATCCCTTAAGTACCAACTACTAATAGACCTCAACATCCCGACCTATCCCGTTTGTTCTTTTCCCAAACCCCTAAGGTTATGTTTTCAAATCCTAGTGTTCATCTTTTCTTATATACATCCTACCATGTATATAATTCATATGATATTTAACACCCACGATCACGTGATGAGCATAAATGCACGAGTGAATGCAATGGTCCTAAACTCTTACCCATCAAGTCCTAGGTAATTGTATACCTACGTACGATGCAGGCGTGAAGTGGTATTAGATCTATCGGCACAGTGTCATAAACTGGGCATTGTCTTAATATTTGCATGTCTAGACCCGATGCCCACGAGCCACAGGTGTTCGTATACTGAGCTTTGATGCCATGCACCATAAGCTCAAGGCATGATATATGTCATGACATTTCTAATTTATGTCGCGACGCAAAGAAGTTCGAGAGGAGTAGCATCATGGTGAGAAAGGCATGTCGCGATAACATGATTTATGTCGCAGCGATCATGACATATTGTTGAGATGGAACTCTATCGTGACATAGAAATGTATTGTCGCGACAAAGGTTGAGAAGAACTATAGAAAGAATGTCGCGACACAGAAATCTGTGTTGCTACCTGATGAAGAGCAACGAGGAAAACATTTGTATGACGAGGTTTTATGTCGCGACGTACCATTCAAGTATTAACACTACAAGGCATGAAAGAAATGTCGCGACATAAGAAACTTATGTCGCAACAATTACAAGACAAGAATTCGATTGAGCTGCATTTGCGACGATTTTCCAGTAATAAATGTCGCTGACATAATTCAAGAAGAGCCTGAGAACATTGTCGTGACATAACAACTATGAAACCACGGCTCATGAGGAGGGATAAAATGGCTAATCGCGACAAAGTCATCATGGGCCGGTTTGGGAATCCTGACTTGACCTCAAAATTAGATCCTATCATTTGAAAACCTATATATAGAAGCACATAGGGCCTTATGATAAACACATGAGCAGAACATATGGAGTGCTTGGAGTCTCCTTTGTATAGTATTTTCTTTTTCTTTTTCTTTTCTTTTATTTCATTCATCGATTTAGTTTCAACTTACATTTTAGTTAGTATTTTCTTTGGTTGAGCAGCCCAATGATCTAGGCTAAAATTTTAAGTTGGGTGCATTGTAAAAATTTGGTTTTCATTACTGTCTGATTTCAATGGAATTTGGAAATTTTTTGGAGTTCATTTAGTTCAGTTCGGTTGCAATATTAGTGAATTTTCTTGATTAGTTAGTCACTGTTATTTGTAATCCGGTATTGAAAGACTGAGCTTCCTTTGGGAATGGATTGGTGTTAGTTATCATTTTACGTACGGCAAAGAATGTCGAGGTTAGAAATCTGAATTTATCTAATTGGTGTTGTCTTGAAATTAATTGTTCTTAATATTAGTGGCTTGTGCCATAAAGAGGTTGTATCTTGCTTTCACGATTTCAGGGAGGCCCTGCGAGTGACATAGAGATGGAGATTCTGAGGAGTATACTTGATTACTTGCAGGGCATGCTAAGTAATACTATGGAACTAATGAACTCTGAAAGATTACTCTGATAGATCACTAATTTACTCATGGTATGAGGATTAGTTAGTTGATGTATCAGTTTAATTGATTAGAGGTTTCTCCTCTATCTGATTGAATGATCTTGATCCCTTGTTAGCATAGATCTAATCAAGTAGATAAAGAGTTTACTCAAATTCGAAGGATGAGATACCAATTAGATTGGAGAATACTTGCATTGTTCTATCTATAGGGGCAAAAAATCTTCAGTCCTAGGAATAGGGTGTGAAGTACTGGAAAGGAAAAATACCTAGTTCTTAGAAAGAGGATTATATCTTAAAATTAACTAAGTAGACCCATGTGTCTGGAAGGAATATGGTTCTCTAATTAGTGATATGTGTAGTGTATGAAGGAATCTAAACTATACTACCTTGCATCTTTGACAAGTTCAAATTTCAAACTGATGATTAAACTATGTTATAGAATGATGCAAAAATTGATAATTATACATTGATCTATTTCCCAGTGTTAACTTTACTTAATGAACTCTCAATTCCAATTCATTTTGAATTTTTGTTATAGTTATAGAATTTTAATCAGTCATTCTTTCTTTAGTTTAAACAAATCAATTTTGTACTTTTGAGTTCGAAATGATAAAGATCTAAGTAGTAGGAGTAATTGATGTTTTAGATCTCTCCTTCGATCCTCATGTAGATGTACATATGGACTTAAAATCACTTTTATTGGAGCTATGTACTTGGAAATTAGACTAATATAGAAATTTTCATTATTACATACACATCGAGAAAACATTTCTTATAATTTTTAGTCAAGCGACAAGATTTTGACATTCCTGCGAAAGTTGAATAGTCCACCCCAGTGGTAATGTTAGAAATTGGTTAGTAATTTTATAGTCCCACTTTAATATATATATATATATATATGTGTGTGTGTGTGTGTGTGTGTGTGTGTGTGTGTGTGTGTGTGTGTGTGTGTGTGTGTGTGTGTATATATGTATATGTATATATATGTATATCAAACTTTTAGCTGCTTGTGGGAGGCGAATATTCACAAGCGATGTGTGAAATTTAGTATACATCGAATAGGTCGATTAACAAGTTTAGGCAAACACCGTGTGTTTCAAGCCAACATTAATGCCTCTCTGAAATCTGGAACCTGAAGTAAACGATTGTATGCAATCTGGAACTGGAGTCAAGGGATGCCTTCCCAGGCGATACAGAATAAAATCCTAAGGATTGTATGTGGTGACTACGAGGAGTGGCGAGAGAGTTGGAAACGAAAAGAAGATGAGAAGAAAAATTGAAAAATAGATAAAGCAATGGAAAGAAACCGAGTTAATTGATTCAAAATTGAGCTCGCAAGAAGTAAGAAAGAAGAGGTGCGGTGAGTAGCATGTGGAGAGAAAAGAATGTAAGAAAAGAAGAGGGAAATCTGGCCCACATGCGTGTTGTTCCCATTTCCTCAAGGCTTGGAAGAAGTAAGAATGGAGAAATGAGATTCTCTAGATTCTTGGATATGTTCGAAGATGAGATTAATATACACTGCTGACGTGCATTGGCTCGAATGCGAGCTATGCTAAGTTTCGATGGACATTCTAAATAAGAAGGAGATTTGCTTAAACATGAGTGGATTGAATTTGGCAGGTACTATGCGGTGCAATGATCTAGGAGCCTCGGCGAAATGCGGGATCACGGCAGCTTAACCATTCCACACCATTGGGAATGTAGGAATTTAAGAAGATTTTGTGTGATTCGAGAGTGACATCGCTTGATCTTAGCATGCATAGTAAAGAGACTATGAATTTGGGGGCTTGCCCACAACTATGACCCTCAAATGGCGGGACGGAGACAATAGCGCACAGGAAAGGTCCTTGAAGATGTACTCATCAAGGTGGGAAAATTTATTTTCCCTGTGGACTTCAGCTATGGAGGAAGATACCTGAGTTCCTTATTGCTTGGAAGACACTTTCTTGGCCATTATTTGCCATGATAGATGTTAAATGATCCTCTTAGAATTGGGAGATGAAGCGGTGCATGACTGACAAAAGCACGAAGCGATGCGAATGTGAAGTCTGATTGTAAGGCTGACAAAACAATGATTCCCATAAGTCTGAGCGATTTTGGGTTTGTAATTTTCAGATTTCAATCAATAAAAATGAGATGAATTTCCAGTATCTTGAGGATCTTGATTGTGAATTTCAGACTTCCAGTTTTGATTTAAAGGAAACATACTTATGTTTGAATGAGAATAGTACAGAAAAATCAAGCAACAATGAAGAAAGAAAAGAAATAGAAACAGAAGTTTAGAAGAGTTAACCTTAGAGTACCGAACACTTGAAGTATGCTTTCTTAGGACCAGAAAAAGCAAAACCTGTGATTATATCAGCTGCCTTCGCCCGGGTTTGAAGCTGAGCGTGGAGATTCTCATAAAATACAAGGAAGCAATTGCTTGGTCAGTAGAAGATTTGAAAGGAATCAGTCCTTCAATTTGTATGCATAAAATCCTCTTTGAGGAAAATTCAAAGACCTCCATTGAACATCAAAGAAGACTGAATCCACTAATGAAAGAAATTATCATAAAAGAAGTACTTAAATGGCTGAATGCAGGCTTTATTTATGCGTGTGACGGCCCTTAGGTGAGCCAGTTCATGTGGTTCCCGAAGGGTGGATTCTTTGTGATCATAAATGAAAATTGAATTGATTCCCCTACAAGAACTATGACATGATGGATGGGTGTCGGTGGCTACGAGAAAATTGAACACTACGAAGCAGATCACTATCTTTACCCTTTATTGATCGAATGTTGGACGAGTTGAGGCATACCATTTATGTTTTCTTAATGGATATTCTTGATATAACCAATTTTCCATAGCCCTTGAGGACTAGGAGAAGACTACATTTACATGTCCTTAAGGCACCTTTTCTTTTAGAAGGATGTCATTTGGATTATGTAATGCTTCTACTACCTTTCAAAGGTGTATGATATCTATGTTCTCAGATTTGGTAGAAAAGGCTATGGAAATCTTCATGGATGACTTCTCACTATATGGATCTGACTTTGAGAAATGCTTAGAATTTGAAAGCAGTGCCCGAAGTGCGAGGCAACTTAGCTTTGAATTGGGAAAAATGTCATTTCATGGTAATAGAGGCGTTGTCTTGAGGCGCGAGATTTTTCTGGCTTGGGTTAGAAGTAGACTAGCAAGGTGTGCGTCATAAAAGCTCTCTTGCCTTCTGACGATTAAAGGGATGAGAAGTTTCCTAGGACATACTAGGTTTTACAAGAGATTTATAAGGGACTTCTCAAAAATTTCTAGACCATTATGCAGATTGTTGGAAAATGATGCAAATTTTGATTTTGATAAATCATGAAGATCTGCATTTGAAGAAATTAAGTCAGTTAGTTCTGACTCTATCATGACACTTGACTAGGAAAAGAGTTTGAAATCATGTGTGATGCAGTGACTATGTGATGAGAAACAATATTGGACAAAAGAACTAAAAAAGATATTCAAGGCCATATGCTATGCAATAAAACCTTGATGAGGCCTGAGAACTTCTTTCTGCCATAGAAAAGATATCTTTGGCAATGGTGTTTGCTTGTGAAAAATTCAGGCCTTACATATTGGGGTCTCATGTTATCATACACACTGATCATGCTGCAATCAAATATATGATGGCAAAGAAAGATGTCAAACAAAGACTGGTCAGATGGGTATTGTTATTGCAAGAGTTTGATTTGGAAATCAAAGACAAGAAGGGTAGTGACAATGTGATTGCTTATCACTTGTCTAAATTAGAAAAGCTTGACTAAAAGAGGAAAAGGGAATTGAAATAGTGAAAATTTTCCTAATGAAGCGACTTTAGTTATTAGTCAAAAAATACTAGTATGTTGATATTGTGAATTACTTAGCATGTGGAATTATGCCACCTGAGTTTAGCTACCAGTAGAAAAGAAAGTTGAGAACTGATAGTAGATTTTATATATGGGATGACCCACTACTTTTCAGAAGATGAGCAAATTTGATTATCAGGAGATGTGTACTAGAAATAGGACAAGGGTAAATTCTTGATAAATGTCATGCATCTGAGACACTTTCAAGAGATAGAAGCGACTGTATAAAATTCTCGATCGGGTTTTATTTGCCTCTCTATTTAGGAAGCTATTTTGAATGGGTGAAACATTGTGATAAATGACAGAGAATGGGCAACATAAGCAGAAGAAATAAGATGCCCCTGCCAGGAATCCTAGTGGTGCTGATTTTTATGTATGGGGGATAGACTTCATGGGACCTTTCCTATCCTCATTTAGAAATCTATACATTCTCCTAACTATGGATTATGTATCCAAATGGGTGAAAGAAATAGCTTGTCTTAGAAATTATGTCAGCACAGTGGTGGGGTTCATTTAAAGAAATATTTTGAGTAGATTTGGAGCACCCAGAACAATCATTAGTGATAAGGGAGGCCATTTTCAAACAAAGTGTTTGTAAAACTCATGAGCGAATATGGAATTAGACATGTAATGGGATTGGCTTATCACCTTCAGTCAAATGGGCAAGTTGAGATTTCCAATAGGGAGATAAAGAAGATTCTAGATAAAACAGTGAACTCAAGCAGGAAAGACTGGTCTATAAAGCTAGATGATGCATTTGTGGGCTTATAGAACTTCTTACAAAACTCCTATTGGAATTTCCCCATACAAGATTGTATTTAGGAAGCCTTGTCATTTCCCTCTTGAACTTGAATATAAAGCTATGTGGTATCAAGCGAATTGTGATTTCTAAGCGCAAAGAAAATAGGTATTCCAAATGAATGGTGGAAGAGTTGAGGAATGGCGCTTATGATAATCTTTAGAATGCAGATAAGACAAAGAAGTGGCATGATCATAAAGTCGATGAAATTCAAAGGAGAGCTAGTCTGGCTGTACAATTCGAAGCTCATTTGTTTCGGGAAAGCGAAGTCAAGATGGGTGGTCCTTACGGTGGTGCAAGTACACCCTTTGGAGCAATGACACTAAAAACTAATTCTGGAAATGAGTTTAAAGTGAATGATCAGATATTAAAGCATTATCTTAGAGGGAACATCAATGAAGATTAGTTCTAGATTTAGAAGAGATGGAAGAATTTTTCTGAAATGAAAGCATTTTGCAGAAAATGTCTAGCTAAAGACATAAAACATGAGAAGCTACTTAGGAGGCAACCCAAGAAATTTTTTTATTTTCATAGTTAACTTGATTTTGATAAATTTTGTGTGTTTGAAGTTTAGTTTTAATTGTTCGAAATTTTATTGTGTGGTCGTGTTGATTTTTCGAGGGACAATGGTAAAAATTAGAGATGATTTTTTTGAAACATTGCTTTCTCAAACTCATTATGAAGAAAGTGCTACAAGGGGAGTCTTTTCTTTTTCCTAACTGTCTTTAGGATAATGCATAGTTTGAAGTTTGGGAGTTTATTTTTATGTGAAATGAATAGCTTTGTTGTGCCCATTTCCTTGAATATTTTGATTATCATGTGATGAATGAAATGCTGAATTAAAATGAATCTATAGGTTATTGAATTGAGGTTCTAACATTTAGACATGTCTTCTAAGTATGATTTAGTGGTTTAGATACGTACATCTTTGTTTGTGTGTTAATTGGTTGAAAATGTTAAATTTTCAATTTTTAGGAAAATGTTTATTGATATCGCGATATTATTTCTTTTTATTAGTAACATTATTTTTTTTGCTTTCTATCAGCGACATTTTTCTCTTTAATCTGAGACAAGGAATTATCTGCCTTCTATATGACTGAAATTATGTCATGACATAATACTTTAATAATCATGACATTATTTACTTGACTGAGGTATAATTATGTTGCGACATAGGTTTAAAAAATAAACCCTAGGCTAGTGTTTTGTGTAACCAATTAAAAGTCATAACCATCATTTTCTATAACTAGAGCCTAGAAATTTGAAAGCACTTCCTCATATTCATCAAACAAAACTACATCTACCTTCACCAAATTTCTCTTTTCGTCCTTTCAAAACTACACAAATCTGAACTCGATTTCAACCATGTTTGAACCATTGAATCTAATTCCAAGCACAGGCGAGATAATGGAAGAATACGTTGAGAATGAGGAAGAAGCCACTCAGGAAAGAAAATTTTATCTATCCCTCTTGTTTGTTCTTCTTGTTAATGGAAGAATATATTTGTTGATCAGAGCTGATGGAAGAAAGAGCAAGAAGAAACAAAACTGATGAAATAATAGCTAAAAGAAACAAGAAAAGAAAGAGGGGATTAATGTAACCAACATGAAAGAAAACCAAGTAAGTGATTTTGTTTTAGAGCGTGTGTATTTAAGCTTGGAAGAAAAATTGCGTCTGAATTCCTTTGAAGGATGACTTGTTTGTGAGCCTGAGGCTCTGGTTTTGTGGATGTCCTCAAGGAATTTTACTCAAACATGTTGGATTTAAGAGAGAAGACGTGTTACGTCAAAGGAAAGTGGATTTCGTTTAGTGGAGAGAAGATAGATGAAACTTTCAGTCAAAGGAAAAATGGTCCCGAAAGTTTAAAAAGAATTGTTGAAAGAGCCGGATTGCAAAAGATAGTAGATATGGCTGATAGATGGAAGGAAATGGGTTCACCACAAGGAAGAATCCCCATGAATCTATTTCAGAGCTCAGGTGACCGAGGAAAGAAATTTAAGGTTTGGTTCTACTTACACATTGGCTGGAGTCTTTTTACAAGTCAAAACACCTCGGGTACAATAAAACCAGAGGAATGACTCTCTTGTATCTTATCTGAAAGGAGATACAATTTAGTGTGGAGAAACTAATAGAAGGGAGCCTTATTTTTTGAGGCTACTTCGAGGGCGGCTGGGGAGAGTTGGTACCCCGTCCGACATTAATCACCGGACCTTCTATCTTGAGGTGTGGGAAGGAGATTAGGAAGAGAAGAAGCATGCTGAGCTCCTCCTCGACATTGTTGCAGAATAACTAAGGGTCGAAAGAATAAAGGCAAGGAGAAAGAAATTAGAGTGAAGAATAATCGAGAGGATAACGGAGGAAATGAGCAGCCCGTTTGGAGCTTGGGTTCGAGAGAGACAAGAGGCGGAGGCTTGACCCCCGTGCGGAATGTATCTCATCGAGAGAAATTCATCAAAAAGGCCAGCCCCGAGGCTCAAGCGATAAGCAGATGTAAGTGATGGAGATGTTGAGTTGTAGAGGCGAAGATGCATAGAAAGGACGAACTGACTTCTAAATCATTCTGATTAAAGAGATGAGTATATGGGTGCAGAGCTGAAAAGAAGAGATCAGAATTTGAAGCATGCACTCAAAAAAAGAGATGAAGAGTGGAGGGAGAAGCTAGACATAAGAAGAGGTAAAAGAACTGAGCAAGGAAAAGGCTTTCATTTCGGACTGATTGAGAAAAGATGATGATTCTTGAAGATAATAGAAGAGATAGAGGATGCGATGGAGAAAATATCATTGCAAGAGCGAGATGCCTTTGGATCTTATATAAGGAATATCATAAAGAAATCAAGCTCGTCATAGAAAATAGGGATAAGGAGATGGAGAAGCAGCTGACTAGGGAAAAATTGGGCCAAAGCTTGGATATGGTGATAACAATTTGATCAAGATGTACTGCTTGGGGTGGTGGGGAGTCTAAACTCCATTGGGTAGAGACATAATAATCTTATTAAAGAATGGATCTCTCGATAGGTGGTGCCTTCAACAGGAAGGTAGTAGGCTAGACGACCACAAGTCGAATCCCTAAGTTCTCTCCCTCTTTTTACTAGTTATAGGTTGAACCGAGTAAATGAACCTTCCTAAGTATGATAGGAAGAAATGACTTGCATGTTTATTCCTTGTATCTTTTGTAATTAAATCCCTTGTACATGAAAACATAAATAAAATTTCCAATTATAAAAATACGTATCATTTTCTCTTGCATTTTTCTTGTGTCTATTTCGTTTTTCATTGTAACCTTCGATAAACCAAGAATGATGACTTTGTAATTTATGTAGCTTTGCTGAATAATGGAGAAATTAGTTTTCCTGAATATATTTGCTGATGAAAGCTATGGATTGTTTGGTGGAATTTGAATGATGAGTGAATTGAGTTTCTTGTGCTATGACAGATTTTTCTAAATTGAATGGCATGATTAATGTAAACTTTTGAGTTGTGAAATAACATATTAACATGTCCAGAAACTAAACAAGAAATTGATAGATGAAATTGGGGTAGGATGAGATGAATTGAAAGAGCAAGTTGTGATATTATCAATGAATAAGTTGAACTTCAAGACTCGGGAAGATTTAAACAAATGATGGAACAAATAAGACTATAATTTGTTTTGTAAGCAGTTTAGTTATTATGAACCACGAAAACAATGCATGGTCAAAAGTACTCTGAAACAAATTGTGCTAGATTAGGACATCTTCGAGATCTATCACAATTGATCTCGAAAGTCCCTAGAACTTGTTAGATTATTAGTCAAGGTGAAATCCTAGGTAATACCACCTCTTGAGGAAATGATATGAGCCATTCTTGGAAGTTTGAACCTTTGAAAGCTTACCCTTGTAATAATATAACATATATGATTCTCTTTGAAATGAGCGATTCATCATCGGCAATGAATGAAAACTAAGTGCTTCCTTAAATCTAATCCTACAGTAAAAGAACCCTTGTTTGCCTAGATTTCATGACAAGTACATCAATAGTAGAATAAGACAAGTTTGAGGAGTATTATTTTGGAAATGTAGAGGAGGATAAATTAGGATGGGAAGGAAAACCAATTGAGATGAGGAAAGAGGAAAAGAATGAAAGAAAAGAAGGCTGTGAAAATATAAAGAAATATCCAAAGGTGGAATGAGTTTTGTCTTGCGCCCAGCCTTCCTCCCTTGAACAATCAAGTTTTTAGGGGGTGTTTCAGCACCTAGTACCTAATGGAAATTGCTGGTTGCTAACCCAAAGTTCTCTAAGGGTGGTAGAATGCTTAAAAAGACAAAACATTGCACTATTCTATAAACCTTGACAGAAAATGAAAAGTAGAGAAGTTTCTAATAAGAGGAACTTAATTTACAGTCTGAAGGTGGTTAAGAAAAACACCACAATAAAGAGTATGCAGAATAATGCACCAAACCAAGTTTGGGGTTGTTTGAAAGTTAACATTAGTGGAAAAGTAAAGGATGAAGAATGAAGGCAAATATGTTGAGTTGTAAGTGGAATCTAGGTAAACTTGAGCCTAAATTGTCCATTTATCTACCCAATTACCAAAACCACACATTACAAGCCTAAAAGACCTAATTGATCTTGAAGGTTGTATCTGCCTACATTAGTGGAGATTAATATGACAAACAATCATATGGGACTTAGAAGATCAGGAGAAGTTTATTATCGATGGTGCCTCGAAGATTAACTTAGCTAATCTACCAAGGTGAAAAGGGAAGACCATCACACACTCACAAATCGGGGTTAAATAATTGAGCTGTTCTGTATAGGGTGTTACTGTTTAGTGAACTTAATTGAAAATCTTCCTTGTTTTGATTGGAAACTTGATCAAAAATAATTTTACAACTAACCTATTTTTTAGCTAAATTGTGGATACAAGGGAAAAGATGTCTAGCGCAAAAAAAAAAATGTCCTTAAAAATAAATGCTGAATTTTTTTAGGACAAACAAAATTTTCTTTTCTTTGCTTGGACGACAAAACTTTAAGTTTAGGAAAAGGGAGAATTATTTGATAGCCTAAACTCATCTATTTTTAGTCCATTTTTCTTGCATTTTTCAGAAGTTTATGATTTATTTTAATGCAGAATTATGGAATAATCACCAACTTTGTGTTTTGCAGGTTTTGAATGCAAAAGAAATAAATCAGCAAGCGACAAAAGAAATTTGTCAGCGAATGTCGCGACATAATCTCCTTAATGTCGCAATAGAAACTCAAGTCAACGGCATGATTGTTGCAACAAGCAGTGATATGTCATGACAAAGACAAAGTTGAACTCAAGTTGGAAATTTAAAGATTGTCGCGACATTTCAAAACTTTGTCGCGACATAATATGAGAAGGATTGATTGAGAAATGTTGCAACAAAGAAATGAATGTTGCGACATAATGAAAATCAGAAGACAAAACAATGTCACGACAATAGATTTTATGTCGCGACATTGCTTGAGAAGTTCCTGAAGAAGTACCAGAATTATGTCATGACATAAAAATCATTGTTGTGATAAGAATGGAAGATAGAAGGCAAGAAGAATGTCGCGACATTCTTTTGCTCTGTCACAACAAAGATCAAAGCAAATGGTAGTAAAGTTTTGTCAAAACATTCAAACCTGTGTCGCTACATAAAAATTTGAAGAGGGAAGAAAGAATGTCGCGACACAACAAAACTATGTCGAGATAGAAAATGGCAGATTAAAGAGACAAGTCAAGTTAATTTGGTCACGACAAAGGTTCTGATATTGTGACAAACATTTCAAAGAATGACAAGTTCAAGGCATGATATATGTCGTGACATTTCTAATCTATGTCGCGACATATAGTTCAGAGGGTAGCATCACAAGGCAAGAGAAAGCTGTATGTCGCGACAACAAAAAGTTTTAATCGCCCAGCAATCTAACACTCTTGTTGAGATGGAGCTATCACAGCGACATAGAAATTTATTGTCACGAAAAAGGTTGAGAAGAAATACAGGAAGAATGTTGCAACACATAAATCTATTGTCGAGATACAATGAAGAGCGGCAAGGAAAAACATTTGTCATGACCAAGGTTTCTATGTTGCGACATACCATTCAAGTATTAACACTACAAGGCATGAAAGAAATGTCACAACATAAGACACTTATGTCGCAACAATTACAAGACGAATTCAATTGATCTCTGTTGCAACATTTTCAATGTATTTCACAACATAATTCAAGAAAAAGGCCACGGAGACATTGTGCGACATAACTGCTACTTGACCCGCAAACAAAGATGGAGAACAAAAATAGCTGCAATGTCCGACATAATTTTTCTATGTCACGTGAGTTAATCAAGCTGGGCCGATTTTGGGGAATCCATAACCCAGGTCGAAATTCAGCCCATCATTTGAAAACCTTCAAATAGAAGCACATTGGGCACTATGCGTAACTTCCGCTGAACCTGGAACATCTGGGTAGCTGGAGTCTCCTTTGTATAGTATTTTTATTTTTATTTTTATTTTTCTTTTCGTTGATTTAGTTTCAGCTTACATTTTGGTTAGTATTTTCTTTGGATTTGAGCAGTGATCTGGGCTGAAGTTTTGAGCTGGGTTCATTGCAAAATTTTGGTTTTCATTACTGTCAGATTTCAATGGAATTTGGAAATTTTAAGGTTAATTTATTTAGGTTAGCATGCGATTCGATTAATTTTCACGATTAGTTAGTCACTGTTATTTTCAATCCAATATTATAAGACTGAGCTCCCTCTAGGAATGGACTGGTGTTAGTTATCATTTTCTGCACAACTTAAAAGAATGTCACAATTAGAAATCTTGAATATATCTAATTGGTGTTGTTCTTGAAATTAATTGTTTTTAATATTAGTAGCTTATACCCAGAAAGGGGTTGTATCGTGCTTTGATTTCTAAGAGGCCCTTTGAGTGACACAGAGATGGAGATTCCTGAGAGTATAGCACAATTACTTGAGGGTATGCTAGACTAATATTATGGAACTAATGAACTCTGAAAGATTACTCAGATAGATCACTAATTTACTCATGGTGTGAGGATTAGTTGGTTGATGTATCAGTTTAATTTATTGGAGGTTTCTCCTCTACTTGATTGAATGATCTTGATCCCGTGTTAGCATGGATCTAATCAAGTAGATAGAGAGTTTACTCAAATTCGAAGGATGAGATACTAATTAGATTGGAAAAGACTTGCATTGTCTTGTCTATGGGGGCCAAAAATCTTCAGTCCTAGGAACAAGGTGTTAAGTACTAGAAAGGAAAAATACCTAGTTCTTAGAAAGAGGATTATATCCTATAAGTAACTTATTAGACTCTTGAAATTGTGCGGAAGAATATGGTTCTCTAATTAGTGAAATGTATAGTGTATGGAGGAATCCGAACTATACTACCTTGCATCTTTGACAAGTTTAGATTTCAACCTGATGGTTAAATTATGTTATAGAATAATGCAAAAATTGATAATTATACATTGATTTATTTCCCATTGTTAACTTTACTCAATGAACTCTCAATTCCAATTCATTTTGAATTTTTTTTATAGGTATAGAATTTTAATCAGTCATTCTTTCTTTAGTTTAAACAAATCAATTTTGTACTTTTGAGTTCAAATAGTAAGTATCTTGAGTAGTAGGGGTAATTCATCTTTATATCTCTCATCAATCCTCATGGGAATAATATATGGACTTAAAATTCACTTTTATTACTTGTATGACCTGTACACTTGCAGAGAATTATACCTAATATAAATTTGCATTATTACATACACATCAGAAAACATTTCTTATAATTTTTAGTCAAGCAATGAAGATTTTGGCATTCTGCCCAGGATTGGAATAGTCCACAGTGGTAATGATAGAAATTGGTTGTAGTTTTTATAGCCTACTTTAAAAATCATATATATATATATATATATATATATATATATATATATATATATATATATATATATATATATATATATCAAGTTTTAGCACCACTCTGAGGGGACTAAATAGTTCTAGAGAGCGACGGTGAAATTTGGTATGCATCAACTATGTCCATTAACAAGTTTATATCGCGACATTCTTTTGCTTTATCATAACAAAGATCAAAGCAAATGGAAGTAAAGTTTTGTCAAGACACTCAAACCTGTAATAGCTACATAAAAGAATGAAGAGGGAAAGAAAAATGTCGCGACCACGAAACAAAACTATATCGCGACAGAAAATGGCAGATTAAAGAGACAAGTCAAGTTAAGTTGGTCATGACAAAGGTTTTGATGTTGCGACAAACATTTCAGAGAATGACAAGTTCAAGGCATGATATATGTCGCGACATTTCTAATCTATGTCGTGACATAAAGTTCAGAGGGTAGCATGTAAGCGAAAGCTCACATCGTGACAACGAGAGTTTTATGTCGCGACAATCATAACATACTGTTGAGATGTAACTCTGTCGCGACATAGAAATTTATTGTCGCGACAAAGGTTGAGAATAACTACAAGAAGAATGTCACGACACAAAAATCTATTGTCACGACATAATGAAGAGCGACAGGGAAAAACTTTTGTCTCGACCAAGGTTTTTATGTCACGACATACCATTCAAGTATTAACACTGCAAGGCATGAAAGAAATGTCGCAACAAAAGACAGCATGTCACGACAAATGTTTTTCCCTGCCGCTCTCATTGTGTCACGATAAAAGATTTATGTGTCGTAACATTCTTCTTGTAGGTCTTCTCAACCTTTGTCGCGACATAGCTTTCTTGCCTTGCTATGCTACCCTCTGAACTTTATGTCTCGACATATATCATGCCTTGAACTTGTCATTCTCTGAAATGTTTGTCGCAATATCAAAACCTTTGTCATGACCAACTTAACTTGACTTGTCTCTTTAATCTGCCATTTTTTGTTGCGACATAGTTTTGTTGTGTCGTAACATTCTTTCTTCCCTCTTGATTCTTTATCCACTCTTCTTCTGAGTTTGAATGTGTTGACAAAACTTTAGTGTCATTTGCTTTGATCTTTGTCGTGATAGAGTTAAATAATATCGCGACATTCTTCTTGCCTTCTATCTTCCATTCTTGTCACAACAATGATTTTTATGTCACGACATAATTTATGGCACTTCTTTAAGAACTTCTCAAGCAATGTCACAACATAAAAATCTATTGTCGCGACATTGTTTTGTCTTTTGATTTTCATTATGTCGCAGCATTCATTTCTTTGTTGCAACATTTCTCAATCAATCCTTCTCATATTATGTCACGACAAAGTTTTGAAATGTCGTGGCAATCTTTAAATTTCCAACTTTAGTTCAGCTTTGTCTTTGTCGCGAAATATCACTGCTTGTTGCGACACTATCTTACTAGTTGCCTTGAGCTTCTGTTGCGACATTCTAAGATTATGTCGCGACGTTCTGAGATTATGTCATGACATTTCTGCCTTGGCTAATTTTTGTGTTGTTTTTCTTACTGGATTTGTTTCTTTTACATTCAAAACCTGAAAAACACAAAGTTTGTGATTATTTCATAATTCTGCATTAAAATGAATCATAAACTTCTGAAAAATTGACTAAAAATAGATGACTTTAGGACTCATCAATACTCAATGATGGAGGACAATATCCATGCAGCAACTCAGACTATCATGATTACAAGACAGCGGGTGGGGAAATAAGCCGCCCTAGGGAAGAGTCGTGCGAGATCGAGGAAGGTCGAGGCAAGGCGAGCGGTCCGTGATAGTCACGAGAAAGAAACTCACAGAAAAATTCACCCTCTTGAACATCTCTTATGAGAGGCTATTGCCCATCATTCGCAACTTGCTAGAGTTTAAATGGCATGTACCGATCTAGAAGGATCCCTCCCAAAGAAACAAATCCTTGCAGTTCGATTATCACAAAGATCATGGGCATGAGACCGACAGGTGTCGAAGACTAAAGTTCTTGGTGGAAAAGCTTATCAAAGTGGGACACCTTAGGAGGTATATCGAAAGAACGACCCGCGAGGGTGGAATCGGGGGGCAAGGCGAGGATAGAGATCACGGCCGTAGCGGCAATCCGTCATAATCTGGGCACATATAACTATATTGGGTGGCTCGTCTGACGACTAGTATCAATCGAAGTGCCAACAGAGGAACCTCTTGAGAGCCACCACAGTTAAGGCCTGGGTAAATGTTGTCCACGCGGAAAGCAGACATGAAGAAACCAAGCCAATAGATGGCCCCATATCTTTTCTTCTTGTCAGCACGAGCGAGTTATTGTGCCCAGCATGATTATGAGTGGTACTCACCCTGTATTAAGTTTAATGTGCATAGGGTACTAGTAGATCACGCGATCACGGCAAACTGTTGCGACTACCAACCTTAAAAGCGAGATGAAGTTTTCCTTAGGTGTAGTGAATCGGAGACGGGAATCCTCTACGGTTTAATGGTGCAACTCACAGTAACTCAGGGAGATGTCGCTCCTGTAGCTTGGTCGGTCACTTTCCCGCGACTTGTGTTCTCAATCGTCAAAGACTTAGGGCCTTACAAAGCCATAATGGGGCAAGCCTGATTGTACTCGATGAAAGCTATCCCTTCAACCTACCACTAGACAGTCAGCTAATTGACTAACGTTGGGCAGGTTAACCTTTTAAGCTGTCAGTTGGCCGCACGGCAATGTTATCAACTATCTACACGGGAACAGAGATGGGAAAAAAGCTTTGAAAGACATCCCATTGAAGATCAAACATTCGTGTAGCAATCACAGTTAACCGCCCAGATCAAGGCGGAAAAGAAGGATCCACTAGTTATGGATCCTAAGAAAAAAGAAGAACGTTGAATGAGCGGAAAGGTTCCTTGCGTTAGTTCTCTCTGTCGATGAAGAAAGGGATGATTCTGACTTCGTCGCTGAATAACATAGATATGTTCGCCTTGAGCCACTTAGATATGGTTAGGATTAGCCCGACGGTGGCCTCTCATAAACTAGATATTATCCCCACGGCCATACCGGTAAGACAGAAAGTGAGGCGTTTCCACCCGGATCGCCATCAGGTCATTCATACAGGAGTAGACAACTTGCTAGCGAGGCCGGGTTTCATCGAAGTGAAGTAAATCGAATGGCTAGCCAGCGTGGTGGTGGTTCCCAAGAAAGAAGGAGGAAAATAGGCGGTATGTGTAGATTGCATGACCTCAGAAGCATGCCTAAAGATAGCTTCCCCTTTCACATATAGACGAGTGTTGATGTCGTAGTAGGGCATGGAATATTGTCATTTATTGGACACTTTCTGCGGAATCATCGATTCCCATGCAGCGGCCAGCGAGAGAAAATGACCTTCATTACAACTCACCCGGTTTATCTTTGGTATAAAGGTATGCCTTTTGGCTTGAAAAATGTCAGGGCAACTTATCAGAGGTTGGTGACTAAGATTTTAGACCACTGTTAGGTGAAACCATGGAGGTCTATATCGATGATATGCTTGTGAATCAGACGGCTTTGTTCACACACCTGGCAATCTACAAAAACCTTTGAGTTATTGCGAAGGTATGACATGAAACTCTGATACAACTGAGGCTGTGCGTTCGCGGGAGTCTGGTGGTCGAGTTTTTAGGCTTTATGGTGACCCAGAGAGGGATAGAGGCCAATCCTATGCAACTCAAAGCTATAATGGACTCTCAGGCTCCTACCTTTAGGAAAGGAGTATAGCAACTGACTAGCCGGCCGGTAGCTCTCGGGCGGTTCATATCTCGTTTCACATACCGATTGAAACCGTTTTTTATCACTCTAAGGGGAGCCAGAAGGGCAGGCTGGAATGAGGAATGCGACCAAGATTTCATGGTGATCAAACAATATCTTTCCAAGCCCATGAATTAAAACTGACCCGAGACGGCTTGATACACTCTATCTTTGCACGGATTATGTCAAAAGCCTCATTGAGTGCGGCTTTGTTCAAAGAAGAAGAAAATCAAAAGCAGAGACCCATATTTTTCGTAAGCAAATCTCTATCTAAAGCATAAACTCGATATACCCGTCTCGAACAAGCAGCATTGGCCCTCCGTATGGCAGCTAAGAAGCTTCGCCCCCACTTCTAGGCACACCCTATCGTCGTGTTAACCAATCTCCCTTTGCGAAGCTCTATACATAAGCCTGACCTATCAGGAAGGATGGCCCTATGGGCGATTGAACTAAGTGAATTCGGTATTCAGTATAAACCTCACTTGGCATTGAAGGAACATATATTGGTAGATTTTTTAACAAAACTACCCCAACCAGATGTGGACCAGGGTAACGTTGGCTGGTGGATCCTTAATGTGGACGGCGCTTCTCCCCAAATGGGAGTTGGAGTCGACTTGCAGCTTAAAGCCCTAACTAAGGAAAGAAAAGAACAAGCCATACAACTAAGCTTCCTCACGTCTAATAATGAGACTAAATATGAAGCAATCCGAGCCAGAATCGACCTTCTTAGTCACGTATCCTCATAAAAACTCACATCATCTGCTTGATGACTCTCAAATGATAGTGGGACCCGGGTAAGCGGAGAATCACGAAACATGAGACCGGTGCATGGAGTCGGGTATGCAGAATGCAATTGACAGGCGGAGAGTTTTGCGGCTTAGAAGCTTAAGCATATCTGAGATTCGAATCAGAGAAAGGTAGATCTTGTTGGCGTATGGTCCATCCTTCCCGATATAGGAAGCATTCCTCCCCCATCTATCTTATTAGGCATCTGTAATTTACTACCAACCAGGTAAATGAAATAGATGAAGCCTATTCTTCTTAGATGACTCCAATAGTATGCTATATGAGCTTAGGAAAATTTCCAGATAATAGGATTGAAGCCCATAAGGTTCAGGTCCAGGTGGCTAGATTTTCCCTTATGAATGGACAATTATATAAATGGTCTCTAGACAAGTTGTATCTCAAGTGTCTTACCAGTCAGCGGGGGCAGTATGTATTGGCAGAACTCCATGAAGGAATAGCAGAAACCATCCAAGCGGCAAAACTTTGGCTCACAGGGCCCATATGCAAGGTATTGTGGCCCGACCATGAGCAAAATGCAGCGCCTACATCGGAAGTCGACCTTTGCCCGATGATAAGCCTCCATCTCAAGAGTGTCAGCTCAAGATCTAACCACCTTCACAAGCCCTTGGCCCTTTGCTCAGTGGGGAATTGATATAGTCGGACCACTGCCTACCGCCCTAGCTCAGAAGAAGTTATTGTTAGTTGCCATTGACTATTTCAACAAATAGATAGAAGCTGAAGCCTTCACCTCCATCAAAGATAAAGAAATAAGTCGTTCAATTTGTTTGGAAGAATATAGTAAGTCGATTCGGAGTACCTCAGTCAATTATAATGACCCGATGGACCTGATTTAATTAGAAGTATTCGAAATTTTTCCATGAGTTGAAAATCAAAACTTGTATTCAGCCACGGTACTCGCGAGCTTGACTAGTTAGCGAAGCATCAAAAACTCTCTTAAAAGCTTTGAGCTTGTACAGTCGACTAAAGGAAAATGGGTAGACAAGCTACCGGGAGTTCTTTGGGCTTATAGAACAACTT
This sequence comes from Tetrastigma voinierianum, assembly GCA_016808115.1. NCBI lineage: Eukaryota > Viridiplantae > Streptophyta > Magnoliopsida > Vitales > Vitaceae > Tetrastigma > Tetrastigma voinierianum. The sequence continues at coordinate 416,982 of JAEQBH010005742.1, forward strand.
GGTAGAAGGCGACCAGGTGTCCTGATTGCGCCTCACCTACGAGATGGGGCCATGAATTATACATAATTTGGGGTGCCCACGCTTCGAATGGAAATCCCTGAGAGGGCTAATACTAAAGTCATTGCCAAAGATTTAGATATGGCAGACGAACTTCATGAAGCTGCGGTTGTACATATGGCATCGTACCAACAAAGAATGACAAACCTATATAACGGGCATGTAAAGCTGCGTGCATTCCGAGCCGAAGACCTGGTCTTGAGAAGGGTCTTTGAAAACACGGTTGACCCAGCAACCGACAAGTTCCAACCAAATTGGGAAGGGCCATACTCGATAGTTAAAGTGGGAGCAACCGGATCGTACGCATTAGATAAACTAGACGGGACGCGGTCTGCCTAGTGTAGGATGCTATGCATCTTAAAGGTATTATCGATAAAAACTTTATTCTGAGTGCATCAATAAAGTTTCCTTTAAAGAATTTTCTTCCAATTCTAGGAATATAATCAATAAAATTTCCATTAAAGGTATTATCAATTAAATTTCCTTTAAAGGTATTATCAATTAAATTTCCTTCAAAGTGTTTTCTTTTAATTCTTGGAATAGTCCCCATATCAAAGACCATATGTGGCTCATAGCTTGCTGGCACTTTCAAAAGACCGGATGTGGTTCATAACCTACTAACACTTTCAAAAGACAAGATGTGACTCATAGCCTGCTTGCACTTTTAAAAGACCAGATGTGGCTCATAGCCTACTGGCACTTTCAAATGGCCAGACGTGGCTCCTAGCCTATTGGCACATGCCTAAGCCTAACAGTGGCTCTTAGCCTATTGGCTAGAGCCAAAGCCCGAAAATGGTGCCTTGCCTGCTAATCCATGTGCAAACCCTACTGCCAACTTCTAGCTCCTTAAAAAAAAAAAAAAAAACTTAACATTGTGTAAACGAGCTATCTAGTCAAGATTCGTGGGAAGGAGTTGTGAGATACAAGGAATCAATAGTATAAGTAAACCAAAAATTGTATTTCATAAATACGGAAATAGAATCAAAAATAAATAAATAAAATACATATAAGTTCTAGCGACCCAGGCAGAGTAGATTACAACAAAAATGGGGGAGAGGAGAACTTAAGATATTCCAGCAAAGTCCTCAGCAGGAGCGCTCCTCTTTGGATCCTTTGCCTTCTTTGCCGTTTTTCTCTACTCCACCTCGGCTATTGTGGCCTCAATAGTTGCTGGGGCAGGCGGGCACCAAGGGTTCACGAAAAACTCTGTAAGGAGTGGGTCCGAGGAGTCGGGCATGCCATGGAACCTACAGGTGAGAGTCTCTCCGCATATGTTGTGTTTGAACGCCTGACACAGTAACCATGAGGCGAGAGATCAGCTCCGAGGCCCGCACCAGTATTAGTCTTCCCCACTAGCCTCTTTGTCCTTACCCACCTAAGAGTGAAGAGAAGACACTTCATCCTTAGTCGTCCTGATCTCTAGCAGGAGTGAAGTTCGTTCTACCTCCAGGCGGGCAGCTTCAACCTCGGCCTTCCACCTAGCCTCCTCTGCAGCCACCAGGGCATCTTGGACCCTAGCCAATTTGTCCTTTGCCAGCACCTTGGTCACCCTCATGACCTTCTTGGCCCAGTGCGCCTCTTCTTTGACACCAGCCTCTCCTTTTTCCATGCTTCACAGTCTTCCCGTCTTGGCCTTGGCCTCACTTCAGTGCTAGACCTAGCTTTGGCCTTTACGAGTGTCGTCCCCAGGCCTAGTGCTTGAAGCAGCCAGGCGACGTATAAATGATGATTCAAAACTCATTTGATTTTAATCCATTTTTAGAGCATATTAAGATAAATGTTGATTTGTATGAGAAATGTGAATATTTTACTCTAAATTTAATTTTGCGAGAAAAGTCTTTGACAAAAATTCAAAATCCAATAAAAACCGGAAGAATCGACTACAAACGAAATAGTGTCATAACTAAAAATCAGTCGCGACAAAGAAGATTATTTATTCGATTATTTCCAAGTCACGACATCACGAGATCGGTTTTGGGGGAAGAAATGAAGACCTTATGGCCAGTCGTGACTTGAAGTTGAGCTTGCGACCCGGATGACGAATGACAAGTGAAAGGAGTTGCGGCAGGAAGGAAGTGTGGTTGAGACTAAAAGGAATTATTGAAGGTAAGTCTTGAGTGCATGGCGCCACCACTCGTGTCGTGGCGTAATTGAATATAAGCCGGTCGACGTCAGTGATGTCTGGCGTGGATTCGTCGATAAAGCCACAAAGTCTGCAGAAAACCATGGTGCAACTAGTTTTTTAAATGAAGGCTCCATTTGAGAATTCGCAACATACGGGTGAATTAGCGACATGAAAGCAGGCGAAGTCTCAGCGAGCGAAGTTGCAACCATTTATTAAGCAAAGACCCTGAAGCGATGTAGCGACCACTCATTAGATTGCGACGCACGAAGAAGAGCTGACGAGGAAAGAAATCGGATCATAACTACTTTTGAGCCAATTAAGGACTACCGCAGCGACTGAAAATAGTAACGCCTTAAGTCCCGCGACATCAACATGGTCGCGACTGCGGAATAGAAGAGTTGGAAGGAGGAAATTGGTTGCCTTGAAAATTGAGGTTGCGGACGGAAGAGATAAATGGACATCGAAAGTGCATGACATCACGCGAGGTTGCGACTTAAATTGAAACACAGCGAAGGCGAAGACCGCAACAAGATGCGACCAGAAAGAAAGTCACGACCTGAAGTCGACACAAGCGAAAATGTAATTACATAACTAAAAGCTGAGGTTGTGACGTACAGCACAACAAGGAAGAGAAGTCTGGTCGGAGCGGAGTCGTGACTCGAAGCGGAGAAGAAGAGAAATACAAACGATGTCACGACATTGAAATCGTGAGTCATAACATCAACTCTTGAGGAACCAGCGGAAGGCTAACAAGGTCGCGACCATAAGCGATGTCGCGACCATTAATCCTCTTGTTCTACCGAGGAATTTGGTCTGAAGCAACAAGGTCGCGCGTGAGCAGAGCAAACAAAGGGAAATCCATGTCGACATCAACCCAGTCGCGACTGAACAGAAACAAATAAGGGAAATCCATGTCAGTATCAACGTCGTGACATAGAACGATAAGCTAGGCTTTTTTAATTCCACTGGAGCTTTTTGAGTTGTGATTTCTTTTAATGATATAAATAGAGGCAGTGTTAGAATAGTAAAGTAGCTTACATCTTCACTACCCGAAAATGGGGAATGGAAGACACAAGGTGTATAGTTTAAGTAAATTTTCTTTATTTTTTTATTTTTCGATTTTTTAATTCTTTTGGATCTCGTCTGTAGCGTGCGAAACAATTTGGTGAGAATTTATTCTGTATTTTCTTCTTAGTGTTGCACGAAAATTTATGAAATCTAGACAAATTTACGCGGAATTCATTTTCTCGATTTCATTGCGATTATAGTGGTTGTACGTGATCGGTGCTCCATTTCATGAATTACGTCGATGGTGGGCGTGGATTCTCTTTGGATTTGAATTATAGTTGATTCTAGGTCTTTTACGCAAGAAATCACGGAGAACGTTATTTGGGTAGTGATTTACTTGCTTGGTGTTGTTTTTGAATCGACAAGTTCCCAATGGTAGTATCAAGTACCATTTTGAGGGAATGTATCTTGCTCTAATTTCCAGGATGCCCTCTCCGTGACACAGAGACGGAGATTCTTAAGAGTTGAGAGCATTTTTACGGGTATCATTAGACTACCATTGATGGCTGTTGAGCTTTAAAAGTTAATTTGATAAATCCCCATTCCTCATAAATGAAGTTAAGGAGTATTTAACAATATAAATAATCGAGGATTTACCTTAATCCCAAAGGGAGTTCTCGGCAGTGTTAGCTTAGATCTAATCGAGGAAGGGCAGACGATAGATATGAGGATGAGCCACCTTATGGATTGTAGAACTTTGGCAAATCACAGGAAGGAGAGCAAAGATACGTAGTCATCGAAATGGGTGTAGTATTGAGAAAGAAAATACCCCGAATCTCACCAAGAAAAAGCAATACAAATGGCGGGTAGAACTTGATTTGAGAGAAGCAAGGATTTCTAACCGGTGAATATGGAAGAAATCAGCTTGCAACATGTAGGCAATCTTAGACAAATCAAATCCATCAATACAATAGAGCAATGCATTTTCATGCAGGAATTGAGTGTTTCATTATAATTCACTAATAGTTTTCATTTCTAGCAGGAAACAAATTAGATCCAGTATTTAGTTCTTGATTTTTGTAGTTTATTTCATATTACGTCAATTTCTGATTCTAGTTAACAGTCTAAGATTTATTATCTTGTAGATAGATTTTCATTATCAAATTCTTTTAGTCCAAATAGTATAGAACTTATTAGTTATAAAAATTTGCTTGATCTAATTCATGTCAATCTCGTAGGAATGATACTGGACTTACATTCGATTTTACTACTTGTATGACTGTGCCTTGCGGTGTCATAGATTAAACCCACTTTTAAGATCTAAACATCAAGATAGATTCGAGTTAATTAAAAGAATTTATCAGTGACATAGATGCAAGAAGGAGTGTAAGGTTCTTGTAACTATGTACATTTGAGGTTTTAGTCTATATAGAAAAGGCAAACAAGTTTTTATGAGCGCGGGTTAAGGTTGAAAGAATTAAGTCAATATTCTAAAGAAAGAGGAAATATTAATTTGGACATTTTATAAAGAAAAGAACAAAAATAACACCTAGCGTTGTTCACCAACCCTTTGATCTTTAACAAACCATTGTTGAAAATATTTTAGATTTATTAATCCACAATGTCCCCGAGTGTATTTTGATTTGAGGAAATCCTTTAATGCATAGGGAAACATAGTTAGGACTATTTGCCAACCAGACAGAATTGGAAAGAACACTCGGAAGTTTAGAAAGACTAAAGAAGCGGAGATGTAGCGCTGACCCGACACGAAGTGTCAAGCGAGTGTCTGCCGTGGCCGAGACTCTTAACCTTTTCTTTCGGCGACCTGTCCTGTTTTTTCTCATTCATATACACAATTTCTGTAATAACAAAAATTCTTTTTACATATACATTATACATACCGCCATAGTGGCATTCATTATATTCTATACACATATACTAGAGTCCCTTTACTTGTCTTATTACACAATTTCAATATTACAAAACTATACATATAAAATCAGAGATTACGGAGCAGTTACGGTGAGCACATCTCTGAGATGGCACATCTTCTTGATGTGGGATGATGTCATCCTCTATCCTTGTCTTACATACATACCTACAGGATTAAAAACGAGTACTGGCTTTGCGCTTGAGTGGGAAAACATATACATGGACGATAATAACATTGATCGTCTGACTTAATCGAATACATTCTTATACCATCTGAGGATCATATACTTATGGCTTCAACCTCGTCATCTTGTCTAATGCCTTTCATGGTTCAAAACATGTGCATATATCATATCATTCACTTATCTATCACATATACTTTGCTATTTCTTGTCATTTGCTTATAACGTATGCTTGATCTATTTCATATTATTTCTTGTATCATGTTCTTTGCAAGTTTCCTATACTGTGTTCATTTCCTTTCATGTTAGGTATATTATTGCATGTATCTTATACTTTCATATCATATGCTTTCATATAACCTATCTTATATTGTCTATGCACTTTTATCTACATTCTTATACTTTTCATATATGGTACTTTTGTATGCTTTCATCTGTCTTTCACCTGTTTCTAGTCTTTTTCATCTTTCAGTTCTATGACTTATTACATTCTATGTACTATTACATATATCATTTCTTATCATGTACCTATATCATGTCTCCTTTCATGTAGTGGCTACACGCCCATACTATGCTATTCATTTCTTACATGTTGTTTTATCATATATTTTCTTATACGATCTTATATTGTCATATACTTTACATTTCGTTTTCGCTCAAAGTATAAATTGACATTCCACGGCAATGATTCAAGAGGAATCTCATCATGTTTGTCATTCCCTATCTTGTACTTTTCATATACTATATTTTCCTATGATTTTCATATATTGTGCTTTCCATATACCGTACATTCATATTATATATCGTATACATTTCATTTGCATATATTTGTCATTTTCTTTTAGGTTTCATGTGAAGTACCTTAGAGAGCGGATACGGGAAATAGCGTATGTGCAGAAGATCTTATCATTATGCGAGACAGTGATCTCTATATGTATGTACCCGGGGAACTATCCTTTGTCTGAGACAATGATCTCTATACGTATGACTGAGAATGGATAGCTATAATGATCGAAGCGGGATCTATGTCATCGACCCGAAGCGGGGCCTCGTATACGTAGAAGGCGTATCTTTGCGGCAACTATATCCACTATGGGCATGCCTATCCAATCCCTCTACTAGGTTCTAAAGCGGGACAATCCATGTGTATTTTTATGTTCAGTACATATCTCATGTTCGCGAATAATTGGTATTCGGTAATCATGTCTACGATATTTACAACTCATATATTTATGCTGCATTTTTCATGTATCTTTTAACTTCAATTTCTTGTATTCATAATTCCTTACCATACATGTAACTATTTCCTATCATTTATTGCATTTCTAGCATGTGTTGTCTAATCGTATACTTCATGATCTTATGTAGTTCTATCATATATTCATTTCCTTATATTCCTATATTCATATTATTCATCTATTCATATCTATATCATATATTCATATATATTCTTATTCTTTATCTAATTTATATCCTTCAATGCGGTCGGAAGCGCTCATAATCCAATCGAAAATTTCCAATGTCGAGTCCAATCTTGGGATTAAATCCACCTGACCTATTCCATTGTCGAAACAACCTATGTCATTAGCAGCTTTTTATTAAGTAAGTGAAAATTCCTTACCTCATGGAGTTTGAGAAACTCAAAGATTTTGAGTACCGCGTGTAGCTGTGATGCGTGGATCGGCTGTCTCTTAGTCCAGCCAATTCGCCCAGGTCGAGCGTCGTGAATCCCGAAAGTATGAAACTTAGCGGATTTTCCTAACTTCTTACTTGAATTCTGGCCAATCCGGAGTGTTTTTGGTACTTACGTAGCCCTCGTCGAGTAGATGAACTTCGTTCTTTGCTCGGCCAATTCAATGATCGAAACTCAGTATATCGAAGAGAGAAAGCTAGAAAAAATAAAAATAAAATAAAATTTTTATCTCTCATTACTCACTCTCTCTCGGACCAGTTTTACTTTTCTTTTTCGTTTTTATCCTTTGATTATTATTATTATTTTAGATACATGGTTTATATTATTTTATTCGGTTCCATTTTTGTCCCGAAAATTTTTATTTCTTTTATGTTCACTTTATTTAAATGAACTTAGCCGCGCCATTTCTGACTTTGAATTTTATTAAAAATCTACCGTCCACGAAGTCACCCGGTATTATCCAGGAAAATTGTAAAATATTCAGATTGTCTCGGGTGACGAAACTTTTACGGGTCACTGGGTTCGCCAAAGCGGATCCAGCGGTATGTCCGTTTCATCATCCGAGATCTAGATAATTTTCTAGGCTTTCTTGAGCCATTCCATAAATTTTTTTTCAAAATTCAATTTAGCTTTTATTACACCCCACAACATGTTGGCTTGCTAGGGTATATTTGGTGTTACAAGAGAGCGGCAATGGCGGATGAGAGACATGACGGACGGAGGAGCGGACGGCGGCGGGAAGGCCTCCTATTCTTGACACTTAATGGAGGATTTAAAATTTTATCATTCGGGAAGAATATTCTCTTGTCAGACGACCCTCTTTGTGGATGCAAATAACCATTACTAAAGCCGACTTTAATACTTGATGAGTGTGACGTCAGGTTCTTTAGTCTGACGAAGCACACTGGGTAGATTTCTCGGGATACTTAAATCGTGAGCTAAATGGTGTGAGCCAGAGGAAATGATAAGGCTGCGTCTCTTCCATTCTCATGAGATAGCAGCCACATGGTATGAGTCATTACCATATAGTTCAGTTGATACTTGGGAAGAACTAGTAGAAGCATACTTAGGCGAGGAGTTCTTTCCCCTTCTCGCCTCAAGAAGAAGAGAGATAATAGTTTTCCATGAGGGGAAGATGAGGCACATATAGCACAGGAGAGATTCGAGGTTCTTTAGAAGAGGTGCCCTATGCATGGAATTGATTTAAAAACCGGATGGATATAGTATATCATGCCACTAAATGATACATCAAAGGCATTATCGATGCTTCATCTTTGTGGAGCATTGAAAGAAAAAGTCTTGAAGAAGCTGGGGATCGATTAGAGACTGGCCAGTGCGATATGAAGCTCCATCTGAGTTTTCAAGGGGTAATAGCAGAGGAAAAGGGGTCATGGAGCTGAGTAAAATGATAGTCATGGAGGCAAAGTTAGATGCCCTCATGCACAGGATGGACAAACAGGAAAGAAAAATACACACTGCTCATGAAATAGGAGCAGTGGAAAGAGAAGCAATGAGAAAAAGTGCTGAAATACAAAAAGAAGAGGATGCTTATGAGGTTGAGGAGGCTAAGTATGTAAGATAGACAGAAACCTCTGTTTTCAAGCCAAATCCTAACCTGCCCACACGATCTGATCGACCAGCGGGAACCATGAGAATTTTCTCAACATGGTGGAGAGGCATTACAAGGCCCGAGGCATGGACGGAGATGTAATCGGGATATCGGCGTACAGGTTATTGTGGCTTATGTCGAGAGTGAGGCGGGAATGACTATCGGGGTCATGGGAGAACTGACCATTTGAAGAACAAATCTTTGCGATTCATGGGGGACGACAAGAGACTTATACCTTCCATGAGCAGCGCCGACTTGGAATCTTTCAAGTCGATACTCGATATTCGAGAAGAATACAGAGTGCCTCGTTGAAGAACTTGGAGACCTGATGAGGCGACTATTTTAAATATGCCAATCGGAACAAGAAGGGTACATTCCACTAGTGACATCAAAAGAATCAAAGGACTGCATAGAATTCGGTTAAGTGGAAAGAAGTGGGTAACAACGGGGAAGAAAGGAAAGAAGGACGTGCGAGCAAAGAAGAAATTTATGGAAAGTAAGGAGAGAAGAGCACGCTGAAAAGTCTGAGAAGCAAGAAGATGATAAAGACGAACTGACTTTGAAGGAAGTAGTGGCGGTCTGAAGAGAAAATACGGCTTATGCACCTACGGTGCCATTTCCCGGAGGCTTGAGTGAGGGAAGGAAGCTGATTTCTAAATTCTTAGGCACGTCTTGAGAAGATGAAATCGATATCCCGTTCTGAGTAATCGACGAATGCCTAACTATACTGAAAATTTACGAAGGAGATACTAAACGAAAAGGAAAATAGATGAGAGGAATAGTGAACTTAGTTGCTACTTGCAATCACGAGTTATCCGGCCAAAGCTCAGTGAATGAAGGACCGGGCGGTTTCACCGTGCTTGCTCCGTAGGGAAATATGAATTTAAGGAAGGCTTTATGATTACGGGTGCTAATATAAATTTGATGCCTCTGTCGGTGGTGCATAGGCGAGATTTTGGGAACTTACTGACGGCAATTACATTGTAAATGGGCAGCCCGGATCCAGTAGCCTGACGGAAGGTATTCATGAAGATGTACTTGTCGAGTGGAAAATTCATCTTCCTGTGGATTTCGATTACTATGAGATGGAGGAGAAGACACCCCGAGTTCCTTTCTTTCTTAGGAAGACCTTTCTTAGCAAGCTGGAAGCGACCTTAATAGATTAATGTGAGAAAGGTGAAGGCCGACACTAAGGGTGGGGAATGAAGTAGTGCACTTTAATCTTAATAGGAGTTTGGAACATCTGATGTAGATGCAGAAAGTTGTAGGTGCAGAGAACAATAGTCTTCCGGTGTTGAGTTAATTCTAACTATATTCTTCCAACATTCACATCAATGAATTGAGATGAATTTCGGTATCTTGAGTATTGATTGTGAAATGTTGCCTTGAATTTGTATAAGAACCGAGTCTCGAGCATAAATGAAAGCCGGTCGAGATGATGTATACGACCCCGGGAGACAGAAAACTACTAAGCAAAAACTAGTGCGAAAGGTTAATATTGGAAATAATTGCCAGTCATTTTGAAATGAGTTCTTAAGACGAGAAAGAAAACCAGTCATCATATCAAGCTGCATTAGTTTGAATCCAGAAGAAAGAAAGTGCTGGAAATTACGAGAAAGAAAATACAAGGAAGCTATAGTTTGGTCAATTGAGGATCTAAAAGGTATCAGTCCATCCATTTGCAAGCACAAAATATTGCTGAATGATGATGCAAAAACTTCCATTGAGCATCAAAGGAGGCTGAACCCTTTGATGAAGGAAGTTGTCGAAAGAAGTTAAGGAAATGGTTGAATCTTGAGGTTTATATATGCTATATCAGATAGTTCTTGATGAGCCCGGTGCATGGTTCCTAAGAAAGGTGGATTCTTTGTGATCGAAATGAAGAATGGGCCCAGTTCCCTCTGAAGCGTGAGAGGATGGAGGGGTGTGTATTGACTACGAGAAAGCTAAACACTCTGACGAAGGATCATTTTCCTGCTCATTGATCGGATGCTGGATAGGTTGGCGGGACACCCTCCCTTTTGTTTCTTGGTGGATCTCTGGATATAACCAAATTGTCATTACTGAGGATCGAGGAGAAAACCACTTTTACATGCCCATTTATTTGCTGGCACCCCAGAAGAATGCCATTTGGTTTGTGTAATGCTCTGGTACTTTCCAGATGCATGATGTCTATATTTTCTGATTTAAGCGGAAAAGTTATGGAGATCTTCATGGATGATTTCATAGTGTATGGATCCAGTTTTGAACAGTGCCTACATAACTTGGGGACGATGCTTAAAGGTGCGAGGACCCGAGAATCTGCTTCTATAAATTGGGAAAAATGTCATTTATGGTTATAGAAGGAATTGTCTGAGGCCTGTGATTTCTATGACGGTAGAAGTAGACCAAGCAAAAGTTTCAATTATAAGAAATCGATACCACCACTCTGATTAGGGGAATTAGAAGTTTCCTAGGACATCTTTAGTTTTACATAAGATTTGTCGGATATTTCTCGAATTGCTAAACCAGCATGCGGATTGCTAGAAAAGACAAGTTAATTTTGAAGTGAATCTTGCTAGAATTCTTTTGAAGAAATCAAATCGGACTAGTTGAAGCTCCCCATCATGGCAAAACAGTTAGACGAAGAATTTGAAATCATGTGATGCAGGTGATTTTGCAATGGGAATTGTATTGGAATGAAAAATAGAAAAAGTATTCAAGGCCATGTATCTTATGCGAGTAAGACCTTGATGAAGCTCGGAAAATTCTCTACTGCGAAGGAGATCTTGCAGCAATAGTATTTAAAAGATATGAAAATTTTTAGGCCATACATTTTGGGGTCCCATGTTATTATACACACTGATCATGCAGCAATTAAATATCTAATGGCAAAGAAAGAAGCAAAGCCAAGATTGATCAGGTGGGTATTGTTATTACAGGAATTTGATTTAGAAATAAAAGACAAGAAAGGTTGTGACAATGTGATAGGCGATCCTTGTCAGAGTGGAAAACACAACGGTACAAGAGAAGAAGAGGAAATAGCGAAACTTTCTAAGATGAATGATTATTCCAGTATCACTCGATCATCTTGGTATCTTGATATTGTGAACTTCTTAGCTTGTGGAATTATGCCACGAGGTCGACTACGTGAAAAAGCTAGGACTAGCAATTACTATGCAGGATGACCCACATTCTTTTGTTTAAAGGGTGATCGATTATAAGGAGATGTGTACCGAAGGTGAAAGCGAAGCAAGATTTTACAAGAATGTAAATGCATCACCATATGAGGACATTTTACGAAACAACTTGACCCACAAAATTCTCTAGTCGAGTTTTATTATTGACCCTCTTATTTTAAAATTTATTTTGAATGGGTGAAGTTATGTGATCAGTAGAAGAATGGAAATATCCAGTAGGCATGAAATGCCCCTACAAGGTATCCTGGTGGTAATTATTTGATGTATGGGGAATGGATTTTATGGGGCCTTTTCCGACTTCATTTGGAAATATATACATACTCCTAAGCTGTGGATTATGTATCAAAATGGGTTGAAGCGACGACGTCACAAAAATGATGCTAACCACCCAGTTGTGGGATTTTTACAAAGAAATATTCTCGTGATTGGGACACGAGGCCCATAATCAATGATGGAAGGAAGCCATTTACAAATAAGGTGTTTGAAAAACTCCATGGCGGATATGGTATCAAACACATTATGAGCTTGGCTTATCATCCTCAAGCAAATGGCGAAATTTAGAATTTCCAACAGAAGATAAAGAAAATTCTTGAAAAGACTATAAGCTCGACATGAGATTGGTCTCTGAAGCGATGATGCACTCTAGGCATACGAGGCGCTTTAAAACTCCCATTAGGAATGTCCCACAATCTGAGAATTTGGTCTTTGGAAAACCTTGCCACCTACCTCTTGAAGCTAGAATATAAAGCTATATGTGGGCCATCGAGAAGCTAAATTTTGATTTCAAAGAATTTCGCTAAGAAGCTACTCGGTAAATGAATTGGAAGAGAGTTGAGGAATGAAGCCTATGATAGTGCAAGAATAATAAAGATAAAACAAAAATGGCATGATCGAAAATTTGGGGAGGAATTCAAGGCGGGAGATCGAGTCACATTTATTCAGCTCCAGGACTAAGACTCTTTCGGGGAAGCTTAAATCGAATGGAGTGGACCTTATACAGTAGTATCGAAGTACAAATTTAGAGCGGTGACATGAACCCGTGTCCTTTGAGAATTCAAAGTTAATGGTCGAAATTCATGTTTACTGTAGGAGAATGCAAAATGGAAGAATGACTCTTAGTTAAGATGAGAAAATTTGAAGAAGCAGCTATAACCTTGTGAGAGTCGATAAAGACTAAAAGTGACGGCTTTGTGGAAGCGATCCACGTCGAGTTTGTTTAAGTTTTTCTTGTTATATTTTGTGTTTAAATTTCTAATAACTTGGTGTAATTTTGTCGTTGTGTTGATTGAAGAGTAGGTAAATATTTTTTTTAGTTTTGCAGGACAATAAAAATGTGCAAAATGGGGAGCATCTACAATCAAAATTCCAATCTGCAAAAGAGACAAAAAGGGACAGTATACTTTTCTTGAACTCATTTAAATTTAGTCTCTGATATGGCATGATTGAAAGTTTGAGGGAATTTTATTTTGTTCTGGTGCTTTAATTTTAAATCTGATGCATAGTGAATGGATTTATTGATGAATTGAGTTGTATTTGTTTTGATTGGATTTGAATAAATTGAAATTGCTATGAATTTGATTGTTTAGGGAGACCTGAAAATTTTTCTTGGTTGTGACAATCAAAGTGCAACGAGAATCTTTGGATGTGGAAACAATAAAAGTAGAAAGAAATTCGAAGCTTGGTGAAAATGAGGTCCTGACTGAAATAACTAGGGAAGAAAATGAGTCGTAACATCCGTTCCCTATCATGACCACATTTTAGTCCTGACAAAATTTTAGAGTTTACCTTGAGCGACCCGAACCTCGATAAAATAGGTTTAAAACCTTTCATTTTAGGCATCGACATTAAAAAATAAAATTCTATTGCAAATCATTAATTAAAAACCGAAATTTAATCTGTGACTCCCCGTACCCTTAATCATGACATCGAGCCTAACTTCCATTCAAATTTCCACTCGACTTTAATTCATCCCGACCTTTCCGCCACCGTCCATCGTTTGAATCTTAAAACCACACAAAACGAGCGAACAAGCGAAATCACAAATCTTCACTCGTAGCGACCAAATCAAGATGACATCGCCCGACCTTAACAAGTGATGCGATGAAATCATGCGTAGAGAAATGTCGAGAGAAAGCGATGGAAGAGGTTCGGTTGGAACCTGCCTCGACACTTTGGGAAGAAATCAATGTCGAACAAGTAGCCCATCGAGGAAGAAGATGAGCGACCCAGGAGAAGAAACAGCGGGGGAAGAGATCAGGACTTCATTTCAAAAGAAGCTCAAGAATTGTGGAACAAGGTATTGTTTGACAAGGAATTTGTGAGTGAAAGGGGTTTTGGGAAACTGATTTCCTCGTTTTTAGAAGTAATAGAGAAAATAGGTTGGGGATTCTTCTCATGAGCACAAGGCGCTGTGGATTTTCACTTCTCGCTGTGAATTTACGCTAGTCATAGGTGGGAATGAAGGAGGATTCATTTTTATGTGAGAGGTGTTTGGGTGCCTTCGGGATAGAAGGATAAATGAAATGTTTAAATTGAGAGGATTTTAAGCATGTGTTGAAGTAAAAGAAGCTGGTAGAAAATCCAAAACTATGAAAAGATACTCGACCGGGTTAATCGAGGAAGGAAACGGGAGGTCACGAAGAAGAACCCCATCACGCCATCAAAAGGGGGAGCCCTCACTCAAGAAGCAAAGGTTTGGTTTCATATGTTCTATAATAAATCTACAAACATCTTTGCTCGCGTAGAATTACAGCTTTATCATTTTGTATGCCTTTTTGAAAGGATATAAAATGAACATAGGCATTCTAATCGAAGAATCAATCAGAGGATACCACCACAGTAATTAGGAGAAAGGAGCAGATATGGGAGGAAAACTGGAGGATTAGAGAAGAAGAACACAAGGAAGAACTGAAGAAACAAGTAGAAGAAAAGATTTATGAGAATAAAACAAGCATGCAAGCATTTTATAATAATCAATTCAAAAGGGATCGATTTGCTAAACATACTCGAAGAAGAAAGAGATGTAATTCTGAGAATAACATGCTGGCGGAAGATTGAGGGGTTTTAAGCATTTATACAAGGAATTGTTCAAGGAGTTAGAGAGATTAATGAAGGATAGAGATCAGTTGAGGACAAATGATGAGTATAGAAGAAACCTAATAGAGAGCTGACTCGATCACCGACCATTCAAACTGCTAGAATGTACTTCGAGCTAGAAGGGACAGCGACCGGGTGGGAAGAGGTAAGACACACCCATTAGTGCAGCAATCCAACAGAAATATATGCAAAGGCAAAGAAATTCCGTATCTCGAAAGACAAAATCCGAGATGAAATTTCCTAAGTTCATCCCCTACGGCGCTTTGATGTGGAACCTCCTATTACTATACTCCAAAAGCATACAAAAGAAGAAAGGGAACCTAAAATTTTCCTAGCATGTTCTCACCCATATTCCCTTAAAATTTTAATAGAGATCCATTTTTGCCTATTCAAATTGTCTCAGAGTTTACAATTTCTTATTTGATATGATTTTTTATTTACATGCGTTTCCTACCGTTGAACGAAAAATTCTGACGTAAATACCAGATGCTTATTGGATGGATGAATATGACTTGAGAAATTTTGTGTCATTTCCTGTTTAGCATGAAAAATTTTGAATGCCATTTCTGTACAAGAATCAAATGACCAAATCTGTTCTTCTCCCAAGAACAAAAATACTGAAAAATAAGAGCATATAATAAATTAGGAGTCAAGAAATTAATGTTTAAATCCAAATTTTAGATTGCAAAAATTGGAAAATGGATATTGTTGAAGGAACAAATAATTTGCTGAATAGTAAATACATAGTGAATAAGTACAAGTCTGAAGAATAATACACTTGGTCATCAAAACTCATGAAACTTTGAGAGGAATTGGTGAACATCTTCCTCAGAAATTCATGATTAATGTTCATGGTCCTAGAACTTGTTAGATTATTGATCGAGGCGGTAAATCCTAGGTAAAACAGCCAACAAGAAGCGATGTAGGCCATCCTTGGCGCTTTGAGCTTTTCCAAGCCTACTCTTCAATATATGCTAAAGCATACCCTAGTTCCATGATTTGAGCCAAACAAGCCTTATTTCTTCAATAAACAGTAATCGAAACTCAATCTCCCTTCCTTGCAATAATCCTACAAAGAAAGAGCCTAAATTATCCGCCAAGCATGCAAAGGTCTACTGTAAAGAAATAAACAAGTCTGGGGGAGAAAATATTTCCAAATATTACAAGGAAGGAGGAGAAGAAGTAAAGAAGCAGAAATCAATGAAAAAGGGAATAAGTTTTGTCTTGTATGTCTATTTCCTCAGGGCAGTGCAGAAGTATGTAAGTAAGGCGTACAAAGTGTAACAATTAAGCTCAGAGGGGTGTTTTAACACCTAGCACCCTAATATACTAACTAGTATGGGAGTCAAGTAATTAAAGTTCCCAAGAGCCGGGATAGAAATAAGAAGACAAAACATTGCACTATTCCCAACCTTAGAAAAAGGGAACTAGCCTGACTAAAGTGCAAATGGAAATCAAAAATTCCATAAAAAGAATTCAAAAAGATGAATCAGGCCAAGATTGAGGAGAATCAAATACAGTTAAGAAAAGTGGTGAGTTCGAAGGCAATAAGTACAAAGAAAAGGTTGAAATCAAGATTTAACTTAAACTTTCCCCATTATCTACCCAATTACTCTGCCTAACATTACAAGCTCCGAAGACCTCATTGATCTTGAAGGTTGAATTTACCTACATTAGTGAGATCAATATGAAAAACAAGCCTATGGACTTTCGACCAACCATTCAAGGAGACTTTTAAGATTAACTAATTTCAACATGAAGATGAAAAGGATTGAAGACCTGCACACACACACAGAACAAGACTTGTTGAATAAACTGTTTAAATGCATTATTTCATCAAGAAATTTGTGATAGAAGTAGAGACCATTCCTTTTTCTGGAATCGAAACTGAAATTTAAAATGATGCTGCTATCTCCTATTTCAAATTAGAAGGTGGAATAGGAAAGATCAATGTGAATCGTAAAATGTCCTTAAAATTTGAGCTTATTTGCTTGAGGACAAACAATTCTTTTCTTTTCTTTGCTTGGGACAAGAAAAATTTAAGTTTGGGGAATTTGATGAGTCCAAAAACTCATTTTATTTTTAATCCATTTTTTTAAGCATATTACAAGATAAATGTTGATTTGTATGCAAAAATGTGAATATTTTACTCCAAATTTAATTTTGCTAAAAAGTACAGCATAAGCTAAAATCCTAGCAAAAACTGGGAGAGATCAAATTTCTACAAGTAAAAAATGAAGCCTAACTAAAAAAACAGGAGTCGCGACAGGAAGATTATTTGTTCAATTATTTCCAAGTCACGACATCACCAAGATCAATTTTGGGGAAGAAATAGAAGACCTTAAAGTGCTTCTAAGTCGTGACTCAAGCTGAGCTTGCGAATTTAATGACCAAGGCAACAAGTGAAAGAGGTTGCGACAGAGGAAGTGTGGTTGAGACTAAAGGAATTATTGAAGGTAGAATCTTCGGTCGTGACACCACTCTGATGTCGCGACGCCAATTGAATATAATTGAGGTCGCGACGCTGCTTCCGGACACCACGTGGATTCATCAATAAGTTTCACAAAGGAAGTCTCTGCAAAGAAAACAAAGTTGCAACTAGTTTTTAAATGAAGAGCTCCATTTGAGGCCATAACATACCGTTGAGGTCGCGACATGAAAACGGAAACTGAAGTCTCAACAGGAAACTGAAGTTGCAACCATTTATTAAGCAAAGACCACAAACGATGTCGCGACCACTCATTCAGTCATGACCAAGAAGAACTCGAAAGGTAAGAAATCCAGGTCTCAACTACTTTTGAGCAATTGGGACTACACGCGACTGAAAAAATAGTAACATGAGGTCGCGGACGCGATGAGGTCGCAACCGCAATAGAGGTTGGGAATGAGGAAATTGGCTGCAACAAAGAATCGAGGTCGCACCGTAAGAAGAGAATGACATCAAAAGAGGTCGCAACATCACCTTGAGGTTGCGACTTAAATTTGAAACTGCGGAAGGGCGTATGACCACCAACAAGATCGCATTTAAAAAGAAAGTCACGACCAAGTCACCTTACAAACGTAAATGTGGTCGAACCTAAAATCGAGGTTGTGACGCATGACAACAAGGAAGAGAAGTCCCAATCTCGTGGAATCGGCGGGTCGCGACCTGCCGTAATAAGAGAAAGACAAAGATGTCATGGACGGAAATCGTGGTCGCGACATCAACCCTCGAGGAACACCGAAAGAATAAGGTCGCCAATTACAAACGATGTTCACCATTAATCCGGGCGTACCAGAAGGAATTTGCCGCGTCGTAAGCAACAAGGTCGCTGATCAACAAGAGCAAATAAGGGAAATCCATGTCGCGACATCAACCCAAGGTCGCGACTGAACAAGAGCAAACAAGGGAAATCCATGTCGCGACATCAACCCGAGGTCGCGACATAGGACAGTAAACTGGGCTTTCTTTTGGGAATTCCACCTGGAGCTTTTTGAGGATTCGACCCAATTTCTTTTGACAAAGATAAATGCATGCTGTTAGAATAGTAGTAGCTTCGCTTCCTTAGCTACCTAAAAGGACCCGAGAGAACTCAAAGGTATAGTTTAGAGTAGAATTTTCTTTATTTTTTTATTTTCGATTTTTTTTTTATTCTTTTCTGGATCTACGTCTGCTAACTGTGCAGAAACGATTTAAGTTGAAATTTTATTTCTGTTATTTTCTTCTTAAAATTGCTGCCTGAAAATTTATGAAATCTAGACAAATTGACCATTTTCAGGGCTATCATATTATAGTGATTGTACATGATCGGTGCTCCATTTCCTTAATTGCAATGCAATAATTGGAACGTAGTTCTGCTGGATTTGAATTATAGTTAGTTACAGTCTTTTCTGCAAAAATCTGGAGAACGTTATTTAGGTAGTGATTTACTTGCTTGGTGTTGTTTTTGAATCGACAAGTTCCCAATGGTAGCATCGAATACCATTTTGAGGGAATGTATCTTGCTCTAATTTCCAGGATGCCCTTTGCGTGACACAAAGACGGAGATTCCTAAGAGTTGAGAGCATTCTCTCTCTGCATGCCGGGACTACCATTAATTTAACCTATTGAGCCTGAAGTTAATTTTGGATAACCCCATTCGCTCATAAATGAAGCTGAGGGGAGTATTTAACAATATAAATAATCGTGAGAGTTCACCTAATCTGTAGCCGTGAAGTTCCCAACCCGTGTTAGTTTGGATCCAATCAAGGGAAAGGACGAACCAATAGATATGAAGAATTTGAGCCACCAGAGTCAGAGGAACTGCTTAAAATCCTCGAGAAGGAAAGAAAAGATCCGTGAGTCATCAAGAAATGGGTGTGAAGTATTGAGAAAAAAAGAAAAATACCCGATCTCAGAAGAAAAGCAGAATACAAGTAATCGGGTAGAACCTGATTTCGAGAGAAGCAAGAGTTTCTAACCAATTGAATATGTGAGAAATCCAACCCGCAAACATGGTGGCACTGACAAATCAAATCCATCAATACAATAGATAATGCATTTCATGCAGAATTGGACTGTTTACGAGCAATTACTCTAGTTTCATTTCTAAGGGTGAAATGATTAGATCCAAAGTATTTAGTTCTTGATTTTTGTAGTTTATTCTATATATTACGTCAATTTCTTTTATTCTAGCTAATGGGCCTAGGATTTATTATCTGGTAGATAGATTTTCATTATCAAATTCCTTAGTCCAAATAGTGAACTTCAAGAGTCGGGGGTACTCTTGATCTCTAATTCATGTCAATCTCTCGTGTGGAATGATACCTGGACTAAGATTTAGATTTTACTACTAGATGACCCAAAATTATGGTCACAGACTAAACCTACTTTAAAATCCTAACATCAAGACAGATTCAAGCATTTGGGAATTTATCCTGTAAGTATATAGATGCAAGTGTAAGGTTCTTGTAACTATGTGCATTTGAAGGGTTTTTAGTCTATATATAAAGAGGCAACAATAGTCATGAAATTTCTCTAAAAGACTCCTCACTTTCATGGTGAAGCCCTCATGCTAACACACCATGTTCCGGCTAAAGTGGACGGCTCATACAAAAATGTGAGGTGTGTTAAGTGAGGAATCAGCAACATAAACCACGCCAAATGTTGTGTTTCACATACTAACTAACTCTACCGACTTACCTAAGTCGTGATTACAAATAAACATCCGTCCTCAACCACAAGCTAGTAGGACTTTATCCATGAAGCTCGAAGGAATGGAATACTCCCTGCACTTAGTCTGACCGGTATTCGGGCAGAGTTCGTCTGCTACATGTTCGCCAAAGAAAGGAGTCCCTCTTCAGGTCAAAGGGGGTCTCCTGTATGAAATAATTGACCTAGCTTCATCTGGATCAGGTCATGTCCACTTAATGATGACCCCACCCATTGACTTAACATACTATGCCAGCACATTCCACAGTAGCCTGTTTTGTGACTTAGAAATGCGGATAGGTTGATTCATCTAGCCTCAAATGGGCGACTAAATGGTTATTCCGACAACAAGGGCCTCGCCACGCTTAATCAAGCATTGGGAGGTCCTCCGGATGGAACCCCATCTGAAGGATGCACAAGCCTCCTCACATTCCCAGCGAATTCCTCTTGTGTCGGTAAGGCATAAGGGTCGCCCGAGAGTCCACAATAATCAACACGAATCTCTTCTAAGCCTCTTCATCTCGACCAAACCATTTTGGGTGCTTATCGCCTGTCCTTCGTAGTCGGCTGCGCCCCTCTTGAGCACTTGTAACTCGCTGATACCTGGAAAACTAAATGACAAGGCTAGACATATCGCTTCCCGTATCCTACCACTCAATTGAGATCGATCCACCTGAATCCACAAAGCCTTCTAGCCCGGCGTTGGTAGCCTTGATTTGTTCTACCTTTTTTGCCTTCTTTGCCTTCTTTCCCTTCTTCTTCACCACTTAGGGGGTAGGCTATGAGTCTTGTTCGGCCAAGGGCGATTGATTTGGCTAGACGAAGCTAACGAGCAGTTTTCAAGAATCTCGCTTAAGGCTCTTGAGGACTCCCCGCAGCCGAGTCGCTCTGTAGGATTGACTTTTGGAGGGCTCGATGAGAGTAAAGCTGCCTCACTTGACAAGCTCCCCAGCAAATCTAACGAGTAAGGATGTGGACAATGTGGGGCAAAGGATTGGCTCCCACTCCCACGTGTCTCGCGACAAGAGGAGTCGTGGTCGCACTCTCCCCGCTGATCTCTAGAAGCCTCTCCGATGCCCTCCCAGACCGGCTTCCTCCCACCTAGCTAACTGGGGCTTGGCCTCGCCACGCCACCTACAAAAATTTCAAAAGAAGGCAAGGCCAAAAGATGCACCAAGAAAATAGGGGTATGTCAAAACACAGATGATTTTATGGGAGGTTAAGTCCCCAATTAAGTCAAACTGAACCACTGAGTCTGTCGACCTATGGAAGCCTGGAGACTTATGTCCCAATTCACCAACCAGACTAAAATAACCTTTTCACTGTTATCCAGGTGAGTTTAATAAATTTGTTATAAATTTGGTACAAAGCTATGGCTCACACAAGGAAGTGCCCAACCTGAAGCCAAAGGGTAGAACAAATCTCACACAAACAAATCAACAGAGTTGCACATCAACTATCAAAATGAAAGCACAAGAATAATGGACTGAAGAGGCAACCAAAGGCGGCAGAACTGCCGGGCAGATGAAAGTCATAACAACACTGAAAAAAAAAAAAAAAAAAAAAAAAAAAAAAAAAAAGTAGTTGAAACTTGCAGCTGAGTCTGTCAAAATTCTTATCAAGTCAAAAACAGCCCACCACGCCTGATCCATGAGCGCAGATCTCACAGTGACCGGTCCCATGCAAGGAGACACTGGGCTGGAACACACAAGGCCCCAGAGAACGTCTACCCCAACCGACCAGGGAGCTCACGATTCACACACAAAAAAAAAGGCCAACGATGGTGGATCAACAGCAGGCAGAACCCTGAGGTGAGACAACGCAATAACAATCAAGAACTCATCAATGCAACATGGCTCAACATCTCAAAGAAGTAAATGGGAACCTCTAATAAAATACTCACAAAATGTGAGTCACAAAAAACATATTAAAAAAAAAATGGATAAACTATTTAAAAAATAAATGAGAACACGTGGAAAGAAAATTCAAAGAATATAAGAGTTTTTACAACTAAAAGGAGTCTTGGATCCAACTTTTATAGATGATAGGGAAACATCAATTGGTTATTGAAGAAGTCAAGAGATTTAAAATCATAGAGATAGTTAAATGGTACACCAATTAGATCTGAGATCACATCATCCCTACTACTGTCGAATGTATACAATTAATTTTTTGAACCTTCTTAACTTCTATACCTCATATATTGAGCAATCATATTTCCTCAACCAAAAGCAAGTTCTCAAATCTGAGAGAAAATAAAAATATATACCATAATCTGACTGATATCCATAATCAAAATGCTATCTGATGTGAATACAAAGCTCACTGTTTATTAAGATTAATGACTGTTCAGTGATAAAAGTTCAAGATGTCTGGTAAGTGTCAAAAGCTCCTCTCATGACTTAGTCAAGGCAAACATCTGGGGAATGAAGGTTCTCACCACTGGATACATTCCCATCACATACAAAAGTGGAAGATGATCGGCATGGGATAAGATGTAAAATAATAAAAAAGAGTATGAACAAGAAGTGATCACCAAATCCCATTCAAAAGTTAATCCGATAACAAAAAGAGAGTTTTCTCATCCCCGGCAACAAGATGAGTTTGATCAAGGAAAACACATGAAAGATCAATGTGTACCAGATACTGCAAAATCTGGAAGATCCTCCCATCAGAAAACTGACTATGCAACATCGCTCTCCACTTAAGACTTAACCATTGAAGTGGCAAACGCAGCATGTCACACTTTGATCGCTTATGTCAATGCCGCAATGTTTGATGTCAAAAGGTTATCATTTAACGCCAAATATGGTCACTACTTAATAGAGATCTCATGATCCCAAGTCGTGATACCAGTTATGATCAATCGCATCAAACTGATATGTGATTCATGTGGAAAGAAAATGAAGGTCTCATGAAATACTCATGCAATCTTGGGGGACTATACCTGATATTCAAGGTCCATTGTCAGATTGTAACTGCCCATGCCCACTGTTGCATGTGAAGATTCATGCGCGGATTATCCAGTAAACTGTCCCAGCCACTGAGAAGTCAAGGTGTCTTCCAGATTTGTTTACAACACTAAATAAGGTCCTCACCACCCTCCTGATCCCACAGATATATGAAGCCCACATGATGGGCACATGAAAGTGAAAACATAAGATAGATTGGTCAAATGATTCCAGCTCCAACTTAATAAAAATGTTAACCCTGAATAGAGGAAGAGACTTTGCATGATTCGGCACCAAGAGATTTTATTCTGCACCATGAAGACAACAACCATCCAACTTAAATAGATTCCAATATGCAATCAACCAACCCAAAAACCTCCGCTTCTTCTCACTGACCATCTTAGGTTATAACACCGCCATACATCTTGCAAATATATTGTTTTGCCGACACAACTGAGCTTAACATCGGTGTCCGGACGCCTGTTTCCAACCAGAACTATTGTTTCGTCGGGTATTAAAAGATAACACGTCACGGCGAAGAGATGTCATCACGAATAAACAAATAATACCACGATCTCACTAATACGCCAATCATTTAAACACTGCAAGTTTATAAAAAAATGCAATATATGAAACTAGTTTTGGTGGACATTACTTGTAATGATTTATTTATGATATCCAATCTTCTCATCCAGCTGTACTCAGTAATATTAACGTTATGAGCATGGATACCTGGGTCCTGAGCCAAAAGCAAGAGTCCCGCAGCCATCCCAAAGATCCGAGAGTTCTCCTGCTGGATGAGGCTACAAGTGCTCTTGATTTGGGCTCTGAGAGGATTGTGAAAGAGGCATTAGACAGGGTCATGATTGTTAGCAATTATGTGCTCTTGGGTCCCACTTAGTATTCTCAAATATATGTATAAATTATAAATTTATAATAAATATAATTTATTATATGAACGGTTTTTTATAATAAATATAATTTATTATATGAACGGTTATTTATAATAAATATAATTTATTATAATGTAACAATATTCCTCGATTTAATGCTGGCTTTTTCGAAGCTTTTTCATACATTTTTGAGAATACAGAATAAGAAAAAGAAAGAATTTTTCTATTCTTTGTTTTTTTCTAAGTGTTCTAAGATTCGGCTTCTACGTCTGATTCATTGTGCCCACACACATCCACATACCACCCCGAGGATAGATCCGAAGATCGGACGGCGACATCGACCAGAGATCGACGGCATCGTTGGTTGCGTGTCAGCCGTAGATCCGACCAAGTAGATTGCTGGGTTGGTGGCTGATCTAAAGTCTAGTCAGACTTGACCGCAAATCTGTGTAATTTTATTTAATATTGAATTTTAGATACAATTTCTGCATGTTTAATCATATTGCTAGATCCATGCTCACTGCGGTGTTTTTCCTTCAATTGGTAATGAGCATGCTATGATTAGATACGTGTATCTAGGTATTCAATAATGTATGTAATTCGATGTTGATTTAGTATATGGCACCTAGGTTCTATTTGTCATGATCGCATGATTAGATCTCGTTAATTTTATGATTTTTGTTCATGAATGGATGTATTATTTTAATGAGTTTCATTTCTAGATCCATGGTAGATTTTTTGATTGTATTAGTTGGGTTTGTAATGTGAGGTCGGTCATAAGATCGTTTCCTTCCCCGGTTTTATTTATTATTTATACTTTTTTTAATTAAAAATAGTTGTAATTTTAAATTTCAAACTCGTGAAATCAGACACCCTTCATTATTTGAAAGCCTATAGTTCTGACACCATCTCAGAACGTGAATTCACCGTGGAAACGCTAGAGGAGGAGGAGACGCTGTTTGGACGGATCACGGCGCCCGAATGTCACGCGCTTACACGCTACGGCAGTTTCACACGGCCCTCACTACCGATAGTCTGGCTGTAGGGGCGCGGCGAGTCGCTGGGCAGCTACTCGCTACCGCTCGCCGCGGTGCTGGTGGTTCTTCCCTACCGGCTTGATTTATGACTACGGACCTACTACCCCCTTCAAATTAGAACATGTTAGGTTTCTTGTGTTTTAATTTATTTGGGCCGCCTTACGCTCAGAACTAAAAAATAACGCCCAAGAACCTTAGGATATTTTGTAATAGGCCCAATTTTAATTTTTTAGGAAAACCATGGATTAGGTTATTTAATTAATGCTTTTAGAATGGTTTAATTATATGCTTATACATGTTTTATGTGATAACATGCCATATAGAATAGCGTGTGCTATAAATTTGCAGTATCAATGATAATACATGTGCATAATAATTATTATGATTCATTATTCAGTTAATAATTATTATGGAAAATTATTTTATTTTTTTTGAAATAATTTTAGAAAATCCCTATTAAAATATTGGAATGGTGAAGGTTTTAATTAATTTAATTAATTTTAAACCTATATTCCATTGTGGGTCTAATAATAAAATGATCATGTGATGCCCTAAATCCGATAAACATGGTCAGATTTTACTGATTAGACCTCAATTAAGTTTCAAAATTTTAATAAGATTGATCGCCTAACGTCTGCGAATTGATATTAAAGATAATTTTGAAATTAAAACAATGGTTAAAACATTCAAACTTAATTTAATTATTACCCTCCCAACGAGGCTATGATATTTTTATTAAGTGCCCAAAGTTTTGAAACAATTAGAGTGAAATGATTATGTATTATCTTAGGAAAGTTCCGTCTTAAGAAGGTGGATTTAAGTAAATTCGCTATGACTCCCATCTTTCCTTGGAACCAACTTAGTAGGATACTAATCATTTCATGATCAAAACTTAGTTTGTTATAAATATCTTGCCTAACGTATAGTTATAATGGAAACTAAATAATTGCTTACAAATGTAGGAAATAGTTGGGATTAACTAAATTTTAAGATTATAGTTTATTGTGAGATGATGCTTAATATTTAGTGGTGGTTTTCGTGAAATGTGTCAGTCATTTTGGTCCACTTGCAATGATTTTGAGTCAAAGCCCATGGATGGAAATAATTATAGTGAATGGAAAAACCAACCTGCATATTGTTCGATTTTGAAAAACCTAAGTCATTCTATCCACACCAAAGCCCAACGAGCCTCAAGAAGAACATTCGACCAAGTCGTAAAGACTATAGACGGACAAAGAAATATATCGTCATTGCCATATTCTTGCCAGTGTTGCTAGTCATTTGAAAGGACAGATATCTCATCTCGAGAGTGGAGCAGAAATGATCCAGACTCGATAAGATGTTTGCACAATCAACAAGTTCTTTAAGGCAGGCTGCAGTTAGGGCTATAATGAACACTAGAATGACTGGGGGAAGTGTGAGGGATCATCGTCTCAAAATGATGTCACATCTCAATCAAGTCAAGTGTTGGGGATGAAGACGGGAGCAAAGGTCCCAAATTGATTTCATATTTGAATCCCTACCCGATCGCTTTACCGGGGCCAAAGTTAATTATAATATGAACAAGATGGATCTAACTCCCACAGAAGTTGATGCATGAATCTCGGTGCGCCGAAGCGCTTTAAAGTCGTGCGGTGTCTATAAGGATCGAGGTTCTACTTCAAGCCCAAAGGGAAACCTAAGGTGGGAAAAAGAATAAGAACAAGCAGAGGGTCGTACCGCTATCAAAACCACCGCTATGAAGAAGCCGGCAAGTGCTTCGCGCGATGTAAGGGTCACTGGAAGCGCACTGCCCCCGATTGCCAAAAAGCAAGGTATGGGTAATTTAAATGTGGCTAAGCTGTTTAGTGGAGAATTATAATGATAAATGGATCATTGATCAGAGCCACTAACCATGTCTCATACTTTGCGCTGGTTCGCACAAACTAGCTTCGGGTTTGACAGAATTGTAGGTTTTCAGGCTCGAAATGGAGAACATGTTCCGGTTTAAAGCATTAGACAAGTAGAATTATTTTTCAATAATGATGTGGACTTTATGTTTAGTGTATCGCTTATATGTAATCTCGGATTTTAAAAGGAATTTAAGTTCGTTAGTTGTTTATTTGAACAAGGTTTAATAGCGGAATTTAATTCCTTTATTACAATAAGAAGTTCAACTTCGCTATTTAAAATTCTATGATTTGATAGGATGGTCTTTATTATTTAAGTCCTATGTCCTATGATGTTTTAAATTAATGAAATTGTTGATAAGCATGATCACCTAGCCAAGAAAAGGAAAGTTTCAAATGAAACGTACCTTGCATTTGCGATTAGGGTCATATTAATCCTAATAGATTCATGGTTTGGTAAAGTGGATCTTAACTTCTGACTTTGAACCTATACCCAAGATGTGAATCTTGTTTCGAAGGTAAAAATGACCAAAAGGCCCTTTAAAAAGCTAAAGGATATCAGCGCAACCAAACTACTGGAATTGGCATACCGATGTAAAGTGACCAATAAACGTCCAAGCCGCAGGAGGGTATGAGTATTTTGTCACCTTTACAGATGACTACTCAAGATATGGATATATTTACTCCACGCCAAAAGTCCTAAACTTCTCTACTAAATTTCGAGTATAAGGCTGAGGCGTAAAAGCAATTAGACTCCATCAAAGAGCTTCGGTCCGACCGAGGCGCGAATACCTATCCGAGAGTTTAAGTCTTACTGACTTCAAGAGGGATAGCCACAACTATCGCACTGGAACACCCCAAAGAAATGGAGTTGCGTGAAAGAAGAAATAGAACTCTTCGTGATATGGTGAGGTCAATGCTTAGTTATCTATCTCTACCTATATCGCTTTCTGGGATATGCCATAGAAATCGCAATGTATCTTCCGAATTTAGTTCCTTCTAAAACTTGCCTTAAGACAATCTACGTAATCGTGGAAAGGGCGTTAAGCCTAGTTTAAGCCATATCCGAATATGGGGTGCTCCCGCATGTCTTAAGAAAGGGGATCCAAATAAGTTGGAATCACAGACAGAGGTTTGCATGTTTGTTGGCTACCCTAAAGGAACGAGAGTGGACTATTTTATAGTCCTTCTATAAAAAGGTTATCAAAGTGAGTACTCACGCAACTTTTTTGAGAAGACTATATACAATTTCAAACCTAAGAGTAAATAATTTTGAGGAGCTTGACTTTCACCAAGAACAACCAACCACTGTTGTCTTGGTTCTTCTAATAATTGACCGATTCCTATGCATGTTCAAACAGGGAAAATGTAACTGAAGGTGAACAAGCACGTGGAAACTGGAACAAGATCCACACATGTGAACTGTGAACCGTAAGAGCTGCAGACAAGAGGAACTAGTACCTTTGGCTGTGCCCGTAACAATGAACCACAACTCGTGAGCTTCGTCAGAGGGATAGAGTAAGGCTAAGCCCGCGAGATATGTCTTCGCTAGGCGAGTCTTAACAAGTTATTGCTATCGACAGTTGAAGATGATCCTATCAATTACAAAGAAGACTGAAGATGGATGGCCAGAGTGGCAAAAAGCCATGGACCGTGAAATGGAATCTATGTATTCCAATTCAACCGGGTCTTCAGAGGCACCCAAAGGGGTAAAACCAATAGGTGTAAGTGATTTACAAGAGAAAAAGAGATCAGATGTAGCTGAAAACCCTCAAATAGATTGCGGCAAAAGGCTATACCCAAAAAGAGGGGATAGATTATGAAGAAACCTTTTCACAATAGCCATGCTAAATCTATCCGATTCTTTTAGTCAGAAGCCTTAGTCTCGACACGGTGATTCGCGTATGGATGTCAAAATGTACTTTTTAAATGGCAATTTAAATGGTGACATCTACATGCAAAGAACCAGAAGGGTTCAAAGCTAAAGGCAAAGAACACATGGTAAGTTGCAAAGGTCCATTTATGGACTTAAGCAAGCATCCATCATGGAACATCGTGGTTTGATCGTGCCATTACTTCTTTTGGTCGGTGAAGCCCTCATGAACCTCAGGTTTACAAAAGAATCTGCCAATGTAAGGTAGTTTTTCTAGTCCTTTACGTAGATGACATATTGTTAATCTAAAACGATAAAACAAGTGTTGTCGTGTAAAAGATTGGTTGCATAAACAATTGATATGAAAGACTTGGAGAAGCCAACTATATTCTTTATAAATCAAACTTATACGAGACCTAAGAATAAGTTGGGTTGCACTATCTCAAGCCTCTTATATTGATAAAATTTTTGTCGTTTAATATGGAAAATTCCAAAAGGGGATCCTTACCCTTTAGGACATGGAATTCATCTTTCTAAGGAGCAATCACCAAAACTCCCGAGCGTAAAGAACGTATGAGTAGGATAATTATGCCCTACCGTAGGTAGTCCCATGTATGCCATGTTACGCATCGTGCCGATATCTCGTTACGCAATGGAGTCGTAGTTTCCGCATCAATCCGATCCTATAAGAACACCGGATTGGCAAGAAAGCATATACTTAAGTATCTAAGGAGAACAAGAGATTATATGCTAGTATATTCCAAATGGAGTTTAGGAAACTATCGGTTTCATTAATTGCATTTCCGCGGATATCACCAAGGAAATCTACCTCGGGTTATATGTGTTTACACTATATGGTGGAGTCAATCACCGAGGAGCATTAAATGTGACGGTGTAGCAGATTCCACCACGTAAGTTCGAATACGTCATCGCTTCCGAGGGCAAATGGTGAAGCCGTGGTATCGGGCTAGTTCATGATCTTTCAAAGCGACACCCAAGCAGGCTCACGACACCCTTTACTGCGGATAACAGCCAACAGAGACAAATTCAAAGAACCAAGGCATCACAAGAAACAAAAACACATTGAGAGGAAGTACCACTCTGATCCGAGACATCATCGAGCGAGGAGACACAGCCGTTACCAAATAAATGGGTCAGAGAAAACCTAGCGAATCTTATTCACAGTTGCTCTGCAATTGCTCAAGTTTTTGAAAGACATGTAGATTCTATGGGCAAGCCAGGAGATTACCGTACTTATTTTAGATCAGGAGTTTTTATTTGAGCTTTTGTAGCAAGACAAATAAAAATTATTGCATTTTTCCGTGTTAATAAAAATTTCAACGAGGTATTAATTTCATCTTGCAGTAATAATTAGTATTTTTCGTATTAAGGTCCGCATTAATTATGCAAAGATATGGTCATATGGATACGCTCCATGGAAGACATGATCATAAGTTCACTACGAATAAGATCACGCTATTGAATAAAGTTGGACGCGATTTAGACCGTAATATTTTATGAAATAACTGGCCTTGGTTATTATAAATATTGGTGCGTATTTATGTTTGCATTTCGATAGGATCAAAGAAAGATTTGATTAAAGTTAAATTTCGTGAAAGGAATTAAATCTCAAGTGATATTTGATTATTTTTCTCAATCCCGAGTTTATTTTGGGCCAGGTATCAATAATTATCGGTCTTTGAATTGTCTCATGTGAGGCCTATTTCGACGGCCAATACCTAGATGATCTGGGGAACGTTGATTGTTTAATTACCAAAGATTTATGAAATAAACAAAAAATGGAAATTGTATGAAATATCCTCTTGATATGTTTCGCAGATTGATGTAATGAAGTCAATCGCCGTTGCATTTGATCCATTAGAGAAACTCATAAATCAGCAGATTAAAATAATTAATTGATTTACGTAAAATATAATCAATTAATTATCGATATTTTATAATGGAGGAAATTAATATATATATCAATATTATTAATTTTGGAGTTCAACTCTGCCTTTGTATGAGCCTAAGACTTGACAGATAATCGCTTTCTCACTCATATGAGCCCACTATCATTAGCCGCTTCTTGATCCAAAGGCTCAGTGGAAAGGGCGGAGCCATATCAAAGAATTTCAACTATGGTCACAAAAGTCGAAGTATACTTGGCTGTATTTTTACGCCAAGCTTTGTACTAAGAGCAAGTGTGAGATTGTTAGCAATTATGTGCTCTGGGTCCTAATTTAGTATTCTCAAATATATGTATAAATTATAAATTTATAATAAATATAATTTATTATAGTGAACGGTTTTTTATAATAAATATAATTTATTATAAGAACGGTTATTCCTAATGTAATTGGTTTTAAGGTTTTCGAAGTTTTTTTTCATACATTAGAATACATAATAAGAGAAAAGAAAGAATTTTTCTATTCTTTGCTTTTTTTCTCTAAGCTGCTCTAAGATCCGGGCCTACGCCCGATTCATCATACCACACACATCCATACTACCCCCGGCGATAGATCCCGAAGATCGGATTCGCGCATTGGCCGACCAGATCGGATCTTGTAGATCAGTTAGCTGCTGGTCAGAGATCCGACTTCGCAGATCACTTGGTCAGCACGATCTGTGTTTCCAATGACTGATCCGCAAATCTACATGTAATTTTATTTAATATTGAATTTTGTATACAATGCATTTAATCATATCATAGATCCACGCTCACGTTGTTTTTCCTTCAATGATGAACAGAACTACTTTCATAGTCGCCCATCGCTTGAGTACAGTGAGGACCGCAGACATGATTGCAGTCATTCATCAAGGAAAGATTGTTGAAAAAGGTAAAAGGATTTTCTGATATTATTCATTGATGTTCAAGATTGTCTGATTGTGTTTACATATTGCAGGATTCTAAATTTCTAATCCCTTTTGATTGATCAGGTTCACGCACTGAGCTACTCAAGAATCCTCATGGAGCATATCACCAGCTTGTACAGCTGCAAGAAATTAGCAGTGAGTCAAAACAACACAACGAAAGTTGGGAACTATCTGGAGCTAGACGCCATATCCATCTCCCGTTCCCTTATTCATTTGGTGTATCCCCTGGAATCAGTTTTCTGGAAACAGCACCTGCAAAGCCCAGCTCAGAACCATTTAAGCAGCCTACTGAAGGCCTAGTTTGGCGCTTGGCCTGTCTTAACAAGCTAGAAATCCCGGTCTTACTGCTAGGCACAGTGGCTGCATTCTCCAATGGCTTAATACTACCAGTGTTTGCAGTACTATTTTCTGCTATAATCAACACTTTTTATGAGACAGAAAATGTACTCCAGAAGGATTCCAAGTTTTGGGCATTGATGTTTTTCATTCTTGGTGTTGCATCCTTGTTGATAACCCCATCAAGGATCACCTCTTTGCTGTTGCTGGGTGTAAGCTAATTCAAAGGATCAGATCAATGTGCTTTGAGAGAGTTGTTCATATGGAGATAGGATGGTTTGACAAAGCCGAGAACTCAAGCGGCGCGATTGGTGGGAGGCTGTCTGCAGATGCAGCTTCAGTAAGAAGTCTAGTTGGAGATGCCCTTGCTTTGGTGGTTCAGAACATAGAAACAGTAATTGCTGGCCTGGCTGCTGCTTTTGAAGCAAACTGGCAGTTAGCTCTCATAATCCTTTTCTTCCTACATTTAATAGGAATTAATGGATGTATTCAGCTGCAATTCACAAAGGGTTTCAGTGCAGTTGCCACGGTTTGCTCTAATTGGGAAATTTTCTTGGGATAGGAATTTATTTTTCTCCTTAACCAAACAGTACTTATATCTCAATATCAGAATTTTTGTTGGTTTCAGAAAGGCATGAGGAAGCAAGTCAAGTAGCCAATGAGGCAGTTGGGAATATTAGAACAGTAGCTTCTTTCTGTGCTGAAGAGAAGGTGATTCATCTGTACCAGAAAAACTGTGAAGGCCCAACAAAGACAGGAATTACCCGAAGCTTGATCAGCGGGTTTGGGTTAGGGCTGTCATTCTTCTTTGTTTATTTTGTGTAGGGGTCTCCAACGGGCAGCCCAACCCAGAATGTATACTTTAGGGCCTAGGTGGGCCTTAGCTCGGCCCGCTGGGCAAATTTTACGCCCATACTTAAATTTCACGGGCCTAAATGACAGACTCGCTAAACCCATCTCTTCCCCCCTTCCCCACTTCTCTCCCCTCCATCCTCCCCAACCCCTACACCCCCCCTCCTTCTCTCCTCCCACCCTTCTCCCTTCCTCTCCAGATTCGCCCCTTCCTTTCCAACGGTCATGCGACCAAGTGGTGGAACACCCCCACCCCATTCCCAAATCCAGAATATTCTCCATTTTCTTCCTTCCCAACGATCACACCATAACATTTCCCCACTTTTTTCACTTCTTTTTTCTTCTCTATAAATACCGGCACATTTTGCTTACCATTTTTCATCATATTAGTCTTTTTAATTTCTCATTTTCTCTCACAAGTTCACTCAATTTTCTCTCACATTCTTACATTTCATTTTCTTCCATCGCTCTTCACTTCTTCATATTACATGATATTATTGACGGTGCAAAAATTGCAAATCAAGCATCATTACTCCAATAATTCATTTTAAAAGCACTTCATTTCGATCCCTCCAATCGAGTAACATTTCCACCTTACTTTTCTCTTTTCTTTTATTTGTTTGTTACATTTTATTTGATTCATTTTTTTTTAGTATAATATTTTTATTAATACCTTAATATGGATAGTGCATGTGCATCTTCTTCTAGTCCATGTGCATCATCAAGCAAAAAATGTAGTTCAAATATATGGAATTTTTTTGATAAAATAGAAATAATTTTAGAAAATAATAAAAAAGAAATAAAAGAAAATTGTCAAATTTGTAGCAAACTTTCAAGAATGATCAAATTCTCGTACACAAGTCATCTAAAGACATAATGAATAGCGTAAAGCGAAGCATAATGTAGATATTAGAAATTATAAGCAATTAGGTAGCATTTAACGTGGAAATTTTAAAAAATTCTTACGATTTAGTCTTCACACAAAGAACATCGATTACATAATAAGAAAATTTAACAACCTTTTAATATGATCGAAACTCGCGAATATTCAAACAATTCAAACATTGATTAATCCTCAATTCAAATATCGTCCCAAATATCAGCAAAGAGGTATTATGAAAAAAATTTCAAACAAAAAGAGAAAATTTTAAAACATATTTGCAAATTTTGGAAGGAAATTTTTGTTTAACATCCGATATTCGACATTCAGAATGACAGAGGCTTTTATGTATTATCGTCATTATATAGATAGTGAATTGGATGTTAAATAAAAGAATAATTTCATTTAAAACAATAAATACTCCACATAGTGATAAAAATATAGCAACTTTAATAAATGATGAAATTATAGATTTAGGTATTCGTGATAAAATATTTACAATAACATTAGATAATACTTCTAATAATGATGCAGCAATACAAATATTAAAAAGATTTTGGCAAATAAAAGAGGATCATGCAAAATTATTTCACGTACATTGTTGTGCACATATTTTAAATTTAATTGTAAAAGATGGATTAAAACAAGTTGATAGTACATTAGACAAAATTAGAGACATTGCATATAATATTAATTGTTCCCAAGTAAAACATGAATTACTTTTTTATTGTTGCAAAATTGCAAATATGAAAGAAAAATATAAGTTTAGATATACCAATTAGATAGAATTCTATTTATATGTTTCTACAAATATTACAAAATATAAAAAGGTAGTACAATTATATGAAATGCAACTATCTAATAATAATAAATGATTAGACATTGACGTATTAATTCCATTACCAAGTATTACTGCGACCTTCTACGGTATCTTTTGAATTTTTATGCTTCCAACAAATATTTTTCAGACTGTATTATCCAATCCTCACATCGTCATTATGCAAATAACTAGTATTTATATGGTACTACAAAATTATTTAAGTTATGAAATTTTTAATGATACAATTTTTGCAATGATAGAAAAGATTAAAAAATATTTGGGAGAAATACCTTTGATTTATTATATTGGTTTAATTGTGGACCCTAGATTAAAATTTGATGCTCTAGATGAATGGTCGTAAGTTATTTACAACAAGCATCAAATAAAAATTGAAAAATTA
Organism: Tetrastigma voinierianum; assembly: GCA_016808115.1. NCBI lineage: Eukaryota > Viridiplantae > Streptophyta > Magnoliopsida > Vitales > Vitaceae > Tetrastigma > Tetrastigma voinierianum. Next base: position 451,838 of record JAEQBH010005742.1, read on the forward strand.
AAATGTAAGAATTGCTATTATATATTTTATATAATATTTATGTTAAAAAATATAAAATGATATTACTGATAAAATTATCATCCATGACAAGCTCCTCATCTTTATAAAAAGCTCACCCAACTACCTGGCTGGAGGGGCTCAAGCCAGCTGTTCCTTGATCGGCCTGGCGCACTATTCTCCGAGTCACTTGCGCTGTGCCCCACGACCTGCCACCGATCTAAGCAGCCGAGCCTAAAATCAAGCCCAAGGTCTGCTCCTTCTTAAACAAGCCTCAGTTGTGCTTCGCCCGCCAAGCCGCCAGCTTTAAATTGGCTGGGCGCCGGCAGACCCAAGGTGGCCCAGCCACTAGCTCTTCGGGAGATCCATGATTTTGTCTTATGCAAAGCCACTTTTTTATCCTAGAGCCTCGTCTAAACTGGCTGTGGCTCAAAAATCGCAAGTCCAAGACAATCCTCGACCGACCAGAAGCGATCAATTCTAACCGCGGTCGACACCGACAATCGGATACGAGACGCTCAATGGTACTTGGTCAAACCCTGGCCTAACTCGGCAAACTCGCGACCGACCGAATTCCCAAGATGACTCAAGAAATCGTGAAAGACAAAAATCGAATCCTCGGGCATTTAACCTGAACTAAAAACAGAGAAAAATTTACCTTTCGTAGATTCCTCCAAAGCAAAACCCGTGAACCAATTTCATAACACAACAACTTAACAACGTAAATAAAAAAAACGAAGAACGAAGTCTCAGTCGCTCGTTCTGAGATTTTGATATCAAAATCTCAAGAAACGAAGAACATAAGAAGAGGTGGAAAAGCTTAACCCCGCCGCCGATCGAAAAATCGAACCCAGATTTCCAGTGGCTCGTGCAGCATCGCCGAGAATCAGCCGCGTCCCGTCGCCCACCGCCGCTTGCGCTTTAAACCTCATTCGGCTAGTCGCCGTCGCGTCGCCCAAAGATCGTGACATCGAAATCTCACTTCACCGTCACGCCTCTCGATTCCTCTACCACCACCGATTCCGGATCCAACCGAGTCCGGACGCGAGACCATATATACCGGGACTTCTTTACCCGAATAATTAGACATTGGTATATCCAAGTCTTGTATAATATATCAAAATCATATACAAACGCCCACAAACTACCAATCGTAGTGGTGTTTACAAAGTATCGATATACAAAGACCAAGTCCCATTTACATACATTCAAAAACTATACAATTACAAATTAATGATCGTGAGTGCTGAACCTGCAAAGTGATGAACCCCCTACCTCGTGTGTTGGCCCCAAGAATGCGAAGTTCTCGGATCGGCCTCTTCCTGTACCCACCTGACATTGAAAACCCGTGCTGCTTTACGCTTAAAGGAAACATATATACACATAGTACCGCTATAATAAGCATATAACAATAACAGTACCAAAATTCCTTCATGCATCTGGGGATAATGGACTTATACAAGTAATTATGCTGATCACTAGAATTTATGCCTACAACGGACTTATGCTTATTCTTATATAAAGTACCCGTAGGTACTATACATGTTCATTATAATAAGTACTCGAGGGTACTACCGACTTATATTATACTACAGGACTTATATGTTTATTCAGGTCTCCCGTAGGAGTTATAGATCTTACTCTTATTCGTAAATACACGTACGTATTACGCATCGAACGATACACTATACTCTCTTTATTTATTCTTCGATTAGTATCGCAATTACGGGAATACCTGTATCAGCACTAATAAACGTGTAAGACACTTTATAATAATATCCAAAGATACTATACAGTACGAAAAAGCAGGATTTCCAGAATACAGAACCGGAGTGCCATAGCACTAATCGTAATGTGAGTGCCGTAGCACTTAATGTGACAGGAGTGCCGTGAGCACTTACCAGACAGAGTACCAAGTATTTCAATCGAGTGCCGTGAGCACTACCGTGGAGTACCGGGCGGCTAATCGGGAGTGCCGAGCACTAACAGGAGTACCTCGGCATTTCAACTGGGAGGCCGGAGTACTCCAATGTGGAGTACTGGCATTGCCCAGAGTGCCGGAGCATCAACAGGAGTACCGAAGTACTCAATCAGGCAGAAGTGTTATGTCAATTAATAACCGATCTCGTATTTTTATAATTATATGAGTTCGGCACTTTACCGTTTGGGAATATGGTACTCTTAGCCACATTATGTGTTCACGATGATCGTGATTTCATATACGGGTAAGGTGTATGATGCGATATAATCACACCTTTAATCATGTATTCTTATTCTTCTCGAATCTACTTTACTCAGAATTGAATCAATCCAATCGGATCATCCAAATTCAAAGTTATGGCATTTTCATGCCAACTAGTCGATTTACCGATTTTACCAAGGCCAGATTGCACTATTCATTTTCCTATGCCTTGTCTCGATATTTGGCACTGGATATTTGTACTACTTTAAATTTAAGGTGCTGGCGCCCATTCCAACTGAATCACCCCATTCGAGCACCGAAATTCGCTACGTCCGAAACAACTCGGACTACTCTATAATCAACTCCATGCAGGAAATGGCTTGCATACGCCCTCACTTTGAGTGTATTTTGGGCCACTTAGAATAGAATTTGGAGATGACTTCTCTTTAAGTTTTGTTCTCCTTAGTCTATTTTAATTGGCCACTCTTGAACACCAAATCGACAAGAAATGAGCACCTATGGCCAAAAATACGAAACCTACCAAAACTGGGAGTAAAGGCCCCACTGGTAGACTTTAAGTCCTACTGGTGACCTCGCCAAAATGACCAAGAAGTGATATTCCTACCGGTAGGACTTCAACTCTACCGGTAGGACTTCCCGTGCGCCCAATTGGGTGGTTTCCTCCCATTTTTCATGCCTTATCATCCTTAGATCACTCCTAATGCATCCTTCATCAAAAACTAAATACGAATCCCTCCTAAGAACTCCACAAACACTTTAATTTGCAGCGAACTTCTAGGATTCATACCAATTTTCACCCAATTCTACAAATCCTTGAATTTTGGAGGATTCATTTACCATTATGAACTAGGGCTTTTCAACCAAACTTCCCTTTAAATCTAGAGCTAAGTAATGTTTGCCTAGCAAAACCCCAGAGATGGGAATCAATCTAATGTCCAATGGAAACCCCAAATAATAGATACTCAAGTAATTCTTACCAAAAAACATGCTAAAATCCATAGTTTCCATACCAAGGTCAAGTATCCATACCTTGGATTTGCTCCCTCCTTCCTCTTCTTTCTTCTTCTCCTTCCTTTTCCTCCTCCTCCCGTAGGTTTTCTGCTTTGGAGACCAAAAATACTACTGGCCCCCCACACTCTTTATAATAAGGGTTTTTAAATTATTTCTTTTAATCCCCCAACTTCATTAATTACATTAAACTCTTATTATTCATACTTAGCCTCTAATCTTATTAATTCATATATATTTGATATCCCTTTTACAAATCACACTTTTGCCCTTATAATTGCACAACTTCCTAGCTTAAGTTTCCATATTTTCAGCTTAATTTCCCATTTAAAATTTTAATTTATGTTTACAAAATACCCTGTGATATTGAAAACAACTAGCAGATCTTCTGGGTGTTACAATTCTCCCCTTAAAATAAATTTCATTCTCGAAATACCTAACCGGTGCCGAGGGTACTGCACCTCATTGTCGATTCGTTCCCATGTCGCCTTCCATACCGTGATGCCCGCAAAGCACTTTTACTGGAACTTCTGCTCAGAGTCGCCTTATTTCACGATCTGTAATAGCTTTCGGGCCTTCATCAAGGCGGAATCTTCTCAGACTTCAGATATCTCGAACCCAGAATACAGAATTCCGTCGAACGACATTCACGAAGCATGACACATGGAATACATCACGTAATTTGGCTAACTCCGCAGGGAGGCCAACCAGACGCCATCGGTCCAACTCTTTCCAAAATCTCATAGCGCTAACAATCGTGACTCACTTCCTCTCCAAAACGGAGGGCCTTTTCCATGGAGATACTTTTAAAAACACTTTATCTCCTACTTCATACTAGATCTTTCTTCAAATTCAGGAGATAAGGACTGCCTGTCACAGCAGCCTTTTAATCTCTCGCTGAATAATCCGAACTTTTTCTTCCGTGTCTTTACTAATTCAGGACCAATAATCTATGTCATTCATTCTATCCAACACGTAGAGTTCTACATCGTCTCCTCTCTCCATACAGCAGCTTCATATCAGCCATACCAATACTGGATTGATAACTGTTGTTATAGGCAAATTCCATGAGGGGAACGTACCTATCCCAACTTCCGGGAAAATCTAATACACAGCCCCGAAGCATATCTTCTAATACATGGATCACTCTTTCAGACTGTCCATCTGTTTGTGGATGGTGCAAGGTCGAAATTCAATCTCGCATCAAAAAGTCGACCGGTAACCCTTCCAAAACCTTGACGTAAACCGAGGATCGCTGGCCTGACACTATCGATACTGAACACCATGTAATCGACTTATTTCATTCACATAAAGGTCCGCTAACGATCCATGGAGTAGTCAAGCTTCCACCTGGTGAAGAAGGAGCAGACTTGGTCATCACTATTACCCGTGATTGCATCATGTTTCTTTCAGTTAGGAAAACCCGATACAAATCCATAGTTATGTTATCCCACTTCCATCGGGAATCTATGGGACTCAGCCTAAACCGGATGGTACTTGTGTTCGCTTTTACTCTTATTTCACACGTCATTAATTCTTGAATCCACTATTACTCGTAAATGTCCTTTTTTTTCATCCCTCGCTACCTCGGCGAGGACTGCTTTCATATCCCGTACATTTATTACTCCAGACATGGTGAAAATAAAGATTGGCTTATAATATTTTCTTTTTTCACCTATATCATTTGGTACACATAATCAAGGTTCTCAGACAACAACCTCCACTTCCATCTATGGCAAATCCGCCTTGTCTCCGCATCGACTAACCCGAGCCAAATTCTTGTAACTTGTCATCATTTTTCATACCAATCATTTGTCTTAAATCCGTATTTACATTCAATCGAGCCAACATGGCTCCATCTCGTGTGCAAATCGTGAATCATAATCTTTCAAGGTCGTAGAAGAAGAAATCATTTTCCTACTAGATACGCCATACATTTGCTTTCAGGGGTGGTAATCAATTACTCCGGTCATGATCTTCGACAATTCCAACCAAGCGTTGCCCTGGAATTCGAATCTTTTTGGGGTAGCAAATATTTGTTCTTATGATGATTGAAAATTCATTTTCTCCATATAATGGTAAATCTCAATTTTCAAGCGTTTTTCATTTTGCTAACTCAAATCATGTGTGGGATGGTTTTCTCATGCGGCTTCAATTGCACTGGACATAGCCACCACTTACCATCCTGCATCAATCACGCATCCACGAACCTACTCAGAGCATCCATCTTTATTAATCTACGTGGTTTGAATCAACAACTGGTGCAACTGACGGTATTTACTTTGTTTTCCATTCCCAGTTTGGCACTTATCGCTTCAGTCCATTTCACTCTTAGGGTCAATCTTGTAAGTGAGAGGATGCTATAGCGAAAAGCCTTATGATAAATAATACTTGCTAAGCCCGGCTTTGTATCTGGGTTATATCAGAGAGTTATATCTAATTATTACAATTTTGATTCACTCTATCGATCTAAAGTGATAATATGGCCCTGGAGGCCAAACACTTCCTTACAAAATACGTTGTAATTTGTGAACATTTGATTCTCTCTTTCAGTTTTCTTGACACTATCCTCACATGGTATTCCATTCTACGTACACCAAGATATCATCAATAAATACCACAACAAATTGATCCAAATAGGGGCGTGGAAAACCCATTCATCAAGTCCATAAACGCAGCCGAGCATTGGGTCAACCCAAATGGCATGACCAAAAAAAAAAAAAAAAAACTCATAGTGGCCATAATCTAAGTTCGAAGTCGTTTTCGGACATCAACTTTCTACACGGTCGATAATATCCCGATCAAGTAAGTCCACTTCGAGAAGACACTTGCCCTCAATTGATCAAATAAATTCCTATTCTCGCAACGTACTTATTCTAATCGGCATTTATTTATTTGCCGGTTAATCAATGCAATATCTCGAAAGTGCCATCTTTCTTCTTAACAACAAAACCTACAAGACTCTACCTGAAACACTAGGCCGAATCTAAAACCTCATCCAATAGCTCCGTGAGTTGAGAGTCTTCAACTCTTTTAGTTCCGTTGGAGCCATACAAGAGGTGCCTTGAAATAGAGTCGCCTCCTAACAACTTCAATAGAGAGATCTACTGCTCAGGTGGTACTCCTGCAAGAACTCTTCGGAAACACGTCAGAAACTCCCTAATCACAGTGAATATTTTCTAAATTTACTTGCTCTTCGAGTCAAGAATCAAAGCCAAAAAGGCTTCATAATCTTTCTCGTAAAACGCTTCGGGCCAGAATGATATAATTTTCTAAGACGGATTCGTAGATCGATACCTTGTATGGTTACTTCCGACAGGTCAGGACATTTAAGCAAAACGCTTTTCTTATCACAATGACGGCGGGCCCGATGCTCGATAACCAATCCATTCCCAAGATCAAATCAAACTCATGAAAAGGCAGCTAAATTAGACTTCAACTGAGAATTCTTGCTCGCGGACCATTAAGGGACAAATTCTATACACACTCGCTGACTCTAACACTGCGGTCCTGCAGGACTTGTAAATGTTGAGGTCATAATCTAAATGTGCTCTACCGCAGTAGTTTATCGCTTCATTCGTTCTATGCATATATAAGGAATGTGTAGAGCCCTGATCAATTAAAGCATACAACTAATATCAAAGAGAGTGAATGTACCCAAGTAATAACCCCGGTATGTCCGATCTTCGAGCTCTCATCGCATAAGCCTGCAGCGGTCAGTGAGCGTGGATCGATTTGACTGGTCTCTAAGCATTACTCTACCTCAGGAGCCACCTCGCCCTCTATCTCTACTCCAGTCCGTGGAGGTACATGTGACCCTCCTCTACCACTTCCCTTGAGGATTTCTAGAACTTCCCAATCCTCATGACAGCCATTATCACGTGCCTCAGATCCCACATCGAAACAACCCGCTTACTCGTCTGCAAATACCACTATGATACTTGTGGCAATGTGGGCATACCTGTTTTCTCCTCATTCACTGAGATGCCTCGACTAACTTTGTGTCAAGATAGGTCCTTTGACTCCCACCCCTTGTAGCCGGACCTCAGACTGGATCAATTAGACTCTAGGTCTTCCCAAAGAGGAACCCCTTAGAACTTTTTCTCTTTCTTTCTTCGACTCTTCATTTCAGATGATTTCTCAATTTTTGCAACCATCATCAACCGATAAAAATTGGATGATTGTAAACGTATAAATGTACCGCGGAGGTACCTTTTGATAGATTCATGAAGGCCCTCCTCAAATTGTCCACACCTGAATTTTTCCGTAAGGACTATTCCGGCATATTTACTCGAGACTACCGAATTCTTTCTATATTCTACTAATCGCTATTTTCCTCGTCTTGCAGTCAAGAATTCCTTCCATTTTCACTCCTTTGTAATGCTGACATACTTCAGATTAAACTCCTGTGACCTAAGTAGTCCCATGTAACTGGATCTGGGATTAGTGGATTTCTCAAAACCAAAGCCTTCCACTACCATAAGTCGCACCTTGCGAATGAAACCGCATGTGACCTTTCGTCCACCGGACATTTCGCTTCATCTACTGCCCTTTCAAGCTTTTCAAGCCAAACCGTTTATCGGATTCTTCCATACTTGTACCATGGAATTCTTCCACTCCACAAGCTGTGATTGCATCACTAGAGCTCGTAAGGTGAGTCGATCTAGACCCTTGCCATATCCTCGATTTTTACCAATGCTTCGCCTGGAAGATTTTCATTCATCGCTGACTTGATCGATCGGAAGCTGTATGGATCCAAGGATTGACGCCAAATGCTTCATCAATAGCTTCCCGAGGTGGATCTGCATTCTAGACAATAAATGTGAACAAAGACATCCGCATTAGGCCAACACATCTGTGAAAATGTAAATCAAACATTTCCTTAAACGCCAAACCTAGGCTCGATAATTAACTCGCCACGCCCGACCCCGGCCCGACCCGAATGACGGATCCGAATCGAGTCCGGGACGCGAGACCATATATATATCGACTCATTCCCGAATAATTAGACATTGGTATATCCAAGTCTTATAATATATCAAAATCATATACACGGCCCAAAATAAACTACTAATCGAAGTGGTGTTTACAGTATCGATATACAAAGACCAAGTCCCATTTATATACATTCAAAAACTACAATGGCAAATACCGACGAGTGCGGAACCACAGTTGATGAACCCCTACTCGTGTTGGCCCAAGAATGCTAAGTTCCTTGGACGCCTTCTCCACTCACACTGATTAAAACCCGCGCTGTTTTACGCTTTAGTGGGAACATATACAATATGTGTGTACTCGCTATGTTAAGCATATAACAATACCAGTACCAAAATTTCAGCGCATCCAGATAATGGACTTACATAAGTAATTATGCTTATCAATGACTGCTCATAAACGGACTTATGCTTATTCTTATATGCGCACCGTGAGGTACTACACATGTTCATTATACTAAGTACCCGTGAGGTACCATCGACTTATATTATACTACAGGACTTATATGTTTATTCAGGTCTCCCGTAGGAGTTATAGATCTTACTCTTATTCAAATACACGACGATATTATGCATCGTAACGATACACTATAATTTGATGATCTTCAGATTAGTATCATAATTACGAATACCTGCAATAGTATAATAAACGCGGTAAGATGATACTGGCACACATCCAAAGATATTATACAAGCACGGAAAAGCAGGATTTGCATCATGTAACCGAGTGCTATAGCAATTTAATTCGTAACAGGAGGCCAGAGCACTTATCAGACAGAGTGCCGAGCACTTACTGTGACAGAGTACTGGCACTAATCAGAGGCCAGAGCACTCAATAGATACTGGCATTTGACCGGGAGTGCCTGAGCACTAACAGAGTACCAAGTGATTAAATCGAGTGCCGAGCAACAACAGGAGTACCTGGCATTATTCAGGAGTGCCGGAGCACTAACAGGAGGCCGAAGCACAATCGTGGGCAGAAGTAATTATGTCAATTAATAACTGGTCTCAGGTATTTTATAATTATATGAGTTCAAGAATTTATCGCTTAGAATATGGCATTCTTAGCTACATTAGCGTGTTCATGATAGATCGTATTTCATATAATGGGTAAGGTATGATGCGTATATAATCACACCTTAATCATGTATTCTTATTCTTCTGGAATCTACTTTGACCCAGAATTGAATCAATCCAATCGGATCATCCAAATCCAAAGCTATGGCATTTTCAGCAAGCAACTAGTCGATGTAATGTATTTTACCAAGGTACAGATTGCACTATTCATTTTCCAGTGCCTTGTCTCGATATTTGGCACTGCTTGTACTACTTTAAATTTAAGGTGCTAAGTGGTTCTATCTAACTGGAATCACCCCATCTTTGAGCACCAAATCTCAAGTTACGTCCGAAACAACTCGACTACTCTATAATCAACTCCGATGCAGGAAAATGGCTTGCAATATGTCCCCACTTCTTTGATACTGGGCCACTTAGATTGAACTTGAGATAATTTCTTTAAATTTGTTCTCTCGAAGTCTATTTTAATTGGCCACTTGAATCACCCAAATCGATACAAGAAATGAGAGCAATTATGGCCAAAACATGAAAACTGGTCAAAACTGAACAGTAGGGGGCCCTACCGGTAGACTTTAAGTCCTACCGGTGACTTGGCCAAAAATGACCAAGAGGCGATATTCTACCGTAGGACTTCAATCCTACCGGTAGACTGCAAGCCCAAATTGGGTGGTTTCTCCCATTTTTCATGCTCATCATCCTTAGATCACTCCTAATGCATCCTTCATCAAAACTAACATGGAATCCTCCTGGGTAACTCCAATAAACACTTTTAATTTGGTAAAGGAATCCTAGGATTCATACCAATTTTCTCACCCAATTCTACAAATCCTTGGAATTTTGGAGGATTCCATATCTACTCATTATGAACTAGGGCTTTCAACCAAACTCCCTTAAATCTAGAGTTATAATGTCATCTTAGCAAAACCCTAGAGACGGGAATCAATTTAATGTTCACTTGAAACCTCTAGCAATAGATACTCAAGTAATTTTACTAAAACATGCTAAAATCCATAGTTTCCATACCAAGGCCGGCACCACACCTGGATTTGCCCCTCCTTCCTCTTTCTTCTTCTCTCTTCTTCTCCCTTCCTTTTCCTCCTCCTCCCAGAAGTTTTCTATTTGGAGACCAAAATACATTTTTGGTCTCACACTCTTTTATAATAAGGGTTTTAAATTATTTCTTTTAATCCCCAACTTCCATTAATTACATTAAACTCTTATTATTCATACTTTAGCCTCTAATCTTATTAACGGTATATTTGATATCCCTTTTTGGCAAACTCAATTTCGCCCCCCTTATAATTTGTACAACTTCCGGTTTCTGTTTTCCATATTTTCAGCTAATTTACTTAAAATTTTAATTTATGTCAAAATACCCTAGACATGCTTGAAAAAATTAGGTATCTTTCTGGGTGTGTTACACCAACGCTGCTGCCCCCCAAGGAACAAGTTCCTCTTTCGGGTATTCAACCTTGGTGAAACAATGTTGTTTCATCTTCGTAGGAGATAAAGTCCACGCTGCTTCATTGTTTTTTTTTTTTTTTTAAATACATATTCAAAACAGCGTCATTTAGGGCTATCAAAAACAAAAACGACATCGTTTTGAATAAGTTGTTACTAACCCAAACGACGTCGTTTTGGATTTGTGACAACTGATTCAAAACGATGTCGTTTTGGACCGCATACCCAAAACGACGCCGCTTCGGCATACGTAATTTTAAAAAATAATGCAAAGAAGAAACGACGTCGCTTTATCACCAAAAACTACTCTTAAACCCTTCTAACCTCATTTTGTCATGTTTCCAAACCAAAAAATTATATTTAGCAAACCTGTATTTACCAACTTGTAATTGTTCAATATATAATATTATAAATAAAATAAGAATAATAAATTAACAAACCATAAATCAAATTTTTGTGAACAATATAAATGCAAATAAAAATATTATTTTATTTATTTTACCAAACATAAATAAGATTAATTCAAAATTAATAATTTATGAAAAACAAGCATAAATAAGAATAATTAATCCAATTGTATTAATATTAAATTGTGGTAATATATTACAAATAAAATAAGATAAATAATTAACAAACCATAAATCATATTTTGTGTGAACAATATAAAATACAATACAAATATTATTTTATTTATTTTACCAAATATAAATAAGATTAATTCAAAATTAATAATTTATTAAAACAAGCATAAATAAGAATTATTAATCTAATCAGATAATATTAAATTAATATGGTAATATATTATAAATAAATAAGATAAATAAATTAACAAAATCATAAATCATATTTTTTTGTGAACAATATAAAATACAAATACAAATATTTTATTTGTTTTACCAAACATACAGATTAATTCAAATTAATAATTTATGAAAAACAAGCATAAATAAGAATAATTTAATATAATCAGATAATATTAAACTAATATGGTAATATATTATAAATTAAATAAGATAAATAAATCTAAATAAAAACCATAAATCATATTTTTGTGAATATATAAAATAGAAATACAAATATTATTTTATTTATTTTACTAAACATAAATAAGATTAATTCAAAATTAATAATTTATGAAAAACAAGCATAAATAAGAATAATTTAATCTAATTGTATTAATATTAAATTAGTATGGTAAATATATTATAAATAAAATAAGATAAATAACACTTTTAATTTATTTAATTGAAAATGGAAATTTTGTAAATTTATTTATCACTTGGTAGAAATTTAATTTTTGTTGAAGAACAATTATATTAGAAAACAATTTAATTGTATGATAGTTTTTGTTTTACTTTTTACATGGTTAGGTGAACATTTTGGAATAGCTTCAAAACATGATATTGGTTGGGAGCATGCAGAACTAAAGAGAGGGTAATAAGAACCCCAAATGTAAGTATTCAAGTAAAAGGTTATTCGTTGGCAGATAATAAAGACAAAGAACATATCGCACATACCTCCTGACAAGTAAGGATGTCGGCTGTGACGACGTGAAAGCGTCACAAAGCATTAGATTGTATATATTCCACGCTTCGAACGAACAAATCTTAAAATGCAAAAGAAGTGAATGACTAACGAGTTCTTAAATGAAGAATATTTTATTTAAAATCAATGAGGTCGACTCATGAAGTTGAGGAAGTTGAGATGACTGATTTCGAAAGAAGACAAATGAAGCATGCAATGAGAGAAAGTCGTAGTGTTTTTGAAGAAAGTGACACGTGCATGAGAGGGGTGGTACTTCCTCACAACCTTATGGTGCCGATATCAAGCGTGGCCCGATACGAAGCTTCAGCATAAGAGAAGGAGTTAACATACCCACAAAGGGGATTGATCCCTACATGTTTCCTTCAAAACAAAAATCAATAAAAAGTATGTTTTCCGCTGAAGGTGCAAAGGAAGTGGGTAAAGCCATCTCTAAATTTTTTCTCTTCAATGGAATACCTTTCAATGCAAATGATATAATCTACTATCAATCTATGATTGATATCAAGGTTATGAGGTCCGTATCAAGGGTCCTATAGGATACCAAATTGGCAATGCATATCTGGAGGAGGAGGTGCAAGAGCTTGAGGTATATATGAACACATTGAAGGCCAAATGGCCTGTATATGGATGCACCATCATGTGTGATGGTTGGAGTTCTAGAACTAGAAAGCCTTATCATCAATTTCATGGTTTTTATCGGATAGAAGCATGATATACATTTCTTCAGTTGACACTACCAACAGACCTAAGACGGCAGATTACATCTTTTCCCTTATGGATAAGATTGTTAAGGAGGTTGGAGAGAAAAACGTTGTACAAGTAGTCACTGATAATGAGGCAAGTTTTAAAGCAGCTGGTATGTTGTTGATGGAGAAGCGCAAGCATTTGTTCCAATTCTCAGGCAAAATAAGATTGTATTGATTTAATGCTTGGAAGATATTGGAAACATGAAGCATACATGGGAGACTTTTAGATCAAGCAAAGATGATCACAAGCTTTATTTATAATATTCTAAAGTAGTCAATTTGATGAAAGTGTTCACTAAGGATAGAGATCTCTGCGAATTCTGGACAACCCAATTTATCACTGAATTTATTTCACTTCAGAATCTTATACGTTATGAGGGAGATTTGAAGATGATGTGCACAACAAATGAGTGGCGTGAATTCAACAAAGATCAGAGCAAAAAGATTTTAAGAGATAAGGTATCCAACCTTATCTTAACTGTTCGGTTTTGGAAGAAGGCAAGGAAGTCCAAATCATCATGGAACCTCTGGTCAAAGTTTTGAAATTTGTTGATCAAGATAAAAAGCCCACACTGTCAATCATTTATGAAGCAAATGGATGTGAGCTAAACCCGGCTATAAAGGCATCGTGAAACATTGGGAAAGGTATTGGGAAGTCATTGATATAAGGTGGGCAAATCAATTGCATAGACATTTGCATCTGCGTGTAATACAAAAATTCCTTAGATAAATATTATCTTATTTAAAGGCAAAGTATTATAAACTAATAATTTTTTTTTACTTATGTCAGCATATTTTTTAAATATAATGCTTCAATATTCAAAGCAATTCTCCCACCATCCAGAAGTTAAAATTTGACTAAAGGAGATTATCAAGAGATTTGAGCTATATTTGGATAAACAGGCAAAAGCTATGAACGAGGTATAACAATAACTTGTGTTATTTTTATAATATATTTTGTATTTATAATGTGCATTAATAAAGTAAAGAACATTACAATGTAGGTGAAATTATTTGTTGAAGGCCAAGGAGAATTTGGAAGTGCACTAACCAGAAAAGCAATAAATCACTCTCTTCTAGGTACTCACTATATTTATTTATTTATTTTTTAAATACAAATTGTCATCATTTTCTATTAAATATATACTGCGCCTAAATTTTTAATAATAGCTGAATGGTGGAACAATTATGGTGATGAAGGTCCACATCTCAAAAAAGATGTTGTCAAAGTTCTAAGCCAAACATGTTCTTCATCTGGTCAGGAAAGAAATTAGAGCACATGGTCATTGATTCAGCCACAAAGCTGCGTAATCAAGCCGCAATGAAAAAGCTGCATGAGTTAGTTTATGTCCATTACAATGTGCGACTTCGAGTTAAGAATTTGATGCAAGAACGAAGCGATGAAGATTTGTACAATCCAATTGACCTGAATCATATTTTTAATAATGATGATATATTATATGAGTGGATACAAGAAGGAGAAGAACCTATTTTATCCTCCGAAGGGACTGGATTGGCTAGATCAAGACCTTCCCCAGAGAAGGTAAAGAAGCAAATTTCGTGGCCGATGATGATGGGCACAAGTAACAGTGGTAAGTAGGCGAGGAAGGTGATTACAAGCAGAAGGAAGAGACATTGGTTCTTCTCGTAAAGGTAAGGCTCCTCAAATAATTGTTTCAAATACTAGTAGTGATGATGGTGACAGTAGAGCCAATAGAGGAGGTAGCAACATTGTTGGTGACAATGAAGATAGTGAAGACACCAGTGGGGACAATGGAGCAGGTGGTGGCATTGGAGCAAGCGGTGTTGTTGATAGTAGTTATGTCAATCAAGTTGATCATGGCATGTCATGGGCACAGGGAAATGAAAATTATTATGCCACACAAGATACTGATCATGAATATAAGCCAGGCATATGGGAACAACGAAAGCATTTGGAAAGACTGACTACATTTCCTAGTGATGATGACTATTCCAATGGGCATGATTATAGATCGAATTGTAACCAAATTGATGAGCACTTCCAATCCTTGGCTATAGGATCAGTACCTCATTTCAGGGGAGAGAGAGATATATCCTATCATAATTTTGGAAGTAGTGATAATTCTTCCAATGCTTTGGGCAAGGTGATGATTTTCGACTTCAATATTCAACTACCGAACAAGAGCTATGGTTCCTTATGGATATGACCAATCTTTCTGATAGCAAGAGCGCTTAAGCTTATCGAGGTTTTGGATACTATGAGCATGGTGTTGAGCCCGAGCAGCCTCCAAGGCCATATTTTCCTAATTATGGATCATCAACCCAATCATCTCAGCCAACACATTCAAGTGATAAACAATTTTTTCAACCACATTCTCACTATGCAAATTATCGTCCTAATTTGTATGCTCGTCGTGGGACTAATGATGATGATGATTTTGAGCCCCCTCGTCATTCAACATGGTATTGATTAATGTGACGGTCAGCATTTTGTTAAAAAGTTGTTATGTTTGATATAAATAATTCATTTTGTTAAGATTAGCATACATATATCTTTCAACAATGCTTTATTAACTATTTAAATAATGTTAAATATAAAAAATTTGTTTTTATTAAATTTTTTAGTTTCTTAATTATATCTATTTTTCTAATAATTTATAATATTTTAATAATTTTTAAATATTTTAATTGTCTTATTTTATGTATCAACCGATACGCGACCGATATCAACGCATGCTTCAGACTGGCTCCGAGTCATGAATGATACCGCGACTTTGAACCATGCTAATTCATGATGGGAAGACAACATTCTCAAAGATTTTAAGAGTAAGCTCTTCTTCTTTCTCATTGTCCAACAAGCCAGTATTTCAAAGTTTTGCATCTCTTGTTGTGATTCGTGTAACAATGGTGATTAAAAACGGAAAAAGAAAACAAGAACACACGGATTTATGTAATTCGACAATGTGTCTACATCCATGGAACCGCGATTCAACGTTTTACTATCACTTAAAGGGTATTTATATTTTATAATAACCGCCAATTTACAAAAATATTCCTATACTGTAGTGCGAGGTTGAGGATCCAACCTATTATTTTATCTCCCAACAAAGAGGATATGTTTAAAGCTCCGGCATTTACCTCTTTTTTACTCTCAATATGAGCTACATGTCATGTTAAACATGAAAGAAAATGATAATAGACAACAAGAAAGCCAAATGACGAACAAAGAAACACCAAATGTATGTGGAAAGGAAAAACCATGGGCAAATGAGAATAAATATATTATCTTAAATATAGATAGACCATGACCCTTAGTAAAAATCCTAAAAATTCATGATGTCATATTGTAAAACTTTTTCGGTCAAAACAAATAAAATTCGCATTATCCAACTCTAAATAATTACGCTTGATCTTTTGTAAATTTTTTTTTTTTTTTTTCAGTGTTCTTTGCTCTGAGTATGGTGGGCTAGGTGTCTCAGCCAGACTCTTGTGTAAAGCTTAGGTTGTGCTGCTTCGGTACTTCGTAATTCTTAATTTGTGAGATCAGAAATAGACTCCAGTTGCAGGTCTGGAAAGAGACTAACAATTGTAAAGGGAGACATCAAGTTTCGCCATGTCAGTTTCAGGTATCCCACCAGGCCTGAAATCCAAATTTTCAGGGATCTTTGCCTGACTATTCGCTCCCGCCAGGTAGCTGTACTAACACTTGCAGCAACTTAGTTTCTTCTTGCTCTTTCTTCCCCCGGCTTCCTAATTGAAATCCATCTATGTCTCCTGTTTCTCATACAGTTGCCTTGGTTGGAGAAAGTGGGAGTGGGAAGTCGACTGTAATCCCATTACTGCAGAGATTTTATGACCCTGATTCAGGTCGGATCACACTGGATGGGGTGGAAATACAGAAGCTGCAGCTGAGATGGCTGAGGCAGCAGATGGGTCTGGTTGAGCCAGGAGCCAGTGTTGTTCAATGACACCATCCGTGCCAACATTGGATATGGAAAAGAAGGAAATGCGACAGAGGCAGAAATCATAGCTGCTGCAGAATTAGCCAATACCTACACAAATACAGTAGTTTATTAACAGGTATTATTTTCAGCTACAAGACTCGAGTGGTGTCAAGTAAATGAGAAAACGAGAATAGGAAAAAGAACAAAAGATGAAAACAAATAATAGGGGTACCTAGCGTGGGGTCCGTTGTTACCTTGATCGTCTGACCTTTGGGGCATCGACGTTAATGTCAACCCGCAAAAGGCTGATCCGCGATTTATGGATCATGTCAGTCTCCGATGATTAAGTTAGTGTTATGAAGAGTAAAGAAGAAGAAGTTCATACAGTTGGGATTGCATACCTTTTAATCATGGGAATCCTTCTGATTTATAGAAAGCGGTTCACAAATCCATCCCCCTCTTTCTTCATAAAGAATCTCCTCTTTTTTAGGAACAAAATCTTTTTTTCCTTATCAAAGACTAGTTCTTTCTTATCAAAGATTAACCTTCCGAGAAGTAAGGGATTTGGAAACTAGAAAATTCGTGGATAATACCTTTTGCGTATTTCCCGCCTTTATCCATTCGTCCATAGCGAACTTGTCGTAAGGTGAGGATGGCCAAACAGGACTCGAACTCTAGACAAGCCGCCTTGAGTACTTCGCCTCCTCCTCCTGAGGACACCTTGACTTTCTCACAGATAGGCCTCCGTATTTCCGCCCAGGTAGTGCCTATCGCTTTTAATTTGAAGGTGGGCTTGTGCCAGCTTCTCATCACAGCAAAATTTCCGAGATCGAAGTGGATCTGGAGCATTAGGCCCATTGAGCAGTGGGTTTAAAACTCATGGTACTTACAATGCCCCCTTTTTTCCCGATTAGAATTTTATGCTTTTCTAGTTGAGGAAAATACTGTAGTACTAAATGTTTAATGTGGAGAGTTGAATATAAGGGGGCAATGCTCTCGTGGGTTTAAAGCGTGTGAAACACACGCTTCCCAGAATATATTCGACGCATTTTGTTTCGACAACGCATTTAATGCGCTTATTTGATACTTTACCAAATAGGGTATGGGTTGTAATACGGAGTCTTGTTTTTATTTTCTACGAGTTTTCTAATTCTGCGATCTTGCCTTTTGCGTTTCGCGAACTTTCGCTGAAAGGAGGAACCACGGGAGACTCTTAACTCTTAACCGATGGCCGTGGATCCACAAACAGAGTGTTCGCATCTCAAACCTTATTTTTATCGTTAGTATATTTGAGTGTCTTTGGTGGTTGGGAGCGTCCCATTAGGTTCTGCAAAGGTTTTCAGTTCGTGTTTTCCTAAGTTTTGTTACTGGTGGGATGTAAAACCTTCGAGGGTGATTTCCTTCATCTTTTTAAGGTTTCGTTTCCACCTTCTCAAGCTAATCTTTAACATCGTAACTATCTTTGTTTTTATATGGCGGGATGGAAGGAGAAACAAACTTTCTAATGATCAGAATGGAAGAGTAGCCTCGAAGCATTCTGACGTTGTTATGTTTGGAAAGACTAAGTTATGATTTTGAAAATATTGATCTAGATATGGCAGTGTTTATGTTCAAGATGATCTTATGTTTCACTGAGAGCAGTTCGGCGCAAGGCTTCCTCCCTCGATCGTCGCTAGTGAAGCGGGTTTTTCACTTTGCAGGGCACCTCCTGGCTCCGATCTCATGCGAATGTTTTGAGGTCAAGTGGAAGTACATGGTTTGCTAAACTCTACCTATCAATTGGACATCTCGATAGTGGAGATATGTTTCATTTGCACTTTGAAAAACTGGGATCGGGGCCACTATCTATGTTGGCCCACAGGTCTCGGCTACAATTTATAGCAAGCTCCACAACTCCCCCAAACGGAGGCGAGAATTTGTCTTAGTTAAGGGCTCGTGACGGCCAAACTTAGGCTATGGGAGACTCTTTTGATATGAATCAATTCATCTCATTCCCAGGTCTATTTTAGTTTTGATGTAACTCATGTTTGTCTAGGCGGTCTTCTCTATTGACATGTCCTTGTTTTTTTTTTTTTTTTTTTTTAATGATTCGTAGCGAGCACGAGGCCAAGACCGGGTGGTCGACCTTCAGGTAGAAGGCAAAGACTTGTCCAATGGAGTTGCTTGAGATCACGGAAAGGGAGTGTAGCCACGAGCTCCTTCTGTTTGTGAGGAATCTACAAGAGCTGGGCGCCAGTCCTTTCCCATACATAGTGCTCATTCTTCCCCATCCACTACCTGCCGAGCTTGTGAAGGGTGAGCTTTTTGTCCTTGCGGACCTCCTTAAGGCGTCTTGGGGAGCTGCCCTTGACGGAATCCAGCTCAGGAACCTCTTCTTGCCCGGACTACTGCACTTATCGCGTAAAATCCCCTGCGGCACACTTGAGTTACCTTTGGCGGGGCGGATTGACCTACCCCCCCAAGCGGAGAAGAAGAAGAAAACGAAGACCATATAGGATAAGGTTATCGGTGGGGGATTGAAGGGGTTTGTGGACTTGACGGATCTAACAGTTAGCGAGTCAGTTGAAGAAAGGGAGGTCGAGTTGTCTAGCCTCGCCGTTAGATTTGCTGGGCGGATACGCAAATGAGCTGCCAACGCTCATGAAGAGACTACCCAGACTCTGGTCGACGACAAGAAAGCGCTTTAGGTGCGGGTCTGTTGGGGTTCAGATCGGCTATTGATTTAATTAGTTCTCCAGTGCATCCTAGTGTCTATCCAGCTTTGGAGGGTGGCGCCTAAGTACTCCTGGAGGTTTGACTAATGGCTTTGGAGGATGGGGCTCCAGTAGAAGAGCCTCCTTGGCCGGCGGAGTTGCGAGCAAGGCCCTTCACAGCGTAGAGCGGGTGGCCCACACCGCCTCGGGCCAGATGGTGTAGTCTCCTTTGGGCCCCCGGAGGTGAGGCCGTAGTGAGCGATCCTTGGCTCATCACGTCGAGCCAATAGCGGGTGGAGGCGAGTCCAGCAAGCCGGATGTCTGACTTTTTGATCGGAAGTTGCCGTTGCTTGTCGAGAAAATGTAACCCTTTCGTGAGAGGATTCTTGGTCGCGCACATGTGTGCGATCTGCTCGCGGTACTGCCAGATGGTGGCTCGTTAAGAGTGCTCATCCCCTTCCCCTGACTACCTAGATAAGGGGGTCCTATCGGCGTAATGGTGAAGGCGGCATGTACTCCTCGGCAATCACGACTTCAATGGGGCGGCCAGAAATTTGGTATGGCAGACTTTGAGCATGTGTTTTATGTTGTTATTTCCTCTTAACCGCTTTTTTATAACGAGCCACGTCCATGGGTTCGGAACATGGCTTGTTGACATAGGAGCTTTAGGCTAGGAGTTGGAGGGAGACAGAAGCTGCGACTCTATCTTTGAGTGCATACTTCTAAGCATCGGACCCTAGAAGAATCTCTTAGCGGGACCGAGTTCTGAGTGCAAAATGATAGGAGACGAAAGGCTAAGGAGACCAGTTAAGTAGCGGGTGCGAGAAGAGAGACCGAGGCTAGGGAGGAAGGTGAAGAGTTTCAGAAGCATGTGACTAGTGGCCACAAGGCAAAAAACGGGTGACACATCTGGTCTTACAGGATGTGTGGCTCTGAGAGAAATCCGGGCGCGATAGGAGGCGGAGGCCTGGGTGAGGCCCGCGCACAGAGAGTTGAGGACGTCTCTCCCTCTTTGGAGATCGTGACCCAGGGCCAGTATCCTCTCTCCCATCACAAGCCAAGTGGAATGAGGAGGCCATGGAGGAGGATTACCATAATGCCTTGGAGGTCATTTTTGCCTACGGCTACGGATGTTATGTTTCAAGCTACAACATCTAGCCAGAAACTTGACAATGGCGTGATTGCATTGTTACCTTGATCGTCTAACCTCAGAGATCAGCGAGCGATGTCGACTTGCAAGTCCGTTGATGGTGGGCCTGCTGCCTCTCCGATGATTAAGTTAGCAAAAACACAGAGAGAAAGAAGAAGAAGTTCGTACACTTAGGATTGCATACCTTTTCATCATGGGAATCCTCTTGATTTATAGAAAGCGGTTCACGAATCCCTCTCCCTCTTTCTTCGGAAAGAATCTCCTCTTTTTTAGGAACAAAATCTCTTTTTCCTTATCAATACTAAGTTTCTTCCACTTATCAAAAGTGTATTCTAAGTAAGGCACTTGTAGGAAACTAGAAATTAGTGAATAAATACCTTTGCGTGTTTCCAGCTTTATCCATTCTTCCCTGCTTGAACTTCTTGTAAGTAGGAGGATGGCATTGGGGGCTTGGAACGCACTAGGCAGTGCCACTGAGGGTGGCCTCAGGGAGAGGTTCTGAATTTTCATAGATGGACCTGTGTTTAAAACCAGATGGTGCCCTGTCGGTTTAATATGGAAGGTGGGCTTGCAGGGGCTTTGCTCATCATTAGAGGCTGAGAAGTCTGGGATCGACGAGCTAGGCACTTGAGCCGTGTGAGTGATTTAAAACTCATGGTACCTTAAGGGTCAGGCCTATAAGTATTTGTTATGGGATTTCCAGCAGCTACATAAGGAGAAGAATTTCTCCACGTCGATGCTAAAGTAGGCCTTTCCCTTTGTGGATGAGAGTGGCCTTCGAGTACCATGATCTTTAGACCTACTATATTGGGGGGGCCTCTTGACTATTGTGAAACGGTCCAAACCCTTACCGTGTTAAAACTGGGCATTGCCCAGTGAAGTCTTAGAAGCCGTGATAAAGTAAGGGGAGATGCCCATATCTTAATTTAGGGTGGCAAATCATAATTTTAAGTCCCCCAGACGGGCATCCTACCACATATAGGAAGTTTGTTTTTGGTAAGTATATAAAGGCAGAAAATATGTAAAAGAGATATTTATCAACGGATTTCCCAATTCCAAATCTTTTGTTTCTAGGAAGATTAATCCGTGATAGGGAAGAAGAGATTTTATCCCTAAAAAAATTGAGATTTTATCCACTAAAGTGAGAATGTTTGTAGACCGCGCATGAAGTAGAGATGCTCCCTCTGAGGTAAAACAATTCCAACCACATGAACTCTTCATTTGCTTTTCTCCATCTTGTCTTGACTTGTCATTGAAAACGTGGTCGTGCCCACCGCACGTCAGGATCACCTTTTTGTAAGTTCACGTTAACGTTGTTGATGCTTTCAGAAGATTTTGGAAGCGATCAAGGTACTTACAATTGGTATCATATGTGGAAACCGAACATAAAGTCTCGTCTACAAGTTGCAAGGGGTTGGCTTCAACGATTGTCTAGTAGCCCTTCATCTCCTAGAACTCTGCCAGTTCACTTTACATGGTTCACACGAGCGATCCCTTGATGTTAAGCAATGGGACGATGCTAGAAGGTCGAATTCCTCAATGGTGCCAGGAGATGGAGAAGAAACAGAAAAAGCAAGCAAGACAGATAAAGGAGTTGCAAGGTCATGTTGAACACCTGCAGCGTGAGAATGACCAATTGCGAGCCCAAATAGAAAAAAGTCGCGATCTTGGAAAATATGTATGAGATAGCGGTTGAGTTATTACATCGATCGATATCTGATGGAAAGGCCGGCCATGCGGCTGATGTGATGCTGACCGTGATAATTTGTCCTTGGGGGAATTCGATCTTTGAGTCTCTCGTGAAAATAATGCGAGATATACAAAGGCTGGAAATCGCGCAGAGGCCTTCACATCACCAGGCCTTCGGTGATGCCGTTAGTGGCACATCGTGAGACGAAGGCGAGCGGGAGCGGGACCGACAGTTGGAGCCCTTAGGGCAGCATCAATATTGCCCACAGGAATGATGCCACTTGTATTGCCTGCAGGAATGATGCCACTAGTATTGCCTATAGGCATGATGAAACCAATGCCGCTTATACATCACGCCTTTGAATTAGAGCCCGACTTTCTATATAGCACTACATCCTTGCTTCGGAGACTTGATGACATGCTCTCTACGCCCTGAGGGCAACACATTCTTGACTATGAGCCACCTCAGCGGGTTTTACCATACCGACTTTCTACGTTTGATGGCTAGCGTGCCTTACGATCATATGCTCCACTATAATCCAAACGTGATACTAAATGCCGTGGCTGTAGATTTGTGTCTGAAGTATTCCTAGGTAGTTTACAGGGCTGCTGGTGTACTGGTTTCACAAGCTCTGAGCAATTCAATAAGTCGTTGATAAACTATGGATTTGCATTTATATCCTGATATCTTTGCTCGGTGCGACAAAAGAGGAACATTATCTCTTTGCAGACTATTCTACAACAGGAAGGGGAGTCTATTATAGATTTCATAAGGAGGTTTGGGCAAGCCATCCAACAGGTAGAGTCATATAGCATGGAAGCGGTCCTCCAAAACTTTAGGAGAAGCTTTGGACCATCTACTCCCTTCTTCCAGTCGATGTCTTTAGACCCACTAGCGACAATGGAAGAGTTATACATACGGGTTGATAAATTACTCAATGTTAAGAGACGATATCCGTGCAGCGACGCTTAGACTATCATGATTACGAACCATTGGCCAGGAAAATAAATTCGTCTGAAAGAAGCCATCTAAGTCCAAGGAAGATAGAGGCGAGAGGCAGAGCGGTTCAGAGTGATCGGAGTCACAAAGAGGAGAGCTTCCCCCGATTCTTGCCATCATTCGGAAGCACTTGAAAGTTTAAGTGAAACTTTGCACCCGATCTAGACGGATCCTTCCCGAAAAAGCAGGATCCTTTAGCGGTGTAGATTATCATAGAGATCATGGGCATGAGACAGAAGGATATCGAAGCCTAAAGTTTTGGTGGAAAAAGGATTTGTCAAAATTTGGACACCTCGAGAAGTATGTCAAAAGTGACCAATGGAGAGGAATCAGGGCAAGCAATATATAGAGTTACAACCAGAGTAGCAATCCTGACAGAATCCAAACCAACCATAAATTATATTCTAGGCGACCCGTCTTACGACCAGTGTCAATCAAAGTGCTAACAGAAGAAGCTCTTAAGAGCTACCACAGTTAAAGTTAAGGTTAACGCTATCCACACAGAAGGCGGCCATGAAGAAACTAAGCCAATAGATGGTCCCATATCCTTTCCTCTTGTCAACCTAAACAGGATCATTGTAGCCCACTATGATGCATTGGTGCTCACCCTATGTATTAACGGTTTTGATGTCCACAGAGTACTGGTAGACCCTGGCAGTGCGACAAATTTATTACAACTACCAGCCTTCAAGCAGATGAAACTTTCCTTAGGTATGCTAAACTTAGCCGAGCAAATCCTCTCCGGTTTTAATGGAGCAACTATCGTAACGCTAAGAGATGTCGTGCTCCCTGTAAAAGCAAGGACAATCACTCAACAAGTTTTGTTCTCAATTTTCGAAGACTTAGGGCCTTACAATGCCATAATAGGGTAGGCTTGGCTGCACTCGATGAAGGTTGTCCCTTCGACCTACCACCAAATGGTCGGTATTTGATGGCGTTAGAGCGGGTTGACCCTTTTAAGGTCGGCTAGCCCGCGCGACGAATGTTATCAACTATCCATGTAGGAGCAGAGAGAGGAGAAGAACTCTAAAAATCCTTCCCTCGAGAAGATCATTGCTATAGCAATCACGGAGTCCCCACTTAGATTAGGGTGAGAGAGGGTCCAGCACAGTGCGGATCCATGGAAAATGTGACGTTGGACGGGCAGGAAAATTCACTTACATCAATTCTCTTCTATCCAATGAAGAAAGGGAACAGTTACAACTTATTGAGAGCAGGTTTCATCAAAGAAGTAAAGTACCTCAAATGGCTGGCCAACATGGTGGTGGTTCAAAAGAAAGGCATTAAGTGGCGAGTATGTGTAGATTACACTGACCTCAACGAAGCATGCCTAAAATATAGCTTCCCCTTACTGTCATTTCTGAACGCTTTCTCTAAATATCATTAGATTCCCATGCACCCGTCTGACGTAGAGAAAACGGCCTTCATTACACCACATGGGTTATATTGCTACAATGTGATGCCTTTTGGTTTGAGAAGAATGTGAGGAGCAACTTATCAAGGTTGGCAGTAAGCTAAGATATTGGAGCCGCTGCAGAGGGAGAAACCATGGAGGTCTACATCGACGATATGATTGTAAAGTCCAAAAGCGTGTCGATCACCAAGCATCTGCAAAAGGACCTTTGAGTTGTTACCCGAAGTATAGCATGAAACTTCGACCCTTTGAGAAATGTGTGTTGGGATCGATTCGAAGCAAATTTTGACATGGTGACTGAGAGGATAGAGGTAATCTATTCAACTCAAAGCTATAATGGATTCTCGTATTCCTACCTCCTATTAAAGGAGTACAACAACTGACTAGTCGGCTGGCAACTCTAAGGCAATTCATATCTCGCTTCATAGATCGGTTAAAACCCTTGTTTATCACTTTAAGGGGCAAAAAGGACTAGTTGGAATGAGGAATGCTATCAAGCTTTCATGGCGATCAAACAATATCTTACCGAACCGTTAATTCTAGCTAGCCCAGAAGCAGACGATACACTCTATCTTTACTTAGCAGTTTCAAAAGTCTCAGTAAGTGTAGCTTTGTTCAAAGAAGATGAGCGAAAAAGAGGCGAATGATAACCGTAAGCAAATCTACATCTGAGTAAGCCGATATACCCATCTCAAGCGACCTTTGGCCTCCGTGTGGCAATTAAGAAGCTTCGCCCCTATTTCTAGGCACACCCGATCGTTGTGATAACCAATCTCCCCTTGCAAAGCACTATACAGAAGCCTAATCTATCAGGGAGGATGGTCCAGTGGGCAATTGAGCTAAGTGAATTCGGTATTCTATGAGGCCCAAGCAGGGTCTCGTTGAAGGTAACCATCCAGCCCACGGACATACTTTGGTCAAATGTATACCTAAACTTTGATACTAAACTAGTATCAAATAGCTATGGATATCGAGTAACTCGATGCCACGTCGTTATGTCCCACTTATCAGGATCCATTTATCCATATTTAAAGTTAAAATATTCAAAATTACATTTAAAATAGTCGGTAAGATTTCGATCACGACCTCTTACAATTATTATATATCAAAGCTGGGTGTTCCATGGTTTTACAAAAGGATTTATCAAAACCACTGTTGACATTCTTCTGATTGCGAGGCCTCAGATGGCGTCGTCCATCGATGTACACCCTACACCTAAAATGTTTTCCCGTATAGGGTGAGCCACGCCCAATAGAGAATATTTTATACAAGGAGAAGCTGCTCCCCACCTAAATTGCACATGCAATGGTTATGTTCCCTAGGTTCACATTCACATTCCAAGTAAAAACATGTAATTTCTACTTTGGAATCCTACATATCATGCCATGAAATGAGATGAGACTCAATCATGTACCATGCCCTGAGTCCTTATAGACTTCTAACATTGCAAGTCTTTCTTGGCTCACACAAAAATACGAATGCTGTGTGATAAAATCAAATCATTTGGGGATTACATCGATGATCATTTGCAAAACAAATTCATTTACTTTCAAACCAAAAGCCTTTTTGATGTTACACCTTAATGATCATTTATATACAAAACTCATGTGTCTTTTGTGGGCAGCGAATTTTGGTGTCATCGTGGAAGCCATGCGCCTAAACACTTTCCACGGGCTTTGCCGTTTGATATGTATAGCCACAAATACGGGTCTTTCACTGAGGTATGTCCCCCTTGTTCATTCACCCAAACCTGAGTTTTCTTTCTATTTTATTCAGCTAGTGCGACTACGTGAACCGTCGACTTTTCAGCCTGATCAATCACCAAACCACGGTGTTGATTTTTCAATCATGCACTCACACTCATTCAATGTCGATGTCCCAATGCATATGCAATGCGCAATGCCTTGATTACATGTTATATCATACCGCATGTATAATAGATGCTACATAGACAACATAATCCACACACCGCTCCAAGTGGCATCATGGAGCCAATCACATCACTTTTCTGACTATACTTCATTTCATTCATGTCAATATATCATGCACGCATATATCAATATCAACATATCATTCTATGTTCAAGCAATGACACACACACAATCAAGCCATGTAATGGTCCTTTGCACATAGAAATTCATCACATGTCAGCCATTCAGAACACATGCGAAACATCAAACATGTCACTCCTTAGTCAAGCTGTGACACTCTCAAACCCCGGTCTACAATGGCCTGAAGCAAGCCACAAACAATCACAAATTAGGCCACAAAACCGACCCCAAATAAGCCATGAACCTGAGCCTCAACCTGATGTAGCTTCTTTAGGAGTACTTCTGCTTTGCCTAGCGAAGTGGTTTGCCTAAGCGAGAAAAACACACTGAGCGGACCAAAAACTCCTCATTTCTTTTTGTCTCAAATTCGCCTAGCGTACATACCTCTGTGGCAGACCTTTGCCTAGGCGGGAGCTCACTCCCTTTACTAGCGAAGATCGCTTTCTGCTGAAGTATATTAGCCCTCGCTAGGCATACCGGAAACTCCCATTTCTGTCCAAGGGGTTCGCTGAGCGAGATCATCAAATCTGAGCAGTCTAGAGAATACAAGCTCCATCAAGCTTAAACAAACCTGGGAATGAGAAAGACTGATTCAATTCAAATGGAAGCCCTGGAGAACCTAGCGTCTCGTACCATGGACCTTTAACTAAAACAGCAGGTGCCGAGTCTGAGGGAGTCCGGGAGCCCAGTTACAAATTGCAGCCAGGGGCTATGGGCCGACATAGATAGGTGGCCCACAATCCTAAGCTTCAAAATGTAAATAAAACAAATATCTACCTGCAAAATATCCAACTGGTAGAGAAAGTTGCTCTGCTAGACTTGTGAATACGAAAGGCGATTCAGATGTATAGAGTGTAGAGTGACCTGATAAAGTCTGGCCTTGCCAAAGACGGGATAAGTGAAGTCCGGCAACAAAGCGCTCTCAAGTGAAATAGCGGCATTATGCGCCCCTCATAAGTTGGTGAAGTGATAAGTCAACACCTCGGTACGATGTGATGAGACTTGTTGAAGGATCTGATTCCTTTACAAACATAGCGACAACCTTGGCCCTACTTCTGAGTGGGCGTTTCTCGAGAGTCCCACCTCTTACACGGCTTTGTGTGTGAAAGCCTCTCATGACCTCTAGCCATTGCGGGCAAGCAAACAAAAAGGGGATCGAGCTTAGAGCGGCAAATACGACAAAACCCTTAAAAGACGAAGAAATGCGAGTACAGTTTAATAACCCACTAGTGACAAAACCTAAGAACCCTGAACCAGGAACCTTATCAAAACCTAATGAGATGTCTCTAAGCAGACTTACCCCCCACACTCGAGGCTCTGACATCATCCACTTTAAGAACCCCAGACGAGCGATGTTCGCTCCTCAGTAAGCACAAAAACTTTCTAACCCGAAAATATATGAGAGCCGCATAAAAGAAAACGATACTAAGCGCAGTTTTGAAAAAACGCGGAAAATTGAAAGTTGTCAAGGAAGGGATCTCCGATGTGATTAGCAAAACAAAAAGCTGCATAAGAACAAAAAGAAAGGAAATTGCAATAGAGCAAATATCTTTGTGAAATCGTAAAGAAAGCACTTCGGGCTGACCCTCCATATAGGGGCAAAACATCAGCGAGCGCATTAAATGTATGCGTTAGGACATCATGCGCCACAGACATGTTAAGAAACGTGTTCCCATGCGCTTGGTATCCAAACGTACTCTACCTTACAACGCGTTCAATATACGCATTAATTCTCCCAATCGTTTCAACTTTCTGCACCTAAGGTTTAAAAACACAATATTTTCCCCCGACTGAAAAAACACAAAATTCTAGCTAGGGAAAAGGGGGGCATTGTGAGTACCATGATCTTTAGACCCACTACTCAATGGGCCTAGGGCCCTCTTGGCCAGCATTGTGAAACAGTCCAAGCCCACTTACCGTGTTAAAACCAAGGGGCACTACCCAAGCGGGAAAGTCTTAAAGCCCGTCTGAGAAAGTCAAGGAGTCTTCCCATAGACTAGCTTTCGGACGGCCCGTCTAGAATTTTAAGTCCCCGAGCCAGCTATCCTACCACATATGGGAAGTTCATTATGGATAAGTATATGAAGGCGGAAAATATGCAAAAAAAAATATTTATCAACGGATTTCCTAGTTTCCAAATCCCTTGTCTCTCGGAAGATTAATCCTTGATAGGGAAGAAAATATTTTATTCCTAAAATTAAGCGAAGATTTTTTAACCATGCCCTATAAATCGAAAAGATCTCCCACGAGGTAAAACAATTCCAACTGCGTGAAGTCTTTGCTTCTTCTTCTCCATCTTGTGTTGACTTAATCATCAAAGAGCATGGTCGGTGCACCACCGCCAGATCACCTTTTCTACAGGTTCACGTTGTGTTGCTGATGCTCAAAGGTTCCGACGATCAAGGTTCTTACAGGCCTTTGTTTCGACCAATAAAATTGGTTTTCTTTTCAACCAATGGAATCCACTCGGGAATCAAACATTTGTTTATAAATAGGCTTCGAGGAACATAATCAAATGGAAATTCCAAGATATTAGAAAGAGTTCCAAATATCATTCTTTCAATCACAGAGAGTTGAAAGAATAGGTGTGAAACAATCAAGGTTATCACACCTGGGAGAGTGGTAAGAAACATAGTACTCCATAGAGAGAGTACTGAGAGGTAAAACTGAGAGGATTATCTGCATATCCTAGGTGTGTGACATCTTGTGCCAGTTTCATTTCATAATGGATTATTTTCTCGGATTTTCCACGTGAAGGTTTCTCTCATTTTGAGGGTTTTACCACGTTATATCTGGCATCATTATTATCTTACAATCTTATTCTCACGAAGATTAAACGAATCATCCAGCTACACTTTCATTTCGAAAGGTTGGCATAGCCACCCATTTGTTGCTTTTATTATGTGGATTAGCCCAGCCTCCCAAACTGCTTATTTACATTTCCATGGATTGGCACAGCCACCCAACTGATTATAATTTTGATGACTAGCATTGTCACCTAAATGTTTATTTAATTTCCTGTGGATTGGCATTGCCACCTAATTGTTGCTAGCAATTACAGTGGATTGGCAAAGCCACCCAAAATGTCTTTGTTGTAATATTAGCAAATTCGCTCACAATCTGACAACAAGTATCAAAGCGTGGTTCGAGTTTAGGTGGAATCATGGCCGAAAGTTATTCAGTACCATGATTAAATTGACCCATGACAAATTATTCATTATAGTCTATATGATGGAGGAGGATCTCCTCGATTGTAAGGATTTATATGATCTTTTGAGGAGATAATTCCAAACCGAATGACATGAGTAAATGTTGATTAGAAGAAGTTGAAGAAGAAAGCATTGGGTACCATTCGCCAATGGGTGGACATCAGTCTCTACAATCATGTTGCCAAATAGAAAGATCCACACACTCTTTGGAAGAACTTTAAAACATATGCAGGGCAAAGAACGCACAAGCAAAGATTTCTTGATCACGAGGCGATAAATTTAAAGCTGAGGAAGGCGATCAGTGCTTGAGCATTTAAGTGATTTCGAATGAATGATCACGCAGTACCAGTTGTAGGTCTCTTGATGTTGAGACTCGAGCATGCTTGCTACTTGGCTCATTGCTAGATAGTTTGAACACTTTGGTGGTATCTCTGGGAAATTCAACCCCAGAAGGAAAAGTCACATTGGCTATGGTTATAATAGCCTATTCAATGAAGAAATTCAAAGGAAAGACTTTGTGGGCAATGACACACATGCCCTTGTCACGGAGAACAGGGGTCGAAGCAAAAGCAGAGGATCATTTGGGCATAACAAGTCAAGAGGCAGATCCAAGTCTAGAGGGAAAATAAATTGTTATCACTGTGGTAAAATAGGTCACATGAAAAGGAATTGCAAGATCCTGAAGCAATGTAATACCCCAAATTATACCCTAACGATTTTTATAAACATGTTTTTTGGTATAATAAAAGTAAATATATATATTTTGAGAATAGAATAATGCTAAAAATAAGATAAGAAAAATATAGGAGTGTCTGAGAGTTAAAGATAAGTTAGTGGTACCAATTGGGGACCGAAGGGTCATATGCAAGAAGATAATATGCCAAAAGTAGGATTTTGATAAGTTAAATTGAGAATAAAACTAGAAATGAATGACCAAAATGCAAAAATGGAAAATTAGGCAAAGGGAAAAATTAGGCAAAATTGTATAAGGCCAAGCATGGCACTTTGTTAATGAAAAGGAAAATATCTTCATTTGGTCTAAAATGAAGTAGGGCAAAATCGGTGAAGAGGAAGAGATAAAAAGAAAGAAGAGAAGGGAGAAGAAAGAAGAAAGAAGAAAGAAAAGAAAGAAGGAAGAAGGAAGGAAAAGAAAAGCAAAGGTATGGAATGTTTGGAACTTTTGTATGGATATGTAAGGAATTTTGGTGTGAATTTGTGTATGGAACTTGTTAAGATTTTGTATGGATACTTGTTTGGGGGTTTGGAATACCTCTTTTTGTGTAAAATCCTTGTTTGGAATGGTTGTTTGGTTTGGTTGTGATCCTCAATGGGGAAAATTTTGTATAGAGAAAATGTTGGGTTTTAGGGGAGATGTTGTCCGTTTTTTTTAAACCCATTTTTTTTTTTTTTGGTCATAACTTGGTCATCACTCATCCAAATTGAGTGATTCAAATTTTTGGATAAACTATACTTCTAGGAGAAAAAATCTCCTTGAAATAGGTGTATGCAAATTTGGACCCCGGTGTACCCATAAAATTCGTCAAAGTGAGGCTCTGTTTTCAAGTCAAAATTGATACAGTTTTGGGTTTCGGAACAGTTTTGGTATTTAGGCCATAAGTTGAGTTTCACTCATCTAAATTGAGTGATTCAAATTTATGTGTAAACTAGACTTCTAGGGGAATAAATATTCCTAAAATAAGTATATCCAAATTTGGACCCATAAAATTCGTCAAAGTAAGGGAACAATTTTGTCCCTGAAATCTGTCTCATAACAGTCCCCTGAACTTGAGTAATTCCGGTTGTTTAAATCATAACTTGAGTTATACTGGTCCAAATGAGGTGATTCAAATTTCTGTACAAACTAGACATTTGGGAGAACAACTTTCATGGAGAATTATGGTCAGATTATATTCTCTGACGTTCACAGAAAATTTTCAAATATAGGACACAATTCCATGTCTTGTTCTAAGCGTCGAGGAGCAATTTTGAATGTTTTAGACCATATCTCCCACGATTAAAAGTCAGAATGAGATGATCTTTGAGCAATGAAACATAGACATAGGGATATATTAAATAGAAGATCACTTTCTCTAACAATCCCGTTTACAGGGTCAAAATTGTAGTCGATAATGGACTTGGAAGCTGCCTCGAACTGTTCAGGAAAAATTGGTTATGAAAACTAAAATTGTATAAAGGTTATATAATTGTATTTTTATATGAAATAATGCATCATAATAATATGATCATGATAACATATGTTATGAAAGTTAAAGAGAATACACGTATAATTTTGTTATTTGAAAAATAGAATGTAAATGTTTATAAGAGATTATTTGATAATGAATATCTCATAAGTATACATGATATCAGTGGTTATTCATGTATATGAGATATCTTTTTCTAATACCTGAAAGATTGTTAAGAAAAATAATAAAACCGATTGTCTGCTTATGACCGGGTAATTTGATAGATAGGCATGTACATAGGGATCACAGTGCTCTGCGACATACGGTTCTGAGATCTCGAGGCCCCATTTGGAGTCGATGACATAGATCTCGTTTGATCATTATAACATTTGGATTTGGGTCATACAAATAAAGATCATTGTCTCAAATGCAGTGATAATACCAGCCAGTATATACGAGTTTTTCGTGTCAGCTACAAGGTATTTCTAGGGCATGAAACATAAGATAAATGACAAGAATATGTAAATGGCATGACATGATCATGAAACATAACATTGCTATGTAGTGATACGTAAACGATTATAAGTACAAGAACAAAAACGTAAATAGAAAGATGATATGGAATGAAGCAGATAAGACGAATAAGTATGATATATGTACAAGTATATCTATAAATGATATATTTAAACATAAAATAAAGTATGTGTATATGTAAATAAATGTTAAAAGTTATATACAATTGTCTAAGTGTGATGACTTTGATTAGAGGTAAATCTATATATTTGTTCCACTACAGCTATAAACATACGGTGTTTCATCCGTGTAGGTACGAGGAAGAAGGAACTAGAAGCCCCGGACAATCCAGTCGGCAACAAAGGTCAACCTTGATACTAGGTCTTAAGCCAAAGCCTCTATGGTCTATTTTGTATATGTATTTGTTTTTGTAAACAATATAAATATTGTAAATGTTGAACACTTCCATATATGAAGCTTGAATATATTTTGTAATCTGCTGCTACAAAATATAGTACAAGTTAAATGTTTAACATTATATTGATGAACAAGCTTAAAGTTTATAAGTTTATAATAAACAGGAAAAAAAATGATGTCCACGCTTGACATCGGGTGTAGGGTTAAGGGTGTATAAGCAAGGAGAGCAAAGAGCCGGAAGAGGAAGTGACAAAATACTACCGCTCTGTAAGTACCAATGACAATGAGGTGACCTTACTTTGTAATTAAGAAGACTCTCACCTTCATTTGTTTGTTGCATGGAGTGCAAGGGGAGATTTGTAGGGTCAATGTAAATATTCTTTGGAGTTGTAGCAGCTACAAAAGGAGAAGAATTTCTCCACATCGATGCTACGTCGACTAACTCCCTTTTGTAGATGAGAATTGGCCTTTGTTTCGACCAATGAAATTGGTTTCCATTTCAACCAATGGAATCCACCCAAGGATCAAACCTTTTCTTATAAATAGGCTTCGAGGAACATAATCAAATGGAAATTCCAAGATATTAGAAAGAGTTCCATAGATCATTCTTTCAATCACAAAGAGTTGAAAGAATAAGTGTGAAACAGTCAGGGTTATCGCACGAGGGAGGTGGTAAAAACATAGAACTCCACAAAGAGAGTGATGAGAGGTAAAGGCGAGAGGATTGAGCATATCTTGGGTGTGTGACATCTTATACCCACAATTTCATCTCATAGTAGATTATTTTCTCGGGTGCCAAGTGGGTTTCCCTCATTCTGAGGGTTTTACCACGTTATATCGAGTGTCATTATTATCTTACCATCTTATTCTCTGAAGATTAGCTTAGTCATCCAACTGCACTTTCATTTCCCAAAGGTTGGCATAGCCACCCATTTGTTGCTTTTATCATGTGGGTTAGCCTAGCCTCCAAGTATTTATTTTTCGAGTAGTTAGCACGACCACCCAACTATTATAATTTCGAGAGTTGGCATTGTCACTTGAGTGTTTATTTGATTTCCTATGGATTGGCATTGCCACCCAACTGTTGATAACAATTACAATGGATTGGCAAAGCCACCCAAATATAACTTGTTTTAATACTTCATAGGTCACTCACAATCCCAACACATAGAAACCCTAAATAGGGAAAATGGGTCAAAGAGAAGAAATCCACAATCTAAAATATGGGTATAAGATTGGAGTATCGAATATTGTAGTGATTATGCTCTGGTGCAGTCTCCAAAAAGTTTGAAGCTCATGGCTTGTAGGCTAATGACCCAAGCCCATACATGTCAAGCCCGACTCCACCCTAATTATAGAAGGATTAGACTGTAGGCTTCATTTAAGGCCCGATCCGTGGGCCCTTAAGCTTGCACCCAAGCCCACCTAGAGGCTCACCCCAAGCCTTATATATATCATAACTCTATTTTTAATATATATAAATTTATTATATAAGTCAAATAAAAGTGCAATTTAGTTTGTGTATTAAATTCTAAACTTGAGGGAGAGGCTATGGAATGTGTTACGGGCCTCAAAAATAAGTGAAGCCTAGCTTAGCCTAGTCAACGAGTTCATTGGTTTGGGTTGAGCTGCATGCCTCATTTCTCCAATTCTAGGTGACTCGTCCTGTTGGAGATGCTTACCCACAATACCTCTTAATATCACAAAGTACCATAAATCCTCTCAATACTGAAGTATCAAGACTATCAAGGAAAAAACACTTTAAAATCCTAAAATGCTCCTGTGCCTTTCATTTCCACTCCAACGATCATAAAATTGAAACTATATCATATATTTAGAGGCATCCTGATAGGGCCTCAAGCCCAATTGGAGAGCCCAATCCCAAATACCGGCATGATAGGTAAGAGAATCTCTCAAGTTTAAGTACAACTCCATAATCTTATATGAAGCGGAGTGTGGTCGTATCGTTATCTTGCATGAGGCTTAGGAATCCGCGAATAGCATTCACTCTTAGTGGCAACCCTCTGGATAGCGATGCATCACAAGCAGCTTTGAAATGCGGGTAACCCTCTTCCAAGTGGCCCTTTCTGAAATTTCGTGTGATTCTTGTGGAAAGCGCGATGATGGGAGCTCACAGCCCTGTCGGAGAATTGACCCAAAACCGATTTGATAGATGGAGGAACCTCTCAAACTTTATATGAAACAGATGTGAGATGGTATACATTCCAAAACTAAATAGACCTATCAATCCAATCCCTTCATTAAAATATCTTACAAATCTATAATATTATATTGCAAAACTTTTTATTAGATCATGAAATCAATCTTTTATGTCTTTAACAGAAACTTTTTCGATCAAATCAAACACAATTTAACACAAACTTTTTCGATCAAAATCAAACCAGATTCACGTTATCGCTTTAACACATTCTCCACTCAAGTTTTATGATGACTGGGAATTGGTAAATGCAGGGTACGATACAAACAGTAGGTGAACGTGCGGTACAGTTATCTGGAGGAAAGAAGCAGAGAGTGGCCAATGCCAGGGCAGTGGTGAAAGGTCCAAAGATACTTCTACTTGATGAAGCCACCAGTTCCCTTGACGCTGAATCTGAATGGGTCGTCCAAGACGCCCTCGACAGAGTCATGGCCGGAAAAACCACTTTGGTGGTGGCGCACGGCCTGTCTACGATCAAAGGGGCTGATTCTATTGCAGTAGTCAAGAATGGAATGCTTGCAGAAAAAGGAAATCATGAAAGTTTGATGAATATTCAGAATGGTCTTTACGCCTCCTTGCTTGCTCTGCATGCCACTGCTTCGTCTCACTCTCACTGAGTTAGAACATTGAAGAAAGAAACTGTTTCCGAGAATTGTAATCGTAGGCTGTTTGTTTGGTGGGAATCCCTCTATGATATGAAAAGCATTTTCTAGGAAAATGGAATTTTCTATTTTGAGTTTTTGATCCATTCTAAAACAAGGATTCATTAAAGAAAATGATAAATTTTATTTAATTAGTTCATCTTTATCTTGATAATAAAATTTAAAAATATTTAAAACATCAACATCGGACTGGAACGGATGGGCATGCAGAAAGAAAATATATATATATATATATATATATATATATATATATATATGACTTAATCAGAGATAGAATCCAATTAGGTCAATTAGGAATATGCAAGATGGCAATTTTCAAATTTCAACTCTAATTCAAATTAATAATAAATAGATAAATATTTAAGTTAAAGCAAATTTTGAAAAAGGGTTATTCGGAAATATAAAATATGAATTGTTAATATATTTATATTTAATTAAAAACTATTTTATTTTATTTGGAAACATTGTAGAATTTTATTTTATAATCATTATATATATATATATATATATATCAATGACTTAATCAGAGATAGAATCCAATTAGGTATATGCAAGATGGCAATTTTCAAATTTCAACTCTAATTCAAATTAATAATAAATAGATAAATATTTAAGTTAAAACAAATTTTGAAAAAGGGTCATTCGGAGAATATAAAATGGTGTTAATATGTTTTATATTTAATTAAAAACTAATTTTTACTTGTAAATTTTATTTTATTTTATTGAAAAAATGTAAATTTTATTTATAATCAATATATATATATATATATATATATATATATATATATATATATATATATATATATATATCATATCTATATATATATATGTGGCTTAATCAGAGACAGAATCAATTAGGTAAGTACAGATGTGATTTCAAATTTCAACTCTAATTAAAATTAATAATAAATAGATAAATATTTAAGTTAAAGCAGAATTTTGAAAAAAGTTATTCGGAGAATTTAAAATGAATTGTTAATATGTTTTTTATATTTAATTAAAAACTAATTTTTACTTGTAAATTTTATTTTTATTTTATTTGAAACATTGTAAATTTTATTTTATAATCATTCTTTGTATTTACTAATTTTATAAATAAATGTAATTATACTGTCCCTATAAAATAAAACGTGTTAAAAATAATTAATTTATATTCTTAAAGTAAAATATATTATTTCAAAAGTAAAATATTATTTCAAAAATATATATATTTTATTAAAAATATTATCAAAATACGTTTTCCTTTTTTTTTATCTGAAGGATCTACTTTCCTTTTTTTTTCTTCAAATTCATCCATAGAAAACCATTTAAATTAAAAAAATAAAAATAAAAATAAAAAACTTTGATGAATATTTATTTCCAATGAAACGCCTATTGCTAAAAAGATTACAATCCCAGAAAAGGAAACAATTGTTTGTCCTATTTCCCCCTGGATTAGCTTACTACTTCGAAGGATCTTGACCGTTCCAGATTTGATTTTGATTACGATTTTCTTGGTAAGTTGACTTTTACTTGCCTTCCTTTCATTCTTATAAATATTTGATGATTGGTTTCAATCCTCAACCGACAGTGAGCAACTAGGGTTGATCTCTCTACATCAATAATATATCTTGATTTAGTAACCCATCAAGAAAAGTTATTCCACAGTTTTTGAATTTTAAAATTCATCATCTCTGTATAAAAAGGGTTGAACTGGGTTCTTTTTTTCCCTCTCTTCTCTTAGCCTTAACTTGACTACCGAAGAAAACCCACTGGTTGCATTAGAGTAACGGTATTGTCCTTTCTCCGGCAACTGTGATTTGTTCTTAATTGCCAGGAATTACATTAATAAGCGTTACCCTTTTTTCCTATTCTGATGATCTACTGTTACGATTGTTTTGAATGTTAAGAAGCATGATATTTGTATTTGAACCCCAATCCTATAAGTTTGAGCTTTAAAAACATGGTATCGGATTATGGTTGGCAGTGATTCTGGTAGGTTAAAAAGCTAGAAAATAATTAGGTGTTTTTTGTAAATTTTGGAATGACTTTTTAAATTTTGAGAAATCATCTTTGTTTTCTAGAAAAATACTTGGTGGGTGATTCTTATCAAAAGCACTTTGAAAAAAATTGGCACTACTATAAACTTGCAGGAGTAAAATGCAGTCTTTTCACTTTTCTACTCTATTTTCTTTCCCTTTACCTATTTTCTCACAGTTTATTGGAATCAAACATAGCCTAGAAGAAAGGATATATGTATGTCTGTATTGATTGTTTATAACCAGCAGTCTTAATTGACACTTTTATTGGCAATCAGGTTTAGGTGATTCTTTAGTGACAACTCTGAAGGTAAACAGAATGGGTCGGCGAGGTCAGCAAGGCTGCCAAGCTAGTGGTAAGAATCGACTCATATAGGTTTTCTTCATGGATGATTTACTTTCATGTTAAAACTTTATAATGTTAATTCCGTGATAATATAGTCTGGTGACAATTTTATTGTCCTTGTAGAGAAGGGAGGACAAGTTCCATGTACTACCAGATGACATGCTTTCTAGAATAGTCTCTTTGCTGCCATTGAAAGAGGCTGTAAGGACCAGCATCTTGTCAAAAAGATGGAGATCAATTTGGACTTCTCACTCTGAGCTCCGGTTTGATGCTGCTAGTGTACTTGGGATCAATAATTGCCCTGCTCTTATGTCTGAGGATCAACCTGAATCAAACAGTCAAATGCTGAGTTCCAAATTTGTGGAACGGGTTGACCAATTCATGAGTTATCGTTGCCAAGGACTCAACATAAACTATTTTTCTGTCCATTTTCCTTTAGGCAAGGAATTTACTTCTCACATTGATCAGTGGATAAGTTGTGCAGTTATGAAGGGAGTTGAAAATATTGATCTCGACTTGTCAGAGGAATTTCGGCTTGACCCTAAAAGGGAGTACACATCTTCAACTGAATTTCAAATTTATGAATTTCCCTGTTGGCTCTCTTCTGGCCCAGGGAGAAGTTGCACTCTGAAGCATTTGAGATTGGCTTCATGCCATCTCAGTGCTCTTCCAAAGCCCGAAACTCTCACCTCTTTGATCACTGTCGATCTCCATAGTGTGAGTATCAGTGATCAACAGCTACAGGATCTCTTATCTACTTCTTGTCATCTGGAACAGCTGAGTCTGTATGCATGCAATGGCCTTGTCAATTTGAAAATTTCTGCTCCGAACCTCCAGTTGAAGTTTTTAAGTATAAAGCACTGTTTCAGACTGGAGACAATTGAAATTCATGGTGCAGAGCTTGTTACATTTGAATATGGAGGCCACTTACCAAGTTTCTCGTTCAAAAATACCCCAAAGCTGGCTAAGGCTTCTCTAGATTTCGTTACCAGGATTAGTAGGATGGAAGGTGTGATGTATGCGCCTGAATTTCCTAGCGATCTACCTCCAATTGGAAACTCTAAATTTGATGTCAGTTTTGACTCTGAAGGTAGGAGCAAATTTTGAATAAATGAAACTCTTAGTATTTACAGAGTGATTAGAAAAATGGTTAATGATAATATTACTCCCGTCAAGACTGGATTTTTTTCCATTTGTAAGCTTACCACGTCATTATTCCTTATTGTCTTTAAGTCTTTTTTTCTTCTTCCTATTTCAGAATCTGCAGCTACCAGAAAATGGACCTATATTCACCAATATCAAGCAATTTGAGCTGACTGTTTTTCCGTTTGATGATGATGACAACCTCAGTTGGATTGGTTACATCCTGAAGGCTTTCCCTTTGTTGCAGAAGCTAGAACTGAATGTAAGTATGACTTTATCTTGTTATGAAAGAAATTTGACATAAGTTGATTGAGTTTAACATAGCTTAGAATGTTGCATGCCCTCGTTTTTCGATATATCTGGTTATTTCTTCTTTAAGAAATTTCCTTGATGGGTCATCATTCAGTTCTGATGTTGAAGTCAAATTAGAAAATGGGACTTTAATACTACCATGCTATTATTGTACTAGGAAAAAAAAATAAGGGAAGAAAGAAAGAGAAAATAACTTCAATTCCCATCTAACTTTTCTCATTCTCTTTTCCCTTGCAGTTGTACACCCCAAGCTTTGCCAAAGTACAAAAAGAGATCGAAAGGTCTGCCTGAATGCCCCCATAAGCATATCTCCAAATTACAGATAAATGGATTTTATGGTAATGAGCAAGAAGTCCACCTGCTGCGATATTTGCTTCATAATTTACTTGCACTTGAACTCCTGGTGGTTGCACCAATCAAGAAGGAAGGAAGATCTATTACTTGGGTTTCTAAACCAGAACGCCCATGGTGCAAGGCTAGACTGGATAGAGTATATGAGTGGCTTCTTGCAGTGCTCCCTCGAAGAGTCCGTCTGGAAATTTGGTGATCTTTTTCTGTTTTTAATCTTGTTATGCATTTTGCAGGCTATGTTGTTTTTTGTTCCATTTGAAAATGGTTGTAATAACTTAGGTAGGCAGAGAGGTCCTAAGAAGACCATTCATTGTATTATAGCTCAAACTAGTGAAAATTATTGGTCTTGTTCTATAAAATCACTTCGAAAATCTTCCTATGCGATGATTCTAATATTCGATTTGTCATTTTTAGGGGTTTTTAAGTACTTAAAGTTACGTCCATCATGTCTACCTCAAGTGGTAGAACGCTTGTCCATCATGTCTACCTCAAGTGGTATAACACTTACCATTTCAAACAGGCATAGAACATAGAGAGGAAGGTCCCAAGTTCGAGTCACAATGAGGACGGTTTATTACATTAAAACTAAAGTGTATTAAAAAAATACTTAAAGTTACAATTGGGAATGATCCATCATACCTAGCTCATGTGGTAAAACGTTCAATATATTAAAAAGGCAGGGCATATGGGGGAGGATCTTGGGTTTGAGTCCCAGTAATGATAGTTTACTATATTGTAACTAAAGTATTTAATGGTCAGAAAAAAAAAATGTTTGAGAATTCTACTCAACTAAGGTTTCACTTACAAACTAGTTCCTGTAGTAATTAAAGTATTTAGTGGTCAGAAAAAAATGTTACAATTGGGAATTCTACTCAACTAAGGTTTCCATTTACAAACTAGTTCCTCGGAGGATCCCAAGAGTGAATATGATCTGAGTAGCCATTACAGTTTGAGCAATCTTATTTTGTGAGAATGGAAAAGAAATGTGAAGATGGAATTGAAAATTTTCTAACTATTCTGCTAAAAGAAATTTGATGAAAGGCTCCCACCATATGCCCATGCTTTCAGCATAATAAAAGATCCCTAGTGGTTGTGCCTGAACATCTGAAAAATTCCCTCCAACAACCACCCATTTTCTATGCAAAAAAAATACAAAACAGGATTGCACATCACTCCAGATTCACATACAATTGAAACCAACTCCCTTATTTTACAAATCCATCTGATTTCTATATCAACACATTCCCATTTCTTCCTCATTTTTCATAATCCTTTGAGCAGCCTCATATAGAATCAGCCTTGATTGATTAGGCTGTTGATGGAGACTGCTACTGCAATCAGAGTTCTTCGGCCAACCCAGCATCATTTGACCCACAACCAATTAAAGATTCCCAAAAGATGTCTTCCAAATCATAGCTTTTCTTTCAGGTATCCAAAAACGGGGCCACTGCCCCCTCCTTTATCAAACACTCTTCCAGGGAACCCTACAAAAAAGAGAAAAAAAAAGAGGTGTGATTCCAGTACATATAAGTGTGAACAGGCACAACATTCCCCCGCGCCGCCACTATCACCACCACCTACATTCTACTACTCAACCACTTCGGAATTCATTTATCCCACCATAAGATATATGTTGTCATTTTCCTGAGAGTAAAATGTACTCTTTATACCATCATACTTGATCATGAATGGGTAACCAGGCTTGGCAAAATTTTATGACTTGCCAAAATATGGCTAACTCTATATGTTTTTTTTGTAGGTTTAGATTAAGTATAATTGTATTCAAGTCAAAATCATGTGACCCATATAAGTGTCAATTTATACAAAATTTATCCGTTTAATTATTACATCAATTAATATTTAATTCAAATTAACTTTATTTAATCCAATTAACTTATTTAATAAGTCATTTATGT
Source organism: Tetrastigma voinierianum (assembly GCA_016808115.1). Lineage (NCBI taxonomy): Eukaryota > Viridiplantae > Streptophyta > Magnoliopsida > Vitales > Vitaceae > Tetrastigma > Tetrastigma voinierianum. The sequence continues at coordinate 494,083 of JAEQBH010005742.1, forward strand.
TATTCATCATGCCTAATTTGAATGATAAAACATTTAATATTTAAATAAACAAGGACATATAAAAGGAAGGGATCTCGGATTTAATTGTGTCATGTTACCTAATTATTAACTAGGTCGTGTTTAAAGTTATTATTTTTACCTAATTAGTATTTGATCGTGCGTTCATATCAATGAATACTTTGGAATACATGTATATTTACACGAAAAAGGGACCCGAATTGCAACCCGTAGGTAAACTGGTAGTGTTAGATATCAAATGGCTTCCATTGGTACAGTGTTCCAAACCTGCTAATCAGTACTTTTAAAATCCGAACATAATGTATTTTTTGGTTTTTCCCCCATCTGAGCTACAAAAGGCTCATTATCAGTCGACACACATTGCTGTATCTAATCATTAGGAGACTCCATTGGTATGAGTCCATCATCAACCTCTTCCCTGTGTTGGCTAAGATATGAAACACGAATGACGAGTCACACATTTATGATATAAAACTGATTTTTTTAACGTAGCAGTTGAATCAGTCAGGGCCCAGATGCCGAAGGGGGAACCGATTTGATATGTGGAGATCCAGGTCTGGGGTCAGTGACAGATTTTACAAGTCATCAAATCCAACTATGAATATGAGTGAAGCAAAATTCTTGTAATGATACGAAGTAAAGTTGCTACATGGTTTTATTTGAAGTGGGGAAGAGGAGAGGAGAGACTAGCGAAGCTGTCTCAGTCTGATGTAGGGGATGTGTCTACATCCAAACACTAAACAAGAATTATCCGTTTATTTTATTGTTTTTATTTCTTAGTTATTTTTTATAGTCCTAGTTTACGTTTCTCTTTTCCTTTTATGTTTCGTTTTATTTTTTTTTGTCTTGTTGTTAGCTTTAAAAGGCCAAGTTCTTTTCTTTGTTCAGATTCGTTTTTTTTTAAAGAAGAATAAAGCTTAAAATTGATAACCCCAAAACCTTTTCACCTTTTCTTCATTCTCACCTTGTAATTTCTGCTTCATATTCTTCTTTATTTGTTCGTCATCAAGTGGAGACTGGTTTTTTTATATCTTTATAAGAATTCATTCTTTCAACTACGTTTCCGCTTCTTTTAATATTGGAACGCACGTAAGATTGATTGATACCAAGCTTGCGGTTTTATCAGAGGAATTGACAACAAAATTCGACAAGAAGCATAAAGAAACACAAGAGGATATGCAGGATATCAAATCAATTTAGCCAAGATCATGGCACATCTCAAGATTGAAGGTGCAACATTCTACCAACAACATGACGGCAACGATATCAATATAAATGGGAAAAACGACGAGTTGTCAACAACAAAAACTGCTCTTTCGATACGTAATATCAGTAAGACTTCTTTTGTTCATAATGTTGCTATTCCCGATGAGGTTTTACAAGAATTGGGGAGGAAGAAACAACATAAAAGTTATCTTAATTTTCCATAAAAGAAGCCTTCAGTTTTTCATATTGATAGTGATGATGACGATACAATTGAAGATGCACAAGAAAAGAGATGGATAGAGGATAAACGTCTCAAATCGCGACAAAGTCCGTATGGCGCCTTGTCAGAGTATAAACTAAAGGTCGATATTCCAAATTTTCATGGGAGTTTCAAAATTGAAGAATTATTGGATTTGTTTTATGAGGTCGAGGCTTTCTTCGGATTTATGGAAATTTCGGATCTTTCGAAAGTAAAGCTTGTTGCTTATTGATAGGCCGAAAGCGTGATGTGTAAAATGTGTATGTCTATATGCGCACGTGCGTCGTATCAAGTAATGTAGTGTACCTAGGTACGGATATCGATTCACCGGGAGAAGTGCGTTGACTACTGAAATTGGCCTTATAATATTATCTGGACTTAAACTCTTAATGGCTATCTAACTAATGTATGGGATTAAAACTAAAGCTAAATTAACTTGTGGAATTACTCACTATGGGAGACTAAAGGGGTTGTCTCCCACATACTTTAATGGATTATTACTTAGAGGAATTACTACTCAGTCTATCAGTGACTTCTCGATGACGGGGTGATCGTGCCTACGAGATACCCTCTCTTGAGGTGTATCCGCCTATCTTGCCAGTAGGGTTGGGTGCATCTCTACCCCGACCCAATACTCTGAAACACCTAAATGTTCGAACCCTAATCGCCACACTCAGAATTGGGATATCTCTATTTACCAATTTAACCGAGGGTCACTATATTTAGATCCCTGGGAGTCCTTATCTCTCGATCTTAGATACCCAGCAGGATCATGCCAATGTTGGCCAAACATTACCATGTATATAAACCTTTCTGAGATATAGGCGTATCGATGCAAATCGTGATAAAGCCTGAATAATATAAATTTAAACCTTAATCCATTCACTCACTTGTGACAGGGTTCAACAAAACCCTAGAGAGTATCTAGAACATATTAGAATTGAATATACGCATCATTCTATAAAACATCAGTCATTTATGAGAAAAGAAAAATACAAAAACGCTGCTCTGTTTTCCGCACTCCAGTCTGCACGTTCTTCGATGCCCTTCAATTAGGTCTCTTTTGCTTTTTATGATTTTGAGGCAGAAATCGCGATGACGTCGCAACGTTGAGACGTTCGTTGACTTTTTCTTCTGTTAACCAGACGTCGCGACGTTGAGACGTCACAACGCTGGAACGTCGCGACATTGGCACGTCCCGACATTGCTACCAGTTTTCTTCTCCTTCTTCTTTTTAGCTCCAAAATTATCCCGAAAACCACCCACTTCACCTGTAATGCACATAAAATCCATAAATCATATATCAGGTTATAATTGGGCTTATTTAAATATAAAATTGAAGTAAAAACGCAGAATGGACGCATGTATGACATGAGTGTTTTAAGCACTCATCACACCCCCAAACTTAGGTTCTTGCTTGTCCCCAAGCAAGAAATCGAGCAGCAGCGCGAGCTAGTCCTGGATGGACTACTGATTGCGGAGGACGGTCGCCTGGTTGGCCATGACGACGCGCATGTCGGCACGGAGGGCCTCCACATCTTGGCTGATGAGGACCCGGTGCTCGTGGGTCTCATCCCAATAGGCCTCAAAAAGAGCAGTGAGGTCGAGCACCTAGTCTACAGGTAGGAAGAAGGGCCCCCTTTCGGATCCTCCTGCGGGGCAATTTGTGGTGGTGGAAATTTGGGTGTAGGGTATTAATTGGTGGGGATGGGTGGAGAGACATCGGCGTCAGGTAAGTCGGCCAAAGGAGACCAAACTGGTGATACTCGCGAAGCTCATCCTCGTTAGGGTTCTGGCGAGTCATAAACCTTCTCTGTTCTTGGTACACCCGAAGCATCACGCTTAATAGCATGGTGCCTTAATCGGGTGTATCCAAGCCTCATTATCTTCTAAGGGCGCCCCGGCTTGCTTGCATAGGCCGTAAATGAGGAAGGGATGCCCTAGGTTCCTCTTAGCATCCTTGTTATGGAGGATGGCATCCTCTATAACCTACCCAACATCGAAGGATATATCCTAGATTATGGCATAATTGAGCAGGGCTCATTTAGTCGTCACTTCACACACATTCATCGTCAGAATGAGACGTGATGTGATGAAGTGATGCCATACCTTAGGGATGTAGGCCAAATGTTTGGCCTTAAAATGCTTAGTGTGCCCCTCCTTTGTTAATCTTCCACTCACCTCGCCCGTTGGTTAATATCCTAATGACCTCTGGGTAGTCGGGTTGCGCATGGAACCTATCAAAGGGTTCAGGGGGAACCGGTTCAAGGTTACAGTACTAGTTGACAGACTTCGCGCTGAAGTCTACCAACACCCCGCGCACCCGAACCTTCTTCAATACATGGGAGGCGAGATTGGTGTAGAATTCTCGCACCACACTTGGCGACTGGGTGTAGGAGGTTGTACCGGTGCCGCCACCCCTTGTTCACAATCGTCTTGCGAGAAGTCGTTAAATTGGGTAGAGCCCTTCTCCTTAATAAACGTGGAGTTTTTGGAGTGAGTCGAACTTCTCTGCTTTCTTATCTATTTTTTTGAGAGTGCACTCCCGGTGACAAACTTGTCATGGTCATAACTACATGCGGGCTCTTCACTAGCCCGACCCCTCTTGGCTGTCATCTTTTGTTGCTTACTCGACATAGGCACAAATGGGGTCTGGTTGAGCTAAGGATCTAAATGTGTCGCACCTCTTTGTGGCCTACAGGCCTCCAACACCCAGCCAATCTGTTAGAACAATTGGCTCACCAGAGCCACCCAAAGCTCACTTAGGCAACTTGTCGAACACCTAAAGTGCAATGTGGAGATGGGATTTGTGACGTAACCCTAAGACTACCAATACCCCTAAACACTCCTAAAGTGTCTATGAACCCTAACGAGACCCTAAGAGCAACAACGGCCTCACTATAGAATGGCTCAGAGCCTCCACGAACCCGTACACAAACTGGACGTAGGGCTCCAAACCAAGTTGGATACTGGAGATTGGTGGCTCTAGAGACGGTCGCAAGGCCTATGGGAGTGTACTAAGGATGGTCGGAGACAGGCGCAGATGGGTGTGCTAGGCTCTGCAAAAAAAAACGAAGGTGCTTGAGGGTTAAAACCTAGGGTTTGCGTAGGAAGAAGAATGAGGTTGTGGTTCATAAAAAACAGGGGCAACGTCGCGACGTTCGAGCTGACATGCGACATTCGGGGTTTATGTCAGGCGTTGCGGCGTTGAAGGATCAGCGTCTGGCGGCACCTAGAAGGAAATTTGGTTGCAGCGTCGCGGCGTTGAATCTAGCGATGCGTGACAAAGAGTCCAAAAAGCCAGCGTCGCGTCTTTAAATCCAATGTTCTGGCGTTCCAAAGTGTTGACAAGCGGCGTCTGTTGTGGGACGGCGTGCGGCGTTACGAGGAGATGTCAAGAAATAAGGGTGACGACGTCGCGACGTGAGATCAGCGTCGTGACGTGCCAAAGGCTTGGGTTTTCTAGGTCCCTTCAACGTCGCGACGTTGGCGGTAACGTCGCGGCGTGGCGAGAGAGGTCAGGTGAAATCCACGAGGTCTTTGTTTAATGTCTCCCCCGTAGCTCTTTGTTTAATGTCCGTTAGCTCGGCGCCTGTATCTCAGTAATCACGAGGTTCGGGACTATCGGACTCCACATGCTTTGCCACAGTCGTGTTGAATGGTTTGCTTATTCGCATGGATCTCGCCCCTGAAGTATGGCTTCAACCATTGTGTGTTAACTTTGAATGTTCCTTTCTCAGGGTGCATAATTTCCACTCCTCCATGTGGAAAAACACGGAGTCCTGATAAATGGTCCGACCACTTGTGACTTTAATTTCCACTGGAAAGGTTTAAGTCGAATTGAATGAAGGACTGTGACCGGCCTCGAACTCTTTCCTTATGATATGTTTGTCAAGGCAGGCTTTCGTCTTTTCCTTATATATTATAGCATTCTCGTACGTCTCATTGTGGAATTCATCCAATTCACTAAGTTGTAGCATCCACTTCTCTCCGGCTACTAAACTGTCCATGTTCAGCATCCGAGTTGCCTAGTAGGCTCTTATTCTTCAGGAATTCCATAGGCAAGTGACATACTTTTCCCATAAATGGTCGGAATGGTATTATACCCAATGGGGTTTTAAATGCTGTCTTGTATGCCCAGAGTGCATCCTCAATCTTCTTCGACCAATCCTTCCTTGAACTGTTGACTGTTTTCTCCAAAATGGACTTTATCTCACGGTTCGACACCTCTGCTTGTCCATTTGCTTGTGGGTGGTATGCGAGTGATGTGCGATGTCGCACACCGTATTTTTGCAAGACTCATGAGCTTAAAAGTCATCTATTTTTAGTCCATTTTTCTGCTTAATTTTCATATCAAAAGAGACAATTACTTTGCAGAAATATGAAGAAACTCACCCATTTGTTATTACGCGAGTAGAATGGAAGAAAGAAGAAAAGCGATGAAAAATGCGAAATAAGTGGAATAAAAGTACGATCCAATTGTGAGTAAATAGAAAAGAATTGATTTGAATATTGATCACGGTTGTGAGTGCACAGTCGAGTTCTGATCGTGACATCGGGAAAGTGAGAGGAATTTGATCTTGCGCGGCGGAGGAACCTGATCTAAGCGTGAAGAAAGGCTGAAATTAAAGGAATGATGTCGCGACGAGAAAAGCGAGGTGCATGACATCAAAACAACAGTCTCTGATCTCTGGCGGCATTAAGTGATGTCAGCGACAAAGAGCGAGGGCCAGCGACATCATGACCTTCCAGTGGAAAGTGCGGGAGACTTGAGCCCATGGCGGCGACATCGATATCGCGACATCGGGAATTTCTTTCCATTGAAGAGCGCAAAGGAATAGAATGGATGTCGCGGCAAGGCCATGATGTCGCGACATCCAGGCGACCAGTTAAGAGAAATATACAAAGAAGCGACTAGATGTCCACGGCAAGAGATTATTTAATAGTGACACACCAGAAACGAAGCGATTGAAAGGCCAGAACTATAAGTCATTATCGCGACGCCAGGAACCTTGGATGAAAATTTGAAAAGAAATGAGCTAGCATCCGCGGCGAGATCGATGTCGCGACATGGAGGAACCATTGGCGGTAGAGTTTTATTTGAATTGATGTCCTGACAAGAAATTTGAAGTCACGACGCAAGCAATCAGTGAAAATGCAACCCATTAGTTGATGTCGACCGTAGATGAGTCGCGATGCGAGACCTGTTCGATTGAAGGATGACTCCATAAAGTAATCTGTGACAAAGAGATCGATATCGGCGACAGCCGAAGATATCGAGTTGAAGATGCATTTCATTTAGTTGATGTGCAGCGAGAATGGCGTCGCGACATCGGGAAGCGGTAACATGTGAAACACAAAGTAAGGCGTGTCGTGGCGAGAGAGAATGATCATGGCGAACATCACTAATGATCAATTCATTGTATAGACAAGAAGCTAAAGTCCATGACGTGAGATCGAGTCGCGACATGGATGATGTAGCGACAAAAAGTGAAATTACCGCTGACCCGAGCGATGACGGGCTGGAATGCTCTAAAATCCTGGCCAGGCTACATTGGGATTAGGGCTGGCGAAAAACCACTATCATCTGCGGCTATCCGAAGCGAGAAAAAGTAACGGCGGCCTGGAGGCGAGAGGTGCGGATAGTGAAGGCTCATTTTCTTTGTTTTTTAGTTTTCTTTTCTTGCTTTTCTTTTATTTTCTTTAATATGGATAGATTAGATTGATTTATCGTTCTAGTTTTCTTGTATTTCTGGATCTGGATGTTATCGTTTTGAGCTAAAAATTTGAATCACGAAATTCAATTCTTTTCAAATTACTACGGAATGTTGAATTTGAAAAATTTAAGAATTCGGGTTATCAGTTAAATCTGATTATTCTTATGATGGAGGAATCTTTGTAGTGTGTAATTCGATGGTGAAGACCCGGCTTCCATTAAGAGAATGTTATTGTGAAGTCTCTCCTATTGTTATTTCCGGCAAATTGCGAATTTCGGTTTATGAATTTACTGGTTATGGGTTTAAGGTTTTGATCCCGAATATCGGTTCTTATACCGTATTAAGAGCGTTTCATTGCTCACGATTTCAAGGAGGTCCTGCGAGTGACACGGAGATGGCAGTCACAGGAGTTATGAATATTTCTTTGAAGGTATATTAACACGCTATTAGAGATCTAATGAGCTTTGTGAGTTTGCCAGTAAATCCTCTTCTCACTTGAAATCAGAATAGAGTTGAATGAGTTATCAGGAATTTAAACAAGCGAGAGAGTTACTTTAATTAGATGATGAAACAACTCCGTGGCGAGATCTATCAGGAAGATGATCTGGCTTTGTTTGGAGGAAAGAGCAACTTGCAGTTGCTATCTTATGAGCGATGGCAGGAGATGGGTGTGAATCAGAAAATGGGTATGAAGTGTGCGAAAATATCAGAAATTGGAAGTCTCTTGTTCAAAAGTAGTTATCTAATTCCCTGTATTCGAGAGAATCAAGTCAAAAATTAGATAATGAAATGTGAAGTGAGGAGAAATCCAGCTGAACTATTAACGCCTTGGACAAATTCTGAATTCTGAAATTCACAAGCAAAAATTTACAAGTTGACAACAGGAATTGATATTTCACAATAGCATTGTTCTTAATGCGTTCTCTAAACGAAATAATTATTCAATTTCTATTCATTCTCTAACTATTAATTGTGCTATTCTTTATATTCAAAGTTTATTGTTCATTTCGATTATTTCCTTTGATTAGATTTAATTTTCCAGCACGCAATACTTTTGGATCACTATCATTTAGTGGTCGAATAGTATGGAAATTGAGTAGTCAGGGTAGTTGATTTAAAATTCTTGAGATCTCTGTGGGATCGATATCTGGACTTAAATCCATTTTATTACTTGTCGACCTGTGCACTTGCAGAATATCAGACCAAAACTAACTTTGAAAAGGATTTACATCTAGGAGATTTTTGGTTTATACAATATAAATTTGTACATGTGTTTTGGTCAGGATCAACAAGTTTTATGGCGCCGTTACCGGGGATTAGATAGTAGTCCTTTGGTGATAACGTCATAATCTTGCATGCATAACTAAAGCATAAATGTGCAAACATGTTTTGGGATCAACAAGTTTTATGGTGCTGTTGTCGGGGATTAGACAATAGTCCTTTGGTAATAGTGTCATGAATTTGTATATGTTCTTTGGTCTGACCGGTTTATGGCTCAGTTCTTAGGGATTAGGTGATAGTCCTTTGGTAATAGTGTCATAAATTTGTATATGTTCTTTGGTCTCAACAAGTTTTATGGCGCCATTGCCGGGGATTAGACAATAGTCCTTTGGTAATAGTGTCATAAATTTATGTGTATATATTCTTTAATTCTCAACAAGTTTTTATGGCGGATTCTTGAGAAGATCAGAAAGAGAATTAATTAAATCAATATTCAGACAAAAGAAGGAAATACTACTTTGGACATTTTTAAGTGAAAAAGACCAAAAATAGATTTTCAAGCAGTGGTTCATTTTGGCCACTAACCTTTAACGAAACACATTGAATATATTTGTTGATTTGACTAATCCTATTAATGGGAGTGTGTTTTGCTTTCAGAAAAACTTTGATGCATAGGAAGCAGAACAACGATACGATTCCGGTGACACGAATGAGAGGGCCTTCGAAGTTTGAGAGAAAAGACCAGAAGGCTGAAAACTTCTGACCATGGCGGATGAAGGCGGGATCGAGGGTTGAAATACACATATAGAAGAAGCTAGAAGACCTCCAGGTCAACGTCTGATGGGATTTGAATGTGATCCTCGGGAAGAATACTCGTGATCGGAATGACACACGGAGTTGATGCTAATAATTTTGAGCCCGAAGCCGGCATAGTTACAATGGTCGACATCGGTTCTTGGTCATCCCACTTGAAGATCCAAATGAGCTTTTTGGGAAGATTCACCCGGGATGGTAATACCGTTAAGCGAATGGGGTGAGACCGGAAGTCATAAAAGCGCATATTCCCATTCTCTGCAGAATCGGCGGCTACATGGTATGAATCTTTACCATATGGTTACATTGATACTTGGGAGGAATTAATGGAAGCTACTTGAGTGAGATTCTTTCCCCAGCCCTCACCACAGAAGAAGGAGGGGAAATCATTGTGTTCAGTGAGGGGAAGATGAAAACTGTATGTAGCTTAGGAAAGATTAAACGTTTCTTTGAGAAGATGTCCAATGCATGGGATAGATCTGAAAACTCGGAATGACATTGTATATCATGCTTTGAATGATATATCAAAAGGATCATTGATGCTTCATGCCAGGAGCATCTGCTTAAAAAGGCCGAAGAGGCAAAGAGCCGACCAAGACTTCACAATGTAACATGAAAACTTCCTCCGAGCTTCAAGAGGAAACAACAGGAAAGTGAATCATGGAGTCGGAAGATGACACCATGAAGCCAAGTCGATGCCATTATGCACAAAGCCGATACAAGAAAGAAAGACACAATAATCGTCATGAACAGAGCAATTGAAAGGAGTATCGGGCGAAGTACGAGAGGGTAATCAAGAACGCATGATGTCGAAGAGGTTTAATTATTCGGGGTGAGCCAAGAGCCAACTATTTCAAAACCAATCCTAACCTTCCAAAAGACATTATCACCCAAGACTCGTGAACCATGAGAATTTCGTGATGGTGGAGGGGCTTCTCAAGGCCCAAGTGTGATAACCCCTCAACAAGGGTATCAACAGCACCAAGGTTCCAAATAGGCAGCTAGTTAAAGACTTTAAATGAGCAATGTGAATGAATACCGGTCGAGGAGGGCCCAATCTTTAAGAATGATGTTGCATTTCATGGGGATAATAAGAAGTCGTTGAACTCCATGAGCAAAGTTTGCAAGAGAGTTGGAAACAACTACTACCACTCAAATTTTCGCATCACCTGGCCTCAATGCAAATCAAAGAACTGGAGACACAAGTGGTATAGCCGCTCCCACCCCTCGCAGCCGAGGGAAAGATGCCTTCCAAGTGACACACAAGGAAGAACCTAAAAGATCACATTTATCAGGCAATTTTAGAATGAAGGAGCTGTGAAGCAAATGAAAGAGAAAGACGATCAAGTAACAAAGACGCACCAAGATCAAAGGAAATGAGGCACCTGGGGAGAAAGAAAAAGAAAGAATGTAGAGGAAGAACATCCAAGGATCAAAGCTCATAGCCTCCATTTCCAGAAAGACTCAGAAGTCAAGAATGAAAGAGGCCAGAAGGTTCTTGAAACCTTCCAAGCTGGAGATAAGTATGCCTTTTACTGAGGTGGTAACTCAAATGCCACTCTATGCAAAATTTCTACGACACAACGAAAGCAAGAAAAGAAAAATAAGAGTAGGAAGGAATATAAATCTCACCGCCACTTGCAAAGAATCGTAAAGGAATTACCGCGTGAAAGATGAAGGACTCAGGAGTTTCACAACTCGTATTGTCGAGGAATTGAATTCGTGAAAGCTCTCTCGCGTGACTGTGAGCTAGCATCAATCCGATGCCTCTTTCGCGCTTAAGAAACTAAGTTTGGGGAGTTGATTCATAATCATACTCTTCAAACAAGGCATGACGATAGTAAAACTCCGGCGAACTGAAGATGTACCGGTCAACAGTTGGAAGTTTGTTCCAGACTTCATCATTTCGATATGGAAGATTCAGTACTTCGCTATCGGGAAGACTATTCCTAGCTACCGGAGTCGCTCGATCGACATGCAAAAGGAGTTCATCTCGAGGGTCGAGAAGAAGTCAGCCGCAGATTCAATTTGACTGCAAGTATACAAAATACACAGATGTAGGATAAGGAAGGATGCAATGTAGTCGATTTTGTTCATATCTAACTCGTTGTTAACAATGATCAGAATACTCCGCTTATCACGGAAAAGGAGAGCACCCCAAGATATCAAGAAGCTCCATTCCTCACTTCCATACAAATAGCCATTCTATAGAAATCATAGGTTGAGCTCAAGCAAAACAGAAACCATAATGGGGAAATGTTGAAAAGCGGTGAAATTAACAAGAAACCAGCGTAAGGGCTAGTTTTGAAAGAGTTGCCGTCATTTAAAGTATGCTTACTTAGAATTACCAAAGAAAAAACCGCCATCATTTCACCGTATTAAGTGAGGACGAGGAACAAAGATTGCCGAAAATATTAAGGAAGCACAAAGAATGCTAGCTCGTCCAATAAGAGTCGGGCGGTATCACCCATCAATTTGCATGGCAGATTCTCGCGCTTAGAAGAGATCAAAACCATCTCAGAGAACACCGCAGAGATCAATCCGCGGATGAAGGAAGTAGTCGTGAAGGAAGTACTAAAATTGTTAAATGCCGGTTTTATCTATGCTATCTCGATAGCCTCACGAATACCACCACGCCGCTCCAAAGAAAGCGGTTTACTGCGGATCGAAAAATGAAAGAAACGACTGATTCCACAAGAATAAAGGATGTGATGGAGGGTAATGTATCGATTATGTAAAGTTGAATACAACAAACTTAAAAGATCATTTCCTCGCTTTCATGATCGATATGATGTGCCAGCAGATAATTCTCACTTTGTTTTGATGGTGGCCCAGATGCAATTATCAAGGATCGCCTCAGGATCAAGAAGACCACATTCACATGCCTTCCTTATGGTACATTTGCCTTCATGATGCTCACATGTGGTCGCTCCAAATATATCTCGCAGGGTGCATGATGTCCATATTCTGTGATCCTGCCGAAGAAGTGATGGAAATTTTATGGATGACTTTAATTATGTATGGATCCGCTGATCAACGTTTAAAACAATCGGAATAGTATCAAAGATGCCACACAAATACATTTAGATCAATCGAAAAATTACTTTATAGCATGGCGAATTGTTCTTTGGGCATAAAATTTCACATCGATCAGAAGTTGACTAATCTAAGGTATCCATTATCAAAACTTCAGACCAATTACCACAAAGAAAAGGAGTAAGAAGCTTCGGGGTACGCCGGATTTTGCTGTGAGACTATCAAAGATTTTTTCAAAATAGCCGCATCATTATGTGATTAATGAAAAAGATACAAGGTTCACTTTACGACTCGCAAGAATGCTGATTTAATCGCTTCAAATCGTACATGCACCTATAATGGTCGCACTGTAATGATCGTGGATTTGAATAATGTGTGATGCCGCTGATTTTGCCATGGGAGCTTGTCAGGGGCAAAGAAAAAGAGAAAGTATTCGTGTATTATACTATACGCAGAAGACCTTCAATGAAGCACAAGAGAACTACTCGGGTCAACTGAAAAGGAGATGCTAGCCATAAGATTTGCTCTGCGGTAAAAATTTTAGGCAATACATTTTTGGGATCCATGGTAATTCACAATCATCATGCAGCAATCAAATACTGATGTCGGTAAAGGAAGCTTTAAGCCAAGATTGATATATGTGGAAGCCGCTATAAGAGTTTGATTTTGAAATCAAGGATAAAAAGGATGTGACAAATGGTGATAGCCGTGATCACTGTCAAGAGAAAGAAGGATGAAGAAGAAATGTTCGGGCCATCGTAGAACTTCCCAGATGAGCAATTGCTTAAGGTTTCTTCCAACTTCCATGGTATGTCGATATTGTGAATTATCTCGTCAGGAGTAATGCCTTTAATTCAAATTACCAACAGAAGAGGAAACCTCTTAACCGATACAGATATTATTTGGATGACCTAATTATTATTCAAGAGGGAGGTGTCGACATGATAATAAGAAGATGTGTTCCGTATAAGAATAAGGCAACATTTTAAATGAATGCCATGCATCACCATATGGGGGAGTATTTTTCTCGAGAAAGAACAGTCACAAGATACTCCAATCGTATTTTATCAGTCTACCATCTCTTAGAGATTGTGCAGAGTGGGTGAAATTGTGTGATCGATGCCAAAGGATCGGAAATATCAAGAAGATGAATGAAATGTGCCCTAAAAGGTATTGGTGGTGATACAAATTTTTGATGTTTGGGAATAGATTTTATGGGATCTTTCACTCATCATTGAAACTCATACATACCGCTATCGGGTGATTACGCTTCAAATGGGTGGAAGCAAAGGTTTCGCCCAAGGAACGATACAACATACAGGAGTTTCTTTGCAAAAGAATATTTTGAGCAGTGTTTGGAACTCCCGCAACTAATATTAGTGACGTGGGGAACTCATTTTGTAAACAAAATATTTGCAAAACTCATGAGTAGGCATGGGATCAAGGCATGTAATGAGTTTAGCCTATCATCCTGCACCAATGGACAAGGAATTTCACAGTGAGATCAAAAAGAATACTCTGAAAAGATCGTGAGCTCTATGTGAAGATTGGTCTTCCAAACCTTTCCGATGATGCACTTGGGCTTTATAGATCGCATACATTCCATTGAATGCGTCCCCATACAGAGTTGTTTTTGGCAAACCATGTCATCTACCTCCTGAATTAGAATACAAGGCAATGTGGGCCATTAAGAAGTTACAAACTGATTTAAGGTCGCAAGGGAAGAAAGATCGCTCCAACTCGGGTCTAACACTGGAAGAATCGAAGAAATGAAGCCTATGATAATGCTAGAAAATATACAAAGACAAGACAAAGAAATGGCATGATCGTGAGAATCTTGGCGAAAAGAGTTCAAACAGAGAACAGGTTCCCGCTTTAATTTAGATCAAGTTATTTCAGAAATTAAAATCCACTGAGGGCTATACACAAAGGTATCAAGTACTACATTTGAGCACATCAAGATCGATAATGGGGAAGAATTTGCAGCGTCAATGGATAAAGGTTAAAGTATTATCTCAATGTGGAAACAAGAACTCCAACTGCTCCCTTTTGAGTGAAAGCAGTTAAGTACCACAATAAAGAAGTCTGGCCTAAGGACTCAAACCGGAAAGCAGCCTTAACGGGAGGCAACCCATGAGGATTTAAATTGATTTCACCCCAAATATTTCTTTTCTTTGTCGAGCAAATTGTGGTCAGATTTGTTTTTAGAAGGATAGATTTAATTTTAGAAATCGATCAGCTTAATTAGAATTTTCTTATTGCAAACATCTTCCTCGCAAGGTTAAAGACACGAATAGCAAGGCAACTACGTGAATAATTCCAAGAAATTGCAAAGAGAAGTCGCTACATGAGAAAAAGGAGCAATCCTTCTCCTTAACCCCAATTCGAGATATATTTGAATTAATTCTAAATTCGCTTAAAATATGCCCTCAAGAAATGTTCAACCGTAAGGATCAATAAGAGAATTCAAGGTTTTGAAATCAATGAGTTATGGCTAAGGTCACATGTAAGGGTTATGTCGCGACAAAACCGCTGTCCCTACAAAACATCGATGTCGTGACCAGTTTAAAGAACAATTAGTGAGTATGTAGGGAAGGGAGATACATGTCGCGACACCACCGTGATGTCGCGATAAAGGAATTAAGTTTCAAACGGAGAAGGATTGTCGCCACATCAAACAATTTCGGAAATCTCCTGTATTGTCGCGACATCCTAGGTATGTCGCGATAAAGTGCGACATGTGCCAACTACTTATTTCAAAAGCCCTCTAAATTTAATGATCTCAAATAAAAAGAAAGGAACTGTGTCATGGCATGTCTTAATTGAAGCATTAATTAGCCCACAAACATTGATTGAATTGCAATGGGTTTGGAAACTATTTCATTCACTCCAACCCACATAACCATTCACTCGCCTTCCTTCAAATCTCAACTCCGAAAACCCCAAGATTCCAAACGCTCAAAAGCTTCCTCCTCGCCTAATGGTCAAATTCTAAATTCGATCCCTTGCAACCTAGACGTAGATTATGAGGGACACGAACAATCGAAGAAGAAGAACTGGCCAAGGAGAATGCATTTAGATGAGATTCGTCTGAAGAATGTTGTGAGAAATACCATCGTAAGCACCGGTTCGCACTTCTGCAGAAAAAGGTGAAAAGGAAAGGGAAAGAGGAGAGAAGAAGAAGGCGTAAGATTTCGTCTCGATGAAGCTTATTCCCGCTGGAGAAGTGACATGCTAACAAGGGGTTTGTTGCAGAGGAGATTCAAAACCCCGTGACTCTTTCAAGGAGATGATAGAGCAGTAGAGGATGGAGAGTCTCTACAAGACACCAAAAAAGGTGTATACAAAGACTGTAAGAGAATTTTATTCAACATGGTAGGAATAAGGATGGAGCGCTTTTGTTAGGGTCCGGTTCCCATTGCCAAAGCCATCAACGAGGCCAGGAGTGACAGCTTCACAAACATGGTTCAAATTCAAGAAATAAGGAAACCAAAGTTCGAAGATTGCCAAGAAGCCTTCACTAACTAGTGAAAGCTGAACCAAGAAGAAGGAAGACCAAGAACAGTGAACAGAGGAAGCCTTACTGAAGAGGCTAAGGTATGGTTTTATTTTCGCTTCGCTCGGTCCCAAATAAAACATGTACGCACAAAGGAGAGAACAAGAAGTCGCGGTTGCCGTGATGCCATACTCGCGGTACAAGATCAATATAGAGTTATCAGAGAATTCTATCATGAGATATCATGAAGGAACAAAGAGGTCTTATTCTCACCAAAGAACAATCCCGCTTCAGACAAGGTCAGTCAAGGGAATTCGGGGAGTCGAAGAAGAAGTACTGTAACTTCACCACTCCTTTTCCACAGAGTTGGCACAGGTGACCAAGAAACCCTAAGAAAAGGGAGGCCGTGGAGAATGCAGAAGAAGCCCAAGTCAAGAGGCCGCAAAGGAGACTGAGGGTTGGCCGATCAAGGAATAGAGGCACTTTAAAACTCACTGCATAACAATGATTACATGCTCACAGACAAATGCAGTAAGATTAAGGCAGCCCAATAGACTCTCTCCATCCCTTAAGAATTACTCCTCCGCGTAATGCAAACTTCCAACCCTGAGAAAGCTCAAGGAGCACAAGAGAACGCCAAGCATCGAAGCTCTAATGCCTCATAAGAGAATAGATGAAAGAGAGAAGGATCGAAACCACAACAGAATTGCAGGGAAAGCATTTTCAAAAGAATTGAGAAGCAAGAGATCAACATGGAGAAGAACTAACAGAAAGAAAAAGGAGCATGAAGGGGAATTCAAGATGTTAGAGAACAAGAAAGGAGAGAAGAGTCGAATAGAAAAGAGAATGTGATAAGAATTTCTCAAGGCAAAGAATGGGAAGAGTTTAAAGAATGGCCGGGAAGAGATCAATCATGCAGAAACTCAAACCTGGCCATGAAGCTTTTATAACAACCGCTTGAGCTGATTCTCAACCTTTTAACTATGATAAAGGGAAAGAGATACAGAAAGGTGAAGCCAAATTCTCTCAGAGAAAATAAAAGGATTCAAAAGTTTTTACAAGTCTCTACTAAAAAGATTTGAGAAGAAATTGGATGAAAGAGATAAGAAGTAAAGATGCATCCTATAAGGGTAAAGAATGGCTGAAAACTTAGATCCGATTAACAACAATCTTGCCAAATTCCCGGAGGTTATGACTGAATGGAAAATACAAATGGAATGGTCGAAAGAGGCGTGATGAGAGTCGAATAGTTGATCTCTAATGAGATTTTCCTTGAAGAACAAATGAGAAGGAAACCAAGAAGAGAAAGGAAAGAAGAGAAATGAAAATTCCCACTTCCAAACCCATTTAGGTATGCCATTAGACTCAGACCCACCAACAACATCTTTGCTCTGCCATTCAAAAGAAAAAATAGACCTTCTCCCCGCTTCAACTTTCATATTACTATCCTTCTCTCATACCGCTATGATCCAACTCACGCGAATTAAATCAAGAATAAATGAGAATTTTAAATTGAATTGTTGTGTGCTAATTTGAAGTTGTTTGATTCCATGATTGTGTTGTTTATGATTGAGTGATTAGAAATCAAAGCAGAAATACCAGGTCCGTGAATAAAAATCACGTAGATGTAAATGGCTAAATCAACGGGCGCTTAGATTAGAATGAGTCAAATGTAGAATAAGGGCCAAATCGAATACAAATATCAAAACACAAGGCGCAAAAGCACTTAGTTTAGTCATGTCCGTAATTGAGGAAGGTACAATAGAAGGAACAAAACATACTGAAGCTCAGGGTATGAACACAAGTCAAGGAACCCGTCAATATCAATTAATTTAAATGCTCATTAACAAAAATGAGTCAAGGTACTCCCTATGGTTAGTCACAATCGCTCAAACCAAATTCTAGAATTTGTTAGATTATTGGCTAGCAATCCTAGTGGATACATGCTCATGTGGGAAAGGATGCAGCCATTCTTTCTGATACTGGAGTCATTTCAATGCATCCCTATTCAGTATGTCATAAAGATACAAGAGTCTGGGTAAATTGAGCCAATGCTTCTATTTTTCAAAATAGACCAATGAAACCCCAACTCATCCTGGAAAAGTATCAATCTTCAAGAAAGAACCCATGATTACCCAGAATCAAGGAGGAAGAAAGAAAATCAAGTTTCGGAGTTATAGATTTTTGAGGAACTCAAAAAGTGAATGAAAAGAAAAGACAAAGAGAGAAATGCAATAGAAAAGAAAGTTTATAGTGATAAGTTTTATCTTTGTGGCCTTAACTTCTTTGAACAATTAAGTTCTTAGGGTGTTTCAAATCTAGCACCCTAATGCCATCCTGTACGGGAGCTACTAACCCAAAGTTCGCTTAAGAGTGTTAGAAAGCCTAAAAAGTTAAACATTGCACTATCTCTTAATGTTGACAACAAGGAAGTTTCAAAGAATTACAAGTGAGAAGTATGGGGCACAACGCCCGAATCTGGAAGAAAAGGGAGAGATGTCCCAACATGAAGTTTAGTGGGAGTTTATTATAGAAACTACAAGAAAGAGGGCAGATGAGAGAAAGGTTCAGGTAATCTTAACCTTAAAAATTCCTTCATCCTACCCATTACCCAGCCTCCAACAATAAAACCCAAAAGACTGGACAGATCTCAAGGTCAATCATCTGCATTATGAGATCAATATGAAAAACAAGCTCATGGAATTGAAGAATAGAAACAATCAAAATCGAAGGACTTTAGGGAGTTAAATGACTCAAGATGAAAACGAGAAAGGAAAATAATCTATTGCACAACAAAGATCCAATGAATATGTTGTTTGTAAACAATTTAAATAAATTTAGTTTTCAGATAGTATAAAGAGTGTAGATCAACCTTGAACTGGACTTGAAGCTAGATGTACGTAAATTATGCATACCTTGCATTTGCAATTAAATTAAATGCCACTGCAGATCAAATCAGAGAAAAATGTCCTTAAAAATTTTTTTTTCTTAGCTTCGAGGACAAACAAATTTTCTTCTCGCGAGATTGCCAAAACTTAATTGGGGCGCTGATGAGCTTAAAGTCATTCATTTTTAGTCCATTTTTTCCTGCTAATTTCAGTATCAAAAGAGACAATTACTTGCGTAAATATGAAGAAACTCACCCATTTGTTATTAAAGGTGCAGAATGGAAGAGTTAAGAAAAAAGCAGAGAAAATGCAATGCGGAATAAAAGTGCGCTTCAATCGCGTAGCGTGAATGAAAAGAGATCCTGGCCAGCCTGGCTGATGCTGCGGGTTCGCACAAATTCCGCCCAAGTCGCGATATCGAGGCCATAATTGATGCCGGCGCATAGGAAATACAACTCTAGGGCAATTAAGAAGGAGCAGAATAGCAGAACGATGTCGCGGTTAAAACTCGAGGTCGCGGCATCAAAACAAATCTCGGCAGCTTCACAGCATTGGCGGATGCCTTGCCAAGAAACTGCATGGCTCATGGCACCGTGGGTAAAAGAGATCAGCCCATGTCGCGATAACATCCCGATGTCGCGACATCGAACAACCATTGAAGACCCAGCGACTGTGAATGGATGTCGCTGACAGCATGCGATGTCGCGACATCGCAGCTACCAAGAAATATACAAAGGGCGCGATCAGATGTCACGACAAGAGATTGCTGTCGGACACCAAGAACAAACGCTGAAGGCCCCAGATTCAAGTCGATGTCGCGACAAGAGATCGATGTCGCTGACATCGTGAACCTTCGTGATGATACCGAAGAAATGAACCGCCGGTTACGACAAGAGATCGACAACTTGATATCGGGCAGATTCCACGACGCTCGAAGTTTTATTTAGCTGGCTACCACAACGCGAGTCGTCAATGGCCACCAAAAGCACCGGCGAAGACCGCAACTATTATTGATGTCGCTAATTATAGATCAAGTCGCACACGGCGACTTCGTTTCAATTTGGCTGATGAAGCTCCATGTGGTGAATGCCGTGATGATCATCGCATCGTAAGATGATTGCCATATATTTCATTTAGTTGATGTCACGACAAGAGAATGACGCTGCAAAGATCGAGCAATATGAAGTTTACAAAAGAAGTAAGCCGATGTCGGCAAGAGAATAATGTCGCCACATCACTAATGATCGCCATGATCAGATGCAGACAAGAAGCTAAGGTCACGACGCGAGATCGAGGTCGCTGACATTGTGGATGATGTCGCGGCAAGGAATTGAGGTCGCGATCAATGCGACTGGGCCCGATACTCTAAAATCCACAGCAGTTACATCGATTACCAGTGGCCCAACCAAAAACCCTATAACACGCTAGCCATCCGCGCGTAAAAGTAGCGGCCGTCACGCATTTAGAGAAACCGGAAATAAGGCTCATTTTCTTTTGTTTTTAGTTTTCTTCCTTTTCTTTTATTATCTTTAATAGATTAATAGATTGATTTATCGCTCTAGTTTTTTATTTCCGAACTGATGTTAATGCTTGAAATAGTGTTTAACTAATCTCAATTTTTCTTCAAATTACCACCGAATGCTGAATTTCGCATAAATCTCTCCGAATCGGTTATCCAAATAAACATTTATTCTTATAATCAGGAATGTCAGAGGTGTGGTAATTCAAGAATCGAGGAACCCAAATTCATTAAGAGAATGTTATCATTAAATTATCTTTCCTATCATATTTCCAAAGAAATTGCGACTCACTATGAATCTACTTTCTGCTATGGGTTTAAGGTTTTTGATCCTAACATCGCTTCTATACCCGCATTAAGAAGCTGCCTATCAAGCCTGATTTCATGAGGTCCTCCGAAAGGGACACAGATGACACCTGGAGTTATGAATATTTTTGAATAGTATATTAACTCACAGATAGATTCACGAGCTTTGGTGAGTTTACTTGATAAATCCTCTTCTCACTCTGAAATCAATGGCGCCGAATGAGTTATCACTTAAACAAAGCAGAGTTCCTCACCTCAATTCGAATAGTGAAGCCAACCCTAAAAGAATAGATCTAATCAAGGAGAGGGTGATCTATTTTAATTGAGGAAGAGTAAATCGAAGTCAGATATCCTTGCTTGACTCTATAACTCTGAGCTAAGGTGTACAAATTAAATGTGGCATGAAGTATTGCAAAAGAAAATATCCGTAATTAGAAGTCCCTGCTCAAAAGTAGTTATCTAATCCCCCGTATTCGAGAGAATCGTGTCAAAAATTAGATAATGAAATGTGAAGTGCAGAGATCCACCGAATCATTAACGCCGATGATTTTGAAATCGAAATTACATGTAAAATTTGCATGTTGACAACAGAATTGATACTTCACAATAGCATCGACTCCACGCGTTTCTTCTAAACTACAATTATTCACTTATTCATTCTCCTAACTAATTATTTTATTCTTATATTCAAGTTTATCAAGTCTACTCTTAATTATTTCCTTTGATTCGTTAATTTTCCAAAGACTCCTAATGTCGATCTTTACTATCATTTGTTGTCCAAATAAGCATGGAAATCGAGCAGTCGCAGTTGATTTAAAATTCTCGAGATCTCTCAGGGATCGATATCCGACTTAAATTCATTTTATTATCATTTAATTCGCAGACTTATAATTATCAAAATTAAACTAATTTTGAAAAGGATTTACATCTAGAGATTTTGTTTATATACAAAGATAAATTTGGTACATGTGTTTTCGTCAGATCAACAAGTTTTACGCGGCGCCGCTACTGTGATTAGATAGTAGTCCTTTCGTGATAACGTCATAATCTGCACGCATAACTAAAGAATAAACGCAAACATGTTTCGATCAACAAGTTTTGTTACGCTGTCGGGATTAGACAACAGTCCTTTGGGTAAGAGGTCAGCAATTAGATATGTTCTTCGTCTCAACAAGTTTTATGGCGCCACACGGATTAGACAAGGAATACTGGTAATAAGGTCAAGGAAATTTCAGATACATGTTCTTCAGTCTCCAACAAGTTTCCATGTATGCCGTCTGTAGATTTATATAAATTTTCTAGAATAAGTCATTACAATTAGATATGTTCTTTCGGGTTCCTAAACAAAGACCTATCAAACCAACTTATTACGCTATTACTTAAATGAGTACCTTATCCGTGATCGCTCGCAAGTGTCGAACTGATAAATACGCGTGGCTGCGAAGGAACTTAGCTACCACCAGAAGGCCATTAGAGCATGTCGGTATTGCTTCTACCCATCTAGAGACGTAGTCCACTGCAAGAAGGATATACAAGTGACTTAATGAGGGGGGAAATGAGCCCATAAAATCTATCCCCCATAAATCAAATAGCTCAACCTCTAGGATTGAAGGCTTTTAGTGGTTCATTCTTTTCTGAATGCCTCTCATTCTTTTAAAGTGATTTATCGCAGTAGATCACAAACACAGTGAGCATCCTGAACAAGTCAAATACAAGAGAAATTAATTAAAGTACTCACACACCTTCCGCTCTCCAAATGCCCCCACATGGCAAAGTGTGGCAATGATTTATACACCGTCCATTTCATCTTCTGCACACATCGCTTTATCACTTGATCTCGCACAATAAGAGAGACAGAAGGCCCTCCCAATAGAGTGCTTCAACTGCGGCAAAGAACTCCTTCTTCCGTTGGTAGCCAAACTCCGAGGGATCACCTTGGCCACCAAGTAATTCACATAGCCTGGCAAACCATGGAGTCACCTTTGTGTCTTCAATCGCAAGAGTCGCCATTCAGAAATCACAATCCCGCACCTCGCCTCAGCCCTTCTTACCTTGAAAGATGGCTCACATCAGTTCTTGTTCCTTCGTTTTATCTCTTAGGTCAAATTTTTGCAATGAGTACCCACCCCGTATTAATCTCTGCCACATTCCTTAAATAATAGTACTTACGGGCCGAGTGGTCGCAGTACTCATACCTATTGCCAATCAAATAGTGGCCTAAATTTTGTCAAAGGTAAACAATGGCCAAAAGTTCCTTTTCACAGGCATAGTTCAACTGCATCATTCAAAGTCTAGCTAAAGATAGTAGATAACTAAATATCCTTTCTTCTCATTCCAAGACGCTTCAGACAGACAGTCATCATACGACATTAGCTCAACCGAGGTCCTAATCCGGGTGTTACTACTACGTAGGTCAGATACCGCCTTATCTTTCAGATCGAATGCTTGCACACACCGCCATCAAAATCAAATCCTGTCTCTTGAACCAGCAAATTGACAAGGGCTTGCAACTGAGAAAAATCTTTATGAACCGCCTATAGAACTGACGCGGTCTCACTGAAAGCTCTATGCCCTTTACCATGATTATGGAGGTAGTTTCTCTATTGCCCGATTTTATTTGTTTAATTCGATTACACCAAATAGTGCTATTTCGAGCCTCACATCAGAGGTTTAAGCACTTTGAGGTAATTAATCGACTTAAATAACCCACCTGATAAGCACTGAGGTCCAAAGTTATACTTCACTAATCACATTTCAGAGTCTATCGTTGTAGTTTCTTTGTGTCAAATACCAAGTATTCAATCCGATTCAAACAAGATGAGAACCTGCCACCAAGATGCATAATCGAATTAGAGAGATTTGAGCAAAAATTCAAAAGAGAAAGAAGGTCAGGAAATTTTGCAGAGCCGCAAAAATTCGCAGAACTCGCAAATTTCGAGGTCATAATGTACGTTTCAAAATACCTCAGAACTGGTATACTTATTTAACTTTGGTATTTTTCTAGGAATTGTTATATGAATATTGATTAAATTATTATATGCTAAAATGAGAAATTCTTATTAAACTGAAATAAACCTCCAAGTGAAAAAGAAAAATATGGAAATTGTAAAATAGGACCTAAGTGTGGCTTAATCAGAATAAGTTTATATGTCTAAGTGAAATTAGAGAAATAAATGAGCAAGGGAAATATGAGACTAGATGAGAATAATAGAGAATGGAGGACCAAACATAAAAGAAATGAAGAAAAAGAAGAAAAATCAAGGAAAGGGTATGGCATGTAGGGAAAGAGGGGAGGAAGCCTTCCTTTAAAGCAACAGATTACAAGGATCCAAGAAAAGAAAACAAAGAAAAGATGAGAGATTTAGAGGAGGCTCTCACTTTCCTCTAGATTCCTTGCACTGACGGATCGCGATTTCACAGGCAAGGCAAAGAGAGGAAAGTCCTTTCCTTCTTCGTACTAGGTTTCAAGTAGAGACTTGACTGAGTTTCCACAAACTCCAGAGGTGGCCCCTCCCTTTTGTTATTTTTTACCAATATATGCGCACATTCGCCCTTATGGGAATGCTTGTCAGGATTTTAAACCATGGGAAGCTGCCACATTGTGTGAGCAGCCACCTGTAACTGATTTTTAAGAAACAAAGGACTTGAAGGGCTATCTGACCACGACTAATGAAACCTCTTGGATACAGGCTTTACTGGGGTCTCCCACTCCACCGTTAGGGTCTTTACTTGTGTCAACAGAGGTCAGAGAACATGCAGAGTCACGCCCCTGTCCGTGTGTGTGTGTGTAGGCAAGCCATCACAGAGGTCGCCACTCCTCCGGCCTCCCCACTAAAACCCTCCTCCCTCCTCCTCCAACAATGCAAAAAGCCCAGCCTCACAGTTCCAGTCAAAACTGACGAATCACTCTCATGACCTCCCAACTTTAATACCACAGAATCTTCTGCTCAACCCAATGCCATGTGCAGTTCAGACCCCAATGGCTCCATTCCATCAATAAATCCATCTATATAAAAATTCTATTAATAACTATTAAACTGCATCATCCAACTAAAACCATTAGCACGATACAAACATACAGCCTTATCATTTCTCGAACAGAATAACACGATGAAAAACCAAACCTAGATTAGACTCAGATCAACTGAAAAGCCGGTTTGTCATCACTTCATCTTGCTCGCTTTTGTAATGTTTGGTTTTATTTTTTCCGGTTCTGCTTAAGGATTCAAAGGTTGCTCAAACGCATAAGTGAAAAGCATATTGAATCATTTAATGATTTGGAAAATAACACCGCAAAATGTTTGCATATGAAAATCAACATCACGAAAGCGAACCATTTATACAAATGTAATCAGATTTCGCTTATAAAAGATTCAACGCGCCCCACGAACGCAACCGCTTGGGGCTCGCCAGACACATTACTGGTATACCAATAGGCCCAAGAGGACAAGCAATTATTATTGATGGCTCATCATACACTCAAATGCTCTTTAATCGATTACCTGTATAGAGAAGGTGAAAAGGGAAATTACTAATTGATGAGACCACCCGCCTCCACTCCACCCAACGCTGACTCATCAGTATAAAAAAAACCCTGCTTCCGGTTTTGATACCACCCCCAGCCTGCTGGATCCGGTGGCTTGACTCTGCACGCCATCCCCTGGAGATATCAAGACACAGGAAGTTAAATCGCAAGGCATAACTCAATTGACTCATGAACTAATTGATCAAGATGGAATTTAATGACCAAAGAATCCAATTAAATCTGTAAGAATATTTAGTAATGATTTGAGATTGTGAAATATTGAATATGTTATTTAGGATGATCAATGAACTATAATCGATTGTATATATAAATAAATATATGTATCAGAGCTTACATTGATCATCCACATGTTTAAGTTTGAACTGTTAACATGATTCTATTAAACAAAACCAGGAATGGATTTATAGAACCAATTGCTACGAGAAATGTTAGTGGGATTACTTACAATGCACAGGCACTGAGTGATGAGAAGGATCAAAGTGTAACTCCAAGACCGAGGAGCCGTCGAAACATAAAGATGAAATTTCTAGTATGTCCCACATGCAAAATTTATCCATGTTTTGGCCTCAGACATTACTTGATATTTTGTAGAAAAACACAATCGAACTCAAGATCATTTTGTAATCATTTATAAGGCTGAATGCTCTTCAACAAACAGATTTGTTAAACAAAACTATTACTGGCCACCCAATCGCTCCAAAGACAGACTTGCTTAATTGGTGGTGGTAAACGGTTTTTTGGATAACAGGGTACTGACGGCTGATCACAAATGTGTGGTTGTTTGGTTTAGGTTCAGATGGAAGGCTTATCTCCCCCTCCTCCTCCCAAGTGGACAACACAGGCACACCCGCTCCCCCACAATGGTAACTCATTAAGACTGCGACTCGCTTGTTTGCTTACAAACTCATTTTAAGGCCACTGATTCTTTATATTTTTGTATTTTTGAGTACCAGCACTATGATAAGTCACTTTTCTGTAATCCTAATCAATCTTCAAATCATCAATCAGTCAATAAAATGGGGCACGAAGCTTCTTCTCCCTTGGTTGGTTTGTGATTTTCTCTCCCTCTCCTTCATATTTTTCAGATTTTTTAGCAGCCAACAACACCTCCTCGGCGACAGACAAATCAAGGGATGTCAATAAAACCCCATCATCCTCGAAGGGGAAGCGCGCCGCCACCAAAGGTTTACATAAGCCGCATGTTCCCTGTTTTCATGTATGCATTTATGTACTAGGTTCTCGCTTCTCAAATTAGAAGGACTTCTAGGCATACTTCCTTAACGGTGAATAGAAAGCTGGTTCAAGTGATACTTATCACAGATCACCATGCCTCCAGTTAAGGCCTATTAGTCACCTCCGTAGGTGAGGGTTTAGAGGTGCAGGTGTTTCTAATAATCGTGGAGACATGTTCATTGAATGCCACTTTTCAAGAGGAAAACTTTCTTAGTACTTTAGTTTTAAAAGGAAAATTAAGGATTCAATTCGAATGACTATATGTCATCCTCCTAACGCGAGGAAAGACCTGGCGATATTAGCTTACTTAGATCCTGGCTTCCATACCAGACTCATGGAGTTCTTCTTTAACTTTATTTGAATCATCAAAGATCAACTATTCACACTCGTTTTACACAACCAAAATCCAAAGAAAGCAGAGTAAACAATCACTTAATCTGACCGTAATCGTTTCACTGAAAACCTCATCCCGTGGTTCAATCTTTAGATTCACATACCAGTATTTCTTCTCTCTCGCAATGCCGTGAGAGAATCAGTTTGCAATGATTGTTGATTTTTAACAACCACTGGGTCTGAACCAATCAATGGTTTATCAGATGAAAGCTCTAGTGAGAAAGAAGCGTTTTGTAACCCGTATCCAAGAATGCTGGGCACAGGAATTTCATTTTTTTTATTTTACCATTTTTTCTCACTGCAGTTTCACCAGGAGCTTGAAAATTCCTCCCACTGCACTGTTTTCCCCTGCCACAAAAGGCAACAAGATATTAATTTAACCTCGGTCTTGTTTTGCTGGGTTTCTTGTTTGTGTTCGTAGCAGCTATGCAAAGAGGGATTTAAACCCCGCGCAAAAAGATCATTAAAAAAGACTTATGATCCGAATGTGGCCGTGAAGTTAGGCTTCACAAGAATCGATGGAGACCCCAATTCAAGAGTACAGAGCCACAGGGGGTTCCTCTCCGTATGGTCTAATGCCTACGGTGTCAATGAGGGATCATGCACACACCACCATGGGTGAGTGCACCCTCACATTATACCCCGAGATGCAAAGCAGGGGAAGAGGCCTCATCCAAGCCCCCGCTCCCGACTTTCTTTTTTAAAGCAAATGGTTCCAAAACCTATTGCATACACATCTGGATTTTGAGGTCATAGAATAACTCAAAGAGGGTGCAACCCATGCTATGAGATGCTACAAAGTTGGAAAGCTTTCCTGTATTGACTCCTCAAAGACAAACAAAATTTGTTTGAAATTCACTAAGGCTGGCGGACCATCGTGAATCGGGGCAGAATAAGAGCAGCACTTTAGTTCTTCAAGGCCCATACACTAAAATAACACACTCAGAGTAACCAAGCACCTTCTATGTTTCACATGTTAGAGAAATTTTATCAATGCTGGGAAAGGTATCTTGAAACCATCAATGCATGCCCACACCATGGTCAGATTCAGTCTCCCTCCCCGGCTCCACCAAGTTTTGCACCATCTTCTGCCGCAAACAAAAAAATTCATGCATGCACATAGAGGCGATCCTTTAAACTGCTTGGAACCAACTGGGCATTCTTATGATCCCTGAGTACTCTCAATAGCTTATATTCTTCTATTACACGCCAAGTTAAGTCATGATGCTGAATGATTACTTAGTATGTGGAGTGCATTCCCAAGATAAGCATACCTCAAATGGTCAAGGCTGCCTCATCTGAGTGGCTGCCCAAATCACGCACCCACGCTGTCTCCTCTCACCCAGGAATCTCTCACCACCCCACTCACTCATCATCATCACTCATCCCACTCATCTCCATCTCACCCCCTTCACTCACATCACTCTGTCTGGGACACACACACACTCATCATCACATCCCGCTCATGATTGAATAACATTCATCGATTTACTCAGATCTACCTTCCACTTCATTCTTCCTCTTCCTCTTCCTTCTTCTCGTCTCCGCTCCCCCAGTCACAATATATAGGTTAAGAGCAGACATGGTTATAGTATTTTCTATTAGGTTCAAGGATCATCCATTTATACTCTTCGGCCTTCTCCACCCACTCACTCCCTCCTCTCTCTCCCCCCCTCCCCCCCCCTCCCCCCAGGCATCAGAAGCAGCCTCCAAGGGTGTTTAGCAGGTGAGACCACTTTGGCTAGAGAACACTATAGCCTCTACTGTCATTGAAGTAAGCATGTATCATCATCAGTGTCTCACACTTAAACACATTGAACTCGACCTCCTATCCCTGCACTTCTCAATTTCAACTCTCCCTCCGCACACTAATCATTGGCCCACTAATTATAGAAATGGCCCACTGGGGTATTATAAGTATTTCTTTATCTTCCATATATCCAACATGAAACCAATTGGGAAGATGAACCTGGTTTAATTTACTGTGAACGCCTTCTATGCTTAGATCTGTTCTGAACCAGAGTGTGACCTGGAGTCAATAGCCCCAAATTTCTCACACAAGGCTCTCTCAAGATGAATTCCCTCTTCTCCCTCTCCCCTCCTTCCCTCAGCTTTTCGGCAAGGCCACCCTTGATAGGGCAAACTGCCCAGGGGGGTCTCCTTAGCCAGGCAGCCTCCGGCTGACTGCACCCCATCCTGGGCTGAGATCTATGCAATCCGTCCCCGGCTCTCGCTCTTCTCTCCCTAAGGATTCTCTCCCTTCCTCTTTCACAATGGGGTGGGGGGTCATCACTATGAATCCTCCACAATCAATACACCATCTGTTTAACGCTGGCCAAGAAACTGACATGTTGAATGGGTACTTTCTCTGATACCCCATAATCTCAAGAACCATCATCCATTATTCTTCTTTAGGGCGTTAAGGATACACTGTGGGGTGAAGGCTATCGTGGCTGGTTGATCCTTAAATCCGCTCCAGACAAACTTTTCTCAGCTCCCTATCTCGTCATTCAACTGTCTGATTACCTCCGCTCCCACCTCCATCACCGTGGCCCGCCCCAGATTGCGACCTTCTACCACTATGCCTTTTATATGTTCATTACCTTCTCACTCTGGGCTCAAAAAGCACTTGTTGCCTAGCGTGAACCTGCTCCTCCTCCCACCAAAGATACATATTAATGAAACATCATCCATTCACGCGCGCACTGGGAGACCTCTAAGTTTTAGTCAAGGTCGATCGTCTTCTGCATTGAGTATCTATGGTTGCATGATTAAATTTATCTCAACCACAGAATGTCATAGATGAGATGTTATATTTCTGTTAGCCTATTCCAAGTCCACTTTTTCCTTATTGCAACGCCACTGTGTGTGTGTACTGCGTTTTCTTTTCGTTATTGTTCACTGCTTCTTCCACCACAAACTCATCAAGCCTCCATTACCTCGACATACACCACCTCGTCGCCTTAATTCCTGCCTGGCGCCTGTCACGGTCATATACCACCGCTGCTGTGGATCATTAAACTCTCACGTCATTACACCGTCACCGGCTTGTCATTCCCCGACCACATCTTACCATTAAACGTCCTCTCCAGAATTCGCCGATAACCCCTATGGGTCGGTTTCCAAACCAAAGATTCGCCAGATTTGGTCGTCACCGGGCCAGCCAGTATGATGCTTCTTCTTTTCGCCAATGAGTAAACTTATTGTCGAGAACTCGCTATTCCGTGCCTCTCGTACACACTGTAATCCCATCCTAGCTACAGCAATTGATCAGCAGAATGTCCTCCAAGCAAGATTTTCATACACATCCCAGTCTTCTTCATATTGAGTTGACCTGTCAGGCACCAAACACCACTCGCCGCCGCCTGCTGTAAGAT
Organism: Tetrastigma voinierianum; assembly: GCA_016808115.1. NCBI lineage: Eukaryota > Viridiplantae > Streptophyta > Magnoliopsida > Vitales > Vitaceae > Tetrastigma > Tetrastigma voinierianum. The sequence goes on from JAEQBH010005742.1 coordinate 524,111, forward strand.
CCCCGACTATTTATAAGTATGACTAAGATCCATCCACAATCCTCAAAGTGGCAACTCTCTTAAGTAAATTCCTAAAATTTCTGGTCCAAGGTTTCACAAGTTCCTCCCCACTTACATGGTAAGGTCTAAAAGACTGACTCCCGCAATAGGCCAGTACTTTGAGGTGTGGGAAGAACTTTGTCTGTCACACCAAACTCACCAGGCTGCCTGGTGGCGCAAAGCTTAATAAATCCAGTAACAATTTGTCAAACCAAGGTTTAGCTCACCCAAAGAGAGCTAATAATCCCCACCTGGTGCTCTTCATACCCTTCATTATATCGACCGTGGTCATGGCTTCATAGTTATCATGATATCGGACTTCACAACTGAATGTGATACCCAAGCACTCTCATGAAGGCCTTCTCTCCACCACTTCGCATCTCAAGTTGCTCATCTGAACGTGGCTTTCTCCGAGAAAATCAACAAACACAATAAATTAGGTAGGGTGGGAAGAACTTTCAATATAACGAGATCATCTGCCATAACACAAAGGCCTGGCTTCATTCTACCCTGACTCATCATGACTCATATTGCTAGCTCGGCCGCGATCTGTTTTCCAAGTGGTAAGGGGCGTAATAAGAGCCTCTCACATTGCTGGGGATTTCTCAGTGCCGCTTCTCCTGTTCTCATACAAAACGATGCAAGGCTCTTTCCGCCAGGATTAAATGCCGCCTCAAAAATGGATAGTTCACCTGATCCCCGCCACATACACTCACTAGAACTTTAATCACAATCAGCCAGCACAAACGCAGACTGAATATGCCACTGTATAAGCAACCAAATGTAAAGGAAAATTCCAGAGTGATATCTAATTGCACTCACGTAATTATTAACAAAATCACCCAAGAACGGCGCTCAAAACTTGATAGGTCAAAAGTGTAATGTGTAAATGTACGCTAGCGTGCCATGGCGATCGATCGTTAAGTAACATAAGTTAATTGAAAATGATATCAATTCACTGGTAAAGTGCATTGACTAACAATCGGGCCGCCTCGAATATCCTGACTCAACCCCAGGTACTATTGGCCTAACTAATAAAATGGATTGAAAACCCAAAGCTGTACTTGACCTCAGAATTACTCCCGTGAGACTAGGACTTGTCTCCCTCGCCACTTGATGACAATATATATTACTCAGAGGAACACGTCAAACATCAACGACTTCTCGATGATGAGATTGTTTCACGAGATACCTTCTCCTGGTGTATCCCGCCATCATCAAAGAGGATTGGGTGTATCTCTCGCTTCAAATCAACATTTCCGAAACACCAAATGTCAACTTTATTAGTCACACTTTGACCTGGAGACTTTTATTACCATTTAACCGAGGTCGCTTTTATTAGATCTCAGAAACCTTGGTCATTCTCATCTTGATAATTAATGATCATAATGTTGCCAAACATTACCATGTATATAAAAAAACTATGATGAGAGCAGATCATGCAAATCGTAACAACAAACTAATATAAATTTAAACTTAATTCATTCAATTGTGATAGGTTCAACAAAACCTGAGAGAATCAGGAACATACTGGAACTAAGATACTATCATCTATAATTTATCAAGAGCGCGGTAGAAAGAAAATTACAAAACATCATCTTTCCAATGATTCGAGTCACCGCGCCCCCGCTTTCTCCGTGTCTACCAGCATGCCTTCGGCCCTTCACCAGCCCTTTGCGCATTCTCGGCGCGGTGAAGATACGACGCCACTGATTATAATGCCACGTTATGACGCCATTAATTCTTTTTTTTTTCTTCTTCGTTGATTCGACGTCGCGACGCTAAGGTGCTCACGCCGAGACGTCACGCACGCCAGCGGAGACTGGTGCCTAAAGTTCCACACCTCTAGCTACCACTCAACTTTGAATGAATCATGATAATTGTGTCAAGGTTCAGAATGATTTAATAGGTTTGATTTTAATGTGGATGAACATTTGACATTTAACACGCGAGGCAATAAGCTCTCACTTGAACGCCAAACTTGCCTTCGTACACCACCTGTCTTCGCAACCCGCCACTTCCGCAACACTTTCTCGCCTCTCTAACAAACCCTTTGTGATACAACAGTTTCTATCAATGTACTTCATTTGTCTAACTGATCCATACCAAGAACTCATCACTCACTTCTTCAATACACCCAAGTTTAACATGACTTTTAACAATCTCACCTCACAACATACCTCCATTTTGTCCAATTCCTCCAAATCAATCAACTCACCCAACTTTTCCCCACCTCCGCCATGGGCAACACAATTATAATCAAGTCACTAATAAAGAAGACTCTACTCATCGTTCTAACTACAAAACAAACTAAATCTAAAACAAACCAAGATAGAACATATGTCAACAACTCGCCCATACTCTAGTGAATCGCCAAGTTAATGGTCTTATTAGCATGATCCTCCCAATAATCAAAAGCAAAGAAGATTAAGTATGATATAATGATGAATGAGAAATGATATTAAGTATGTATACATAACTTCTGGATAGAGGGCATCTTATCGCTTTACTCAACCTTGTTGCTTTTCCCAACGACATAATATCACCAAAATGTCGATTGGAGAAAGGCGATACAAATCATGATATGGTAAGGCAGAAGATATTTAATATTTAATGTATCGAAAATCAGAGTCACAGCTCACTCATCCTACCTCATAAAAGCCATTCCCTAGATTAATAGTTCTTTCTTTCTCAAGACATCACTCATCAATGTCTCTGACTCTTTTCCAAACCTAAAGATACGTACCCTTGTGATAACCATCACATCACACATAGCTTCTTTCTCGCCACTCCGGCAATATGATGTCCGTGGTGCCTCACAATTGCTTTGAGAATACTTCTACATATTATCTCACAACATATACAGAAAGTTCACATCCCTCTCTCACTTTTCATAATCTAATAAAATTGTTGATGATTATCAACACATGATGAGAAAGTAACTATTACTCATTCTTACACAAAACCTATAATTTTCGAGTTCTCATGAAAGACACAAACCAATGGTGTCTGAATTCAAAAGAGGTATGATCCTTGTTAATGACTTAGGCTTTATTCACATGAACGCTCAACACTGCTATAGATCTCTAAAATTTCACAAGATATTTGATCTTGTCTGTGCTTCTTCCAAAACCCAAGCACATTATCAACAAGTCCCCACTGAACATATAGATTCCATAAGAACAAGTTAAAGATTTGTTATAAAAGGCTTAATTAGAGTGATGTGCTCCATGTGCTGAACACTCAGAAAAAGCAGTATATTGATATGAGAATGCATTGATTGCAGAGCTTAGAATAGAATTCATTATTCTTAATAATTTCTATCCCAAGACTGATGATGCATTGATTTGCTTGTCAACAAAAATTTTCACCAAATCTAATTTTCGTAGTGATTATCACCAAACCTAATAAATAGCGCATTTATGGAAAAAGCAGCACAAGACACAGGAGGGTTTATATGAATGGCTTATGCTACTATTTGATTTGGTCAGCGCCCACGCTTCAGCGCGCTCATGAAACCAAAAGCTACAACCTTCCTACCGCCTCGCTATCGCTTATTTCACGCATATTTTAATCTTTAGCAAATAATGACACAAACATCTTTTGCATCTTTCAGTTGTACATAAAGCCACGATAATTGTTCATGTGAATTTAAAAAAGTGTACCTTTCTCTCCAACAAGGTTGTCTTCGTTGCGACAGTCGATAAAGGCATTCATAATTACACCTAAGGTAAAACTGTAAATCTCTCAAAATGTCATCTCTACTTGCACTTCGAGATAATTTCATGATTAGTTACTCTTTCTATCGACGCTTGTGCGGAATTTTAAATGTCAGCTTCTCTTTTCATTTCGTGTGTGTGAGGTCCCACATTGTTAAAGATGAGAAAACTTATATGGACCTCACGTATAAGAGTTTCAATAATTAAAAAAAAAGGAAGTCGTAGTGTTTCTAGTTCTTATTAATGCTCGACTTTGATAAACCATTTGAGATTGATTATGATGCTTCTTATTAATATTGATACTGATCTCAAGATTACTTCCAACTTGTAATATAAAGAAATTTTGATGTTGGTAAAAAATGTCCACTAGGAGTTGAGCGATCGTTTAGTCTAAGACAAAAGTGGCATATTTCATCTTTGTTCATCGCTTCGCTTTTCATCAACACGAGATCACGCTTTGAAATACTTACTACCAAATAAGGTAACCCTGTGACATGATCCGCTTCATGTCAATACATCAACAAAAAACACAACTTTCTCTTTCTTTCTCTCATCACATAAGAGTGGGAAGTTGAATCAAGTTGCAAATGCACTAAGTAGACAGTCTCATTTACTTGTCACCATACGGAATGAGTGTTTAGCGTTTGATTATATCAAAGATCTTTATGGGGAAGGTGAGGATTTCAAGACAATGTGGGAAAATTGTCAGTTTCTTGCTCATGGTGTATAGACACTCCTTCAAGACGGTTTTCAAAGGCAATCGACTTTGTATTCCTCAAGGTTCTTTGCACCTTCACCTTATTCGTGTTAAAACCTTTGCACTTGTGGAGGAAAGATATTATTGGCCTTCTTTGAAATGTGATGTTTAGAAGTGTATAATTAAGAACTACTAGCTGTGTTATTCGTACACGGCTCTACACTCGCTGCCCATCTTCCACTCGCTGATGTGAGCATGGATTTTACTTAGCTCACTCATAACTCAAAGCGGCAATGATTCTATCGCGGTAAGTGGTTGATCGTTATTCAAAGATGGCTCATTTTGTGGCTGCAAAAAGACACTGATCTAATCCGGATCATTTTGCCTTCAAAGAGGTGGTTCGACTACATGGGGTTCCCAAATCAATAACTTCTGATCGCTGTATACAAGTCTGAGCCACTTTTAGAAATCCTTTGATGCGCTTTAGATTCACCTCAATTAGGCACTACTATCTCAAACCAATGGACAAACGAAGGTTGTCAATTGTTCATTAGGCAATTTGATTCGTGTTAAGATTGGTGACAAGGAAAAACAGTGGAATATCCTCCTTCCTCATATGGAGTTGCTTGCAACACTTCAATGAATCACTATACAAGTAAAAAACCTTTGATATCGTTTGTATTCAAGGTACCTAATCATCTTCTATCTGTCGTGTTCTTCCAAAGCTTTGATGTTCTAGTCCTGTTAAATGATATGGTGGCTAAAGCTTCAAATCCATAATGAAGTGAGACAAACCTGTAACTTAATGCCAAAGACAAAGTAGCTAAGCAGATACTACATGGGTGTTTCAAGGAGTTTAAAATAGGTGAATCACTGCTGATTCACCTCAAAAGATGCTTCATACTCGGTATTTATAACAAGACAAAAATGAAAAAGTATGGTCCTTTCAAAGTGTTGAAGAAAGTTGGTGACAATGCCTATGTTATTGACATTCCTTCGGATTGGAACATTTCAAACTGTTCTCACGTGCAAGAAGAACATGTCATGAGTTACTGTGACTGCGAACAAACTGGGGATGAGTTTTTCCAAAAGAGGGGGGAAACTGATGTAGGACATCCCCTAACCAATTTGGCTACATCCAAACTCTAAACAAGAATGATCCGTTTATTTTACTATTTTTATCTTTAAGTTATTTTTTAGAGTCCTAGTTTACATTTCTCTTTTCCTTTTAGGTCTCTTTTTAGTTTTTTCTTGTTATTAGCTTTAAAAGGCCAGTTATTTTTTTTTGTTCAGATTCGTTATTTTTAGAGAAGAGTAAAACTTTAAATTGATAACTCAAAACCTTCTCATCTTTTCTCCATTCTCACCCCATACTTGCTTCCACATTCTTCTTGTTTGTTCGTCATCAGTTCATCTCTACAGAGAGTAGAGATAGCAACAAATGAAAATATGGGGTCACGTGATGCGAAATTGCAGCCAACTGTTCAGACAACTTCCACCTTTTTTTCACGCCTTGCATTCCTCTCACAAGAACTCCTCCCATCGTCCTTTTTCTTTTTCCTTCTTCTTACCAGTTACCACCCTTTTGTGACACATTAATCTCTCTCTCTCTCTCTGTTCTCATCTTCGCATAAAAGTGGAAGAAAACAGGAACAATGGAATGAGAATTTTTCACTGTTAAACAACAGCTCCACATGAGGCCTTTATGTCCATCAAATTCCTGAAATTTTAAGGTACTCTTCTCTATCTCTGGAACTGCAACATTTTACTGTGATGTTTATGAGAAGGCTCATTAAGCCTTGGCTGTTTCTTCACATATATTTCATCTCAGAAAATTTGGATTCTGGGTTGTGGTTTATCCACATTTTTCTGGATCACCTGATTTGTATCACCCAATTACATGAAACAGAGGATCTTAACCTCATTTTAATGATCATGTAAGGTCCTTCGTGAGTAATTTCCAGGCCACTCCAGGCCAGTGGAGCTTCGCTCCAAATTCAATTGCTTGGCAGCCCGCTGAAATGGAGATTCAGGGATGCTTTAGGATAATTGTTGTGATAGAACAACACTAGGCCAATTCCAGCTGGATATTGTTGTCCTTAAACTTTAGTGGAAAAGTAGTTCATGTCTCAGTCAGTAAGGTCACTACTCACTAGAGACAAAACTGTGTTATCCTAACTGAGGCAGACATGTGGTCTCCTGCCTAGTTATTGAAGTGATATAGAGCATGGCATTGTGAATGTGGTGGCTCTCTCAGCCAGTGAGTGCCATTTGTCTGTCACATGGGTTTCTATTTCTAAGGTCATTAATGACCCTTCATCTTTTAACATCCCTCCTTCATCCTCAACCTTGAGAAAACACATAATGGGGAAAGGAAATTAGGAAAAGGCCTCTTCTAAACCACCCATGTTTGGCCACCATCCCACGAGTTTGGCTTCAAAATAACTCTTTTGTAAAAAAAATTTATTCTAGATAAATTTTTAAATTTTTGTTCAAAATAACCTTTATAATTTTTAATAGAGTAGATATTTAGATTTTTTTTATCTACTAAATGCTACAGTTAAAAATTACGACTTAGCTCAAAACGAAACCGTAATCAGAACTGTAATTTAGATCACTGAAGCCTGTTTTAAATTTAAATTTAAAACAAAAATTTAAGTTTCATACATATCTCTCCTATATGACTATGGAGCCATTTTGAAAAAAAAAAGTGACCTAGAACCAATATTTTTGTAAATAAAATATTGACCCAAAACTCCCATCCCACTCATTCTTGTTTCCATTTTTCTTTTTTTTGGTTAATCAACTTTAAGTTAAAGTTGTGATGCACTAGGAAGAAGTGCTCCCTGCCCAGTCCCTTTAGCCACTAAAGAGATTATATGATGATGACTCGGTGTTTAGCTTTTTAAATTTTTCATGGTGTTTGAGATTTTTAACACTACATTTGGTGTAGAGTTTGTTTTGAATTGATAAAAGGGATCTTAGTTCATATCCATTGTGTTAACCTTTCTTAATTCAAAACAAAATCGCTACCTACAAATTGTGTTTAATAATTTAACTTTTCCAAATGGTCGCATTAACTTAAATTTCCTTTCATTTCCAACTGAATTTGTTGTTTTGTTAGGATGATAAAAGAAAAAAGTAAAGAAACCATTATGTGGGGAAATTTCATATTCTTTTCTCCCAAAAAGAATCCACTCTTCTAAGATTTTATATTGATATTTGTGCCTATCTGAGTACTGTCCAAACTATAAATGACCTCAAAAAGAGTATTAGAAATATGAACAGAGGTCATCCTTGACCTCTGTTCAATTTTGATCTGTAATGAACATGATTCAATAAAACCATGGCGAAGATGACATTTTAACACGGAAAGTTGAAAGAAAAATTAGAAAAATTGAGTGATTGATTATGAACTCGTTGGAAAAGGCTTCTAAAGATGGAAGTATAACGAAATGTCAAGTGGAATATCACTATCAATGGTGAGTGAGCCACCAATTCACAGAGGTCTAATTCTAAACCACATGAAAAAAAAAAAAAAAAGAAAGATTAGGAGTGGGGTTTGGGGATTATGAAGCTTAGCATAACGTGACTTTGAACCAAACCTTTGGAGAGTGAATAAGAACCCACCTTGAGATAATGGTGGGTGGAAGGTTGCAAGTCTCCATTTTTGTAATGATTCTCAGATGAAATGCGCTTGGGTTTGATCTACCACCTAATGATGAGAACAAAAGGGATAATAGATAGTATTATAGAGTTCTGAAAAACAACAAACAGACGGTGAAATGGGGATTTGAGAATAGATGAGATTTGGGATTGGGATTGCTATTGCTGTACTACATGGGAAGTGAGAGGTTATCAATCAGAGAGAGAGTAGAGACAGAATGTGGTCTTATGTTATTGCATGGTGCTTTAGCCTGTGTTTGACAAAACTAGCAGCCCCCACCCTTCCCCCTCTCCGTGAATGGGGGAACCCAAAGACAAAACACACATGAACTAATAGGGTCTTAACCCACTTGTACTGGCCGCATCAGGTTGATTCATTTGTTGCAGTTGACGCCTTGTCTCAAGAAACCATGAAGCAACACCCTCCTAGTTCTTCCCCATGCAAGCCCACCACCACCACCACCCCTTCTAGAAGACCCTCCTTCCTCTTCTCTCCTCTCTTCCTCTCTTCCTCTAAAGCATATGGACCGTTTCGTCCTCAGCCTGCGTCACTGGTCGAGGGTCGGTTCCGCCCGAGCTGAGTAACGTCCACAAGGCTAGAAGATCTCTTCTTTTCAACAAACCCAAATCTGCAGATCATGTGCTGGGATCTCAAAAGGTTAGGGATGGAGAAGAGGTTAAAGTCATGGGTCGGTCCCGGCACCGCCCTGTTGTAAACCAGCTGCTCTGCTGCTGCCTTGCTGGTCTGTACCAGATTGCAAGACTATGAATCTATGAGAAGTTGAGGCTGAACTTGATCTACGCAATTTACAGTCTGAGGTGTTGGTCGAAGAGTTGGAGAGAAAGTTCAGAGCACACCCTGACCTCACTGCCTCAATGCTGGTCACTGAGACCTTGCTGCTGCTCTGGCAAAGATAAATGTTCTACTGAATCTACCAAAGTACAGGTAACCCATTATCAACATGACATCACAATTGGTCTACTTTTCCTATGCTAAAAGAACTTACTTTCTGTTTGGTTTCCTGGAAAACCTAAGCAAACAATTTCAAGATTTCATTTTACTTTAATTGATCAGGCATCAGTTTCTTCCCTCCCTTTCCCCACTTTTTTTTTTTGTATACTAACCAAAGAACCAGGTGCCATTTCCCCCTTTTTCTGTTCTTTACTGAGGAACAAAACACTGACATGTTGTTCTATGATGGTTGGCAATCATTAGTCTAATCACACTTTGTTTTTGTCATATAATTCAGTTTCAAGGCAAAGCGAACTTTTTTTTACAAAAGATGGTATCCATTTCAATTTGGCAGAAATTCTTAGCATCATAGTTGAGACTTGATTTGTCTTATAATGAATAAGGAACTGTTAAAGAAAAACAGATTCTAATTCAAAGACATTCAGAAAAATCATTGCCACAATTGAACAACCATCAGCACCACCTGTGCCGCCGCTAATTCCCCGGCCGTGATCTCAAAGAAAGGTTCCTCCACGTCCTGCCCACCATTCCTCCCTCGCCTCACCTCATCTGCTGAGCAGCTGTTGCCTGCTCAGAAGGTTCAAACGCCTGCACAATTTAACAGAATCACGACAAAGAGCGCGGCAGTGAAATGATTTTTGCACAACTGTGGAAATCACAACAAAACTGAAGGCTAAAGAAAAACACACAAAGATAGTCAGATAAATTCAAAATCTGTTCATAATCAAGAATATGATATCAGAAAATCTTAAAATACATAATCACTGTTGTTGTTGTTGTCTCTTACCCATGCAACATCATCAATCCAATAATTATAGATTGAGCTAGATACTGAAACAAAAAGAGATCATCAATACCTATCCGAGTCTAACAAAGAAATATTCAGATATGAAATGATGTTTGTAATTATGGTATCAATGATAATGATTTCAACTTTATAATTCACATGTCCTGATTTGTTTATCAACATTATCTATCCGTTTATCCACAAACAGGCCTGTTTGAAAATATTTGCCACATCAACAGAAAACAATCAAACATCAAGATTACAATGAGATTTGAGTAAAGATTCATTAGTTTGATCACATTGGTTTCAGTCATCGTGGAAGGGCCGGGAAGCCCACTTAAATGGTGCCTTCGTCCACTAAAACAAAGTCGTCACCATTAATAGGACTGAAAATGTCTTACGTGTTTCTAACTCATCCCAGACCTCAACATACAGTCTGGGAACAACAATCAGATGATTTGAGAACAATTATTTAGCAGAGTACAGATTATTGTATCAAGACGTAATTTATAAGTTATAGTTATATATGCATTGTGATTATTCATTTTATGATTATTAACAAACATTTGAATGAACTATACTATTGTTATCTCACATCCTTCCAACCAGCATGTGAATGATATATCCAACAGTTCTAGATCGTATTAATTTCTGTGTATAGTTCTTTTTTGTCTTAAAACATAAAATTAGACTTAATCTAACGTAACTCAATCTTATGTCCTGGCCTTTTTGTGATTTATTTATTCTTTCTTAAAGTTTCCATTGCCAAAGTAGCAAAATCCTGATTTATTTCATGGTATTTGTGCCGCAACAAGACATGAGGCAAGCACCTGCAAATGGATAGATGGGGATTGCCCATTAGCATTAGTTGAGACTCAAGCATAAGGCCTCAATCCATTAGCATTAGGTGAGACTCAAACTCGTACCTCTAGCTCTTATCTTGTGCCTAAGAATCAATTTGCCTAAAAGTTTAAGCAATTGGAAGATGAACCTACACTGTACATTGGCTAAAATTAAATGAATAAAGTGAAGTCATGGTCTTCTCTGTACCCTTCATTCGTTTTTCCTTTCTACGTCCTCCCATTATTAATGTGGTTAATTTGGGCTGACTTCATTTCCACCTTCTTTGTGCTGTTGAGTGTTCAAATTTCATGTCAAAAGCTTTTATGGAATAAATTAGGCTTGGTTCTTGTCTAGTTTTAATGAGGTTGTTCAAAGTACTTTAATCATTTGAACTTTTTGAATGCTAGTTTCTAATATAGACTGATTTTGCCGTAGAAAAGACATCATCTAATTATGAGAAATTAGTCCATAACCAATAGAGATAATTAATATTCTGCTGTCTGTTATAAAAGAACCATGATGATGCATATCATTCTACTTATCTCTCCTTTTCTTTAGTTAATTATTTCTGCTTTGTTGGGCTAGATGAGAGGCTGTGCTAAAGCATTTCAAGTGGCCTAGAGGAAAGCTGATGCCATGAGAGAAGCTGCTATTGAATACCGTCCAAATGCTGAAAGTGAAGTTTCCTGCTGTAAGGATAATGCTAATGTTCCTGTGGACTTGCCTTGAAGAAGATGGCTGGTTTACTAGACAAGTACGAACTATGAGGAAACAAAATTTTATTTGTCTTCTTAATCAGAGTAATCCCATTCAGTCCGTTGATTTGATTTTTCCTGCGTACTTGCTTGTTTAAGGTCTGAGCACACAACAGCTGGTTGATTAAGCATGCAACTCCTGTGTTTGCGGTCTTATCAAGAATGTGGAATTCCAACTGGTTGGATGCTTGATTCAGGAATAGTTAGTAAGGTATGCTCATGAATTTTATCTTCCTTTAGGTTTTAGTTATGAATGTTAGGTATCAATGTTTAATGTGTAAGGTTTTAGTGATGTGATGTGATGTCAAAGGTATATAGTCAAGAAGAGCTTGTATATACATTTATTCACTATGTAAGTGTGTTTCTGTGCCACATCCTGAACAACACCTTCGTCATAATTTGTCTCATTGAACAATTTCCCTTTAGTTTGGGCCATAAGCCTTCACATCAAACTTTCTTAATTCCTTGAACAGTTAATCATTCTTATAAACTAAAGAACCAGAGCTGCTGGCAGAAAATGAAAAAAGTATAAGAAAACAAATTCATCTTTGGAAATACAGTCCATAAAATTACTGAAAGGCAATAGTTAATACATCTATGAAGTATCCAGAACTGTTTAAATAAATTTGACAAATGATTTTTTTCTTTTCTTCCATCTAGCTCTATTTAGGGGCAATGTATTATTACACCGTCAATCTTTTTTATATACAAATGAAAGCAAACGAATTTATTATTGTAGTGACGGGAACGGTTATTTGCAATGATGTACAGATAAAGCAGGTTTCACAACTGGCAAGATGTACATGCAAAGAGTGGTAATAGTCTAGCTATCCTGAATTCATGAACTTCAAAAGAAGCTCTACTGCTTCAGGGAGTGCATTTTGCATACAGGACTCACCAGGTAATCCTTGAGTTCATTTATCATCTTATAAGAACCACCAAATCAGAAAAATTCATTAATTGAAAATACTGTTAGCACTAAGAAGGCAGTCCCCCATATCCTCTGCAATCAAGTATGGGAAATGCTCGAAAATCCCAGAGAAATAGAATTCTGTATTTTCTGCACTAGATATGAGCAGGGCATGAATTCTTGGTGGTTGTTAAGGATGCCAATGTTTCAGAGTTCAGGGATATCCAACTGAATTATAAAAGCTCTGGTAGCTGAGAAAATTTTGGCACAATCTCTGCACTGTTGAACGCCATCTGTTAGATTTTTGCCCCAGACATGTGGATGAAATTTTTAATCACTACACACTAACTAGTTGAAACCATTGAATGTGCCTTCCTTCATGGTTGATGTAATGATAGTTTTCAGTGTTTTGATCAAACTTCGCTCAGGGCAATGGCAGGTGCTTGACGTTCCGCATGAAACTGTTGGACTGTCCATGAATCCAGACTAGAAAACCAAAACCTAGTTCAAAAAGAAATATGGTGGTTCAACATTGTTTGTCATGGATTAATGCTGTTAATGAAAAGTTAGTAGCTATTAAAATTAGCATGACTCTTCTTTACCTGCTTCCATTTTCTCTTGCTTTCAATAAATAGATGTTTGAGGTCATTTAATATAGTTTTTTTTGTAAACTGTTACCTCAAACAAAGAATAAGGAAAACAGGAATAACACGTTTGATTTCCAGTTTTTTTGTTCTGAAAAAACATAAAACATAGAAAGCATTAAATTCAGAGATAATGAAGAATGGGCTAGAGACACTCACAGTTAAAAATTTTTCAAAAAATATGAAACCAAATGAAATTAATGAATTTAATGATGGCATAGTGAGATACATAATATTTATAAAACACTTCATTAAAAGTTTTCTAAAACTTCCTCTTCAAATGCACATCCCTGCTTCCCCTGTTGCTAGAGCTCATTGGAAAGCAAACTATAATGCAAAAGCTTTCCCAACTCAGACTGTTCTCTTTCTCTTCCTTCAGATCTGCAGTTTGCAGGGGGCTGACTTGAAACACTATGTGTTCAGAAGAAATACACAGCAAGTTCCTGAACACATGGGGTCTTCGAGGAATTGCTGGCTGGCATACCATCATCATAGCTAGTTACACCATATTCTTGTGTTTACTAGTAACTGGTCAGTTAGGGAGCTCTGTTTTGTTTTAGAAATCTTGGTTCTTTAATGTAGTCTGGGAGTTTGATGAACTGCGCAAGAAAAGAAGAATGGAAAGGAAACAAAATACAAGCAGAAGGTAGAAAACAAAAAGAGAGATGGAAAATTCTGTTGTGCAATGATCTGTTATTGAGAGTGGTAGGTGAGAAGTTTCCAGCCATGGAAAGAAACCTGCTGGTGTATAATGCATGTCGTTGTTTTCTCCTGTAAGTCTACCCACTTTGACGCACATCTCACTCAACCCATCCTTGTTGACTACGCCCTCCATCCTCTTTTTGAATGAATAAGCTTCTTCTTTTTTTTTTCTTTGTTTTGGTTTACAGGGTCAAAGCCAATCAATAATACAGCATGAGAAAACGTTATTGTGCTGAAGCCAGCCGCCACAAACAGTAACTCAAATAATGCTTCCACGGAAAGTATTTGGACTTTGACCAGCCAATCCAAGCAGACTTTCATACCACTTCTTTGTAATTGTTCTGTTTTGAATGCATGAATTAACACACGCCTTTGATCTAATAATTATTTCATTTGACCCAAAAAAATTTGAAAAAGGAAAAATCCATTGAATGTCAAAGAATGGTATTCAAATTTTGGTTAGTGGGAATGCTTTTCCCACAAGTTTGCATGATTTTTCCATGGCTTGCTTACTTGAATTCTTAAATCTTTGCCTTTCTTCTATGAAAGGACTTGCTAAGTTTATGAAACTTCCATCTTAATTTTTTGGAGTTTTTGGACTAGAACAATGCCCTAAAATACTTTTCTTTTTTTTCGCTTTCTGTCTTACATATCCAAAATGACTTCATTTTATTTTTTTTATTTTTTTACTTTTATTTGAAAATATATGTATCTGGGTGGTCAAAGATAGGATAGCTCAGTTGATCAAGAGAATTTTGTACACAGGAATTTATTTACAAAAATATGAACTTGTAATTACTTAAATGCACTCATCAACATTTTAAGAGCACATTAAAGAATTTATATATAAATGTAATATTGAAATCTATTTAAGATAATAATTCTTAAAAGTGGTATAAAAAATAAAATGATTTTTGCTTTAAATAAGATAAGATTTTAATATGTATTAAAAGTGATTAGGTTAAAAAATACACAAGCATAATAATTCTTATCGTTAAAAAGTAATAATTTTAAAAAGGTGTAAAATAAAATTATTTCTTTGTTTTGAAATAAAAATAGAAAATGAATTTAGTATCTAACATCAAATTTCTATTTTTATTATTTATTTTTAAACCAGTGCTATGAAATGTAAATGTTAAATAAATCTAAGATTGAATTTGATTTAGATAATAATTCTTAAAATTATATAAACTATAAAATATATATAAAAGAGAAACTTTTTTTTTTGAAAGGATATTAAACGTATTTAATATCAATATCTAATATTTAATATTTTATTTATTACTATTTGGGAAGAAAGAAATGGAAACATAGGGCAGCGGCAGTCAAAAAAGAAAGAAGAGAAGACGACCGTTGTACCTAATAACTAATGCGTGGTGCTTTAAACTGATCAAAATGCTTAGGTGGCAGCCCACGTGGCGTGACTTGGCATGATCTAGACCGTAGAATGAGGCAATAAAATATCCAAGGGGTGAGATTCAACAGAGACGTATGGCGGGAGGGGGAAAGAGTGTGTTTAACTGAAAACTATCACAAGCTCGCTGGCGCTCAACAAACATCAGCCTCCACGTCAGCTACCACCGACAGACAAGCATCAGAATTCGACACGCCGTGGAAAACGGTTTATCAACGTAAACGCGAACATAATGACGCATCGCCACCCAAACTGAATCGAAGTACCAAATCTCATTCCGATTCCAATTAATATCAACGGAATAAGAAAAAGAAGCAATCAGACTCGTTGCGTAGAAGTTTCAGCGTCGAATCCGAGCAATGGAAGTCTCCGGCGTCGTTTTCCGGCGGGTTCCGTTCATCTCCGGCGCTAACGACGTCAGCATTCGAAGTCCTCCTTTCCGGAGTTCCGTCGATGGCGGCGGAAACGGTTTTCCACTACACCTTCGCTTTCGGATCCTGAGACCTGGTTGCAGTAATAACTCAGAAAGCTTGCTACTCTGCGACGGAAGTCATCTGAAGTGATATTGTGAGTCGCTGACGGGGCAAAGCAATATGGGATGCTGTCAACCAAGAAGTGAACGCTTAAGGCCTTAGTTTAAAGGACTTGTCTATATATTCCGATTTGGGGTTTATGAGAATTTGATCAAGGCTTGGTTTGTGAGGTTATGGGAAGATGTTAGGGGTGTTACAAATTCATTGACTTCTTCCGTTTCTTTCTGTTCTTTCTTACTACTTTTTTATTTTTTCCATGGATTTAGAAGATCTACTACATTTCTTTCTTTTCACTTTCAAGATTTTAATTTTAGTCAATTTACATTTCTGAATCAAATTGTCATGGGCATTATTCAAATTGATCCTTAGGGATTTGAGTTTAATTAAAATTGATGGTAATTTGCAGGAAGCAGCAGAGGTTTTTACCAGCAATACAACAGAGGAGAACAGATGAAGGAATTTTGAAGAGAGGAATATATAAAATAAGATGAAAGCGGCCAAGAAGAAAACCATGGTTATTTCTTAAATCACCTTCTTCCTGAATCTAAAGGACAGAGTGGGAATGTAATGGGCTATAATAATCACTGAGAAGTGGAGCTGTTATGGAGCCTCAATTACAGAAGAATCACAACCAGTCATTCAGGAAGCAAAATCTTGAAGAGCCCAGCTTACTGTTACTGCAACTAGGTGGATACTGCAAAGGCATGCGTTGAGCAGAAATGACATATGATGGAAAAGAGGATTGAAGTGTGTATGGGTGGTAAGTGTAAGAAATCAGGAGGCTCTGTTGGAGAGCCTGAGAAGGTGGTTGGGCTGGAAGGAGCTGTGGTTGCAAAATGTATGGGAAGTGCAGAGATGGTCCTAATGAGGTTCTGAATCTACTGAGGGGTTGGAAGATGAGGAACTGAGGATTCTGTGAGGACACCCACCAATCCTCTCAGTATTGGGTTGAGTTCCAGGATGTTGGGATTATTGTGAGCAATTTCTTTGGAGAAACCCATGGAGATATGGTTCTGCCTGCACCAGCTTAGAAGGGTGTTTTTTTCTTCTTCTTGTGGATTAAAAAATTAAATGGGGTATTTGGTGCTGTGGCTTTTTTTTTTCTTTTTTTTTTTATGTTTTAGGCTTCTAATGTTGAAAGCAATTACAAAATAAATGTAAATATTTGGATTGATAGTTAATTGCCATACCTAGAGGATATGTATGCTGTTTCTTCAAAGAAAAGAATATCTCTTTTCTTCAATCTTCAAATTGAAGCAATTGAACCTCCAGATATCAGCTCAGTTTCCCATTCCATTCAGTTTTTTCTTCAGTGGCCCATATTTACACAGACTGTCTTAATATTAGCACTTGGTTGTGGCCTGCAATATCCAACATAGCAAAAAGGACAGTAATCGTCGGGGTTGTAATATAATGATTATGGAAATGAAGAAAATCTAAAAGAGTCCTGATTTCAATCACAACAATGATATTGACCGTTTCAAAGATGGAATTACTACATAAGCTGAAGAAAAATGTCCAGTTTACACCAAAAAAAAGTACTAAAAAACAAAATCCAAGCTCCATCAACGGCCCAATAACCAAAAGAGATACAATATACTACTGCAGAGAGCATATTAATTTGCAGCCCATTTAAACAATCACAGGTGACATTTTTCAAATACAAATATGATCCCGCCCTGCCATATTTACTTACAAAGCAAGAACTAATCACAGTGTCATTTCTGGGGTGTTTGGGATTGATCCTCTGATTCTACATTGTTGTGCGCTTCATGAAAGAATCTATTGTTCTGCTTTAGCGCCATTTTTGCTGGCTGGCTGAAACTTCCAATGTATTTTCTCGCCATCATATCTAATAATTTATTAATGGCGTACTAATCAGTTAACCATCTAAATGTTTTAAATACAACAACAATCCTAAGCACGCCAACATTAAAAATAATTAATTAATTAATTAATATTTCGTACATCACTTATAGAAATAATCGATCTGTGGCAGATCTATGAGCAGCGCAACATCATCCATTCATGTGTTCATTCATATGCATGCAGCCATGAAAATGCAGTGATGCGATCTTTTCATGATGAAACAAACTTGAGTATTCAAGAAATTCAACGGAACAAAAGCAGAAAAGTGAAGGGGAGGTGGAGGAAACAGGCAAAGCCACCCTGAAAATGGAGATAAGGACAAAAAAAATTCAAAAGGAAAACAAGAGAAGGGGGGGGAGAGAAACCTGTCCCAGATTTTCCAGTTTGCTCTGGACGACATCCCTGGAGTAGAACAAAAGAGCCGTCATCTTCCAACAGTAAATTTTCCTAACAATTGTATGATCCAAGTACAGAAAATAGCATATGGATTATGAACATACCATATTATGTCATCAACTGTGTCATTTGCTACAGCAAGGTAGTATATATATTAACTGATGACACTGCAAGGAACCAAAGTTTGCCACAGGATTGAACTTCTTCAGTGAGCTATTTGATTAATATTAGATAATAAATAAAAGAATATATATATATATATGAAATAGAGCAGATCATCAATATGGCAAAACCTTTGTTTCGCCCAATGATTTTACCAGTTTACATTTCTGAACTAATTAACTCCTGAATTTTATCAACAGCAGCAATCATATCATGATAAGAAAATAAGTAAGTCCCAAAGAGGAAAACAAGCACTTTGTCAAAATCTCCAATTATCATTGGGTGTCCCAAAGGATTAAAATTAACTTTATCTCCAATTTGTGGAGTTGGGCCAACCTGTTTGGCAATGATACTACAAACTCTGTTTTAGATTTCCTCACATGATTGGGGTGTAGGTAGTTTTTACTTTATTTTTCTGTATCTCTGTAGTTTGGCTTCCTTTGTCCACTTCCTGTGTACTCGCTGAATGTTCCTTTTTTATAATACTTGCTTTTTAATGATCAAAAAAAAAATCATTGGGTGTACATCAAAGCTAAATATCTCACTCTATATTCGATCTGAATGAGAATGAATTGGCCTGTAATAAACGGCCTTCAGAAAACCCCATCGTGCAAGGCCAGAAAAGGTAGTGATCAACCATCTTACCCACAATAAAAAGGAAAAGATTAGCGTATTAGAGTAAATCAAATCTCAAGCAGACCCATATGTCACTGCTAGAGCTTTGGAGGTTTTACATCCTGAGAGAAACCACCCATTTTGTAGAGCCTGAATTAGATCAGGTTCATCTCATGAGCCAGGCTAATCGGAGACTCCCTGTTCGTGACTTGGGATTCTTATCCTGGGGTGAAACTTAAGATCATTCCCATCCGTAACTGTTAGTTCACATTCATATCAAGAGCTGATACAAGACTCCGGTTAACACACATCAAGCCACTCCTTCCCAACCCCCAAAAATTAATGCAATTGACTTAGCCCACCATACATGGATTAAAATATCAAGGCAAAGGAGCAGGAACTATCTTCCAGATAATCGGCCGCAACTTATGGATAATGCCTTCTGCTTGAATTTAAGTCACCAGGAGTCCAAGACAATTCTAAAATAATTTGTGCAGGTAGCTGTCAAAGTTAACCCAACACCTCCAGTTTTGACACAGCTGCAGAATAACATTGAAAAAGAAGAACCTTAGTTCAGTGAAATCCTTGTATTAGAGTGAGAGAATTTTAACGCACACTAATATAAAACAATCAATAAGAAAATAGAAAAACAATGTATAGAAATTAAGGTTTAACTCCCATACCACTGCTGCCTTAATAGTATCTTTTTCCTGAAAATCTGTAACAAAAGCCTGCCTTGATGATGAAGGAGTATTGCCATCAATTCGGATGCAACCAACCTTTTTTTTCTGGAATTTAATAGTGATGATAAGAATGGAACAATCTCTAATGAAAGCAGTGAAAGCTTATACGGCCTTACCACAAGAAACTGAAGATTGAATCAACCATTGGCTGATGGTGTGCAATATCAGAAACTTGCAGCTCACCTGCAGAATCATCACAAGACAATGCTGAAACACATAGAATCGCGCAATGTAACTGAACGTAAAATGAAATTATAAATAAGAGATTTCAGACTGATATCAACGTACAACAGCAAAGCATGCACGCTAAAAACAAGAAAGTTGGCTGGAAATTAGATGTTATTGTTAGGGCATATTCTATGATGGCTCAGAGATCACAGCCCCTGACTGCCTTTTCACTTGACACAAAGAAGAAGAAGAAGCCAGAACGGAAGAGAGAATACCTCAACAACAGTTCCCAAGTAATTCATACTATTGACTATCGCCAGCAGAGGTCAGCATATATCTGTAGTCCAATACAGGAGAAAGGAAGAGGAAAGAAGTGGGCATATAAAGCTTAGTCACGTATGATGAAAAAGCTAAAAAGAGAATAATGTTTTGCCAAATTCAATCAAATATGGTGAATCTATGAATCTATCAGAGCAATCATGAGGGTCAATGTTCTAAGCTGCAAATCCAAATTCATAAGCAAAAAAAAATAATAATATAAAAGTAAACAAAATAGGAAAAGATCAGCAATCACCTTATAAAGTACTGAAAGCTAAATATTTTAACAGGTAAACCAATACATTTAACAACAATAATCTATCTGTTGGAATAATAATAAATGGGATTTTCTCTATTCACCAGAGATGTAATTAAATAACCTGCAATAACAACTTAAAAATGATACCAAATTAACAAATTTGGGTTGACTGTAACTTAACACCACTTGTTCATGGTAAACTCAAACAGTCTAAGGGCAGAACTTCTAAATGCAGAAATGTGCCAGCTTGAAGGGAATGAAATATATTAACACTCAGTGACACTTTTAAATGGGAAATTAGATACTTTAGCAAATGGATCATGATATAGGTAGGTCAAATATTGGGTGATAAGAAGGACTAATGGTTCCTCTCGATCACCATCAATGATAGAACACTATGATGTACAAGCATAGTCTTACAAGGCTCAATGCAAACCGGCGCGCAAAGTCCTAGAGCCTTGAGTTGTAAGGGCTGCGGTATAAGACACACAGACTTAGTGCAAACGAAGCACACCTGCTTTCCACTTTTTTCGACTAGGTTGTTTTCTTCTTCTCCATACAACAAAATGATGGATGGCAAGGGCTCTTTCCTGAAGGATCAAAACGACGCTTATCTGGGTCTCTTAGGTCCAAAAATGCATCGCTTAGGTCAGCTGCAGCCTTTATTTTTTTAAATTACAGTATATTTCAAAACAACGTTGTTAAGTGAACTCCAGAGCACCAAAGAAAATGTTTTTGTGTCAGCAGAACGCCTTCATTGGTTGGAGCCTTGAGTTTGATCACATCATAAGAAGAAGAAGAAGAAGAAGCAAATGGAGAAGTAGGGCTAGGAGGGCAATTTCCTAGCATAGTTTTTTCTTTTAATGTGATAAAAACCAATGGTTCTGGTCTCTAAGGTTCAAAATGGCGTTGTTTTAGCCAATTGCTACCTTTTTTATTTAAGTTACAGCAGATACCAAACCACATCATTTTTTACTCATAGAGACCAAAACAGCATTGATCGTACAACATATAAATAAATAAATACATATATACAAAAAGTTATGGATGAAAGCCATGACCTTATTAATAAGATTTTTCTCAGAAAATTTTAGTGATTCAGCCTCCTCTTGATTTATGGCCTTGATTTTGCTTTTTATCACCTCCAACTACAAATCAGAAAACAGTATTTGTAAATTTCAGCAAATTACAATATCACAGAAACTTTCACTTAAGGTGCAAATACTAATCAAATTTACCACATACAAAGTCAGAGAGTAAAAAGAAGATATTACAAACTATTAACAGTATAGGGAACACTTGGCTAAAATGATAACATGAAACCAACCATACTAATCTATATAGGGTTGCACTAACATGAGACGCGAACAAGAGAAATATAACTCTGGTATGAGCTTCAGAAATGCCTGAAGAGGTTGAAATAAAGTAAATAATAACATCCAGATGTAAATGATATCCATTCTTACCATCCATATTAAACAATATCATGACATGTAAAGGTAAATATAGGCCCTGCTTAATTATTTCGTTTGGAGGAGCCGATAGCTTACTCATCCCCAATTAGCTCTTATAGGTCAGTTGCAAAGACTCCTACTTATAGCTAATTACACAAACAACTTCCTATTAGAAAAAGCTACATATCGTAGCTTTTTCTGAAACGCTCTACAAAACAACAAAATTCTCCTTTTATTCTTCTTTCATACTAATTCGATAATATATTTGAATTATTTATAATTAGTTAATTATTCTCATTACTTATTAAACTATAAATGTAAATTTATAATATTCACCTTGATTTAAAAACTATTTATCAGATAATTTTTATTTAAAATTGATTTAAGGGAATATTAAAAGATTATGAGATATTTTGGCTTTATTATGGTTAATTAAAATTTGTTAATTTTATTACCAATTAAAATCCTAATGCAAGTATTTTTATTTTTTGTCATAGGATTAAATAAAATAAATATTTTTTTAATAAATTATGATATTCATGTAAATATCATATCCAAATATTTATTCATGTAATAAATATATTTACTATTTATCTCAAGAATCATATGGCTATAGCAATATCATTATTAAGAACCCAAATGATTGCTAGAAATAAAACTCTATAACCTAAGGTAACGCTTGTTTTCTTTTTAAATTTTTGGCCCTTCTCTCTCTCTCTCTATCTCTCTCTCTCTCTCTCTCTTCTCTATACATATATATATATATATATATATGTACATTGTTTTTATATCACCATAATGCCCAGATAAGTAAATTAATCTTCAATCGCCTACTTCTAATCAAGCATTTTACCAAGCAAAGACTTATAAATGAGCTAGCAGCTTATCGGGCTTGTACCAAACAAGCCCATAAAACAACTTCTCAGAACCAGATCAACTTTTATAAACAAGCATGCTAATTACATCTCACATTATCTAAGAAGTGAATATAACAAATCTACTGGTTTTAGGTTGAATATTGCCAAATTAATACATAAGGTTTGAGAAAAATTCGTTAACTACTTAGCAAGTAGTTCCAGTTGTTGTCATAAGATGTTTCAGGATGTTACTGTAATTCACATTTCCTTACATTAAGCATTACCAGAGAAAATCTGTAATTGCAAAAACTAGCTACAAACTGACAAATCCGAAGTTTAATCAACTTTTCTATTAATGTTCGGATATAATTATTACTACTGACAATAACAGCAATAACAAAGACAATAACAGTAAGAACAATTAGACCAAAGAAAGAAGATGACACACAAGAAGAACAACTGAAATAAGAACTGCACATCAATAATAGTAAATACAGTAATATTAACAGTAATATTAATAACAGTACTACTAGTAAGTAGTAACAACAATAGCAACAATATCATTAATAGTTGTAATAACAACAGTACTCATAACAATAATAACAAAGAGTTGGTCTACCTCACGAAATAAAGCATTGATTTGTTTCATGTCCTTTTCATCCAAATCTAGGAAGACCTGAGAATCAGTAATAAGAAATTTAAGCAAAGGTCATGCTTCACACACATACAGGGCGATGTAGACAAACTGACAAAATGCTACCTGTTGCCTTCAGTTTGCAGTTCAGATAAAGATCTTTTAAGTTTCCGTGATCAACACTGTTGTTTCACCAGGCTGGCAATTCTTCATGGTTAGTTGCCCCTGATGGTATTCCAAATACACCCTAGAAGATTATAGAAATAACAGAACGACTCACTATTTGATCAAAGAGAAAAGCCAAAAGCGCATAAGACACTAATGTAGTTGCTTTTGGTGGGATGAATTTTGACTTACACCCTTGCACATCGAATACCAGGAACATTCCTATATACATCCGGATACAAGGCTTCAAGCTGTTAAACAATAGGTTTGTACAAAATGTAGAGATTTTAAACAATAAGATTCTGGAACATCTGAAATCACAGACAAAATGCTTAGCTAAGATTCAATACCTGTTTGAATAGCTCAATTGGCCGTGATAAAGCAGGAGTTCCACTGAGCAAAATTGCGTATTGAGCTTTCTAAAATATATAAATTATGAGTTTTATGATAACAAAAAATACATTACATGTGTACACATGACACAGACAGAAAGAGGAGGGCGGCTGCAGAGATGCTACACCGTCTTGAACGAAAATTGAACTGCATACTCATTTATCAAAAGATTATTGAAAAAAATGGAAGGTGCAGCATATGTAGACCCTTTGTGTTTTTTACCAGCATAAAAAATTATAACTGTAGCTTTATACAGTGAATGGTATCATTAATTAACAGGATCATAAATTAGTGTCAATACCTGCTTTTCATCTAGTTATTTCATGAAACCTGCCTATTGGAGAGTCATTTGTGCATAGACCGATATATAAGGAGAACCGCATGCTAGACAAGTGCTTTTTAAATCAAATGCAGCTCCATGTTATACAAACTGCCTTAGCATTTACTATAGGCAAGTAGCAATCTCATACAGGCATCCAAATGCTTTAGCATCCAATCTAAATGGTTAGTATGCTGTAATTAAGGACATCTCTACTCTACACAAAAAGTACATCAAAGCACTCTAACATACATGCCACCATAGGAGTGGAGAATAATTACAATTATGAGGCAATATATTTATATAGGTTTACTCAGTGAAAACCCCAGCATGTTGTGTAATAGAACCCATGGCCAGGGCCCAAGCAGTAATTTTCTTTAACACATGAGACACAATTATGTTTTTTCTATATGGAGAGACAGTTATTTTTTTTTTTTTTTTTTTGATGGATAAGCAGAGTAGATATATTCATCAAAAAGAATGTACAAGGGGCCCTAAAGAGTATACAGGACATACACAGGGGAACCAAGAGCCAAAACAAAAAAGGGCTCAAAACAAATTGCATAATTGCATATCAGAAGAAAATTGCATAGCTTTTTAAATACACCTTCATCATTCTAGGGGCTATGACTGCATGATGTGCTGTAAAACATGATGCTTAAAAAAGTAACAAATCTCATTTAACTGCATAATTTGGAATTTTATTTATGCAAAGAGCGTCCCAGAATGCCTTTACAAATGAAAACATAAAATCATCATTAATCAAGAGAGACTAGAACCTGTAGAACTGGAGGAAGCACTTGTTCTCTTTGCTTGAGCATTCTTTCAAAGTAGTGTGACTCATCTGCAATCACAACCTGTTAAAATATAATCATTTAGAAACATAAGGAAATAGAAACACAAACCAAGGACCATTAAAATTTATTAAGAGGCAGATGACAGGACTGCCATCATCTTCCCATTCTAGTTTTACATCTATTATAATAAAAAGCTAACATTCAACATTGATTCAGCAAATAATGCAAATTACAAGTCTTTCGCATCTTACCTGCAAACTCTGATTCTGCTAGTATTTTCTGTAACTTAGGTCAACATCATAGGAGATAATGTTGAACACACCATCAAGATTAATAGTACCTCTATGTTTGAGGCACAATCCCAACCCACCTGTTAGATCCACTCCAATTGATAAACCACCCGTTAATAATTCCTCTTTTTAGTTCTCAATACCAAAACAACAATAACAATAACAACCAAAATAAGAAAACAACAGCAATATAAATAATAATTCAAATCCTCATGATGCTCTGACAAATAAATAAATGCCATTTCTAAAACTAATTGTGGTCTATATGTTCATTTCAATTTTTTTTCTTGCTAAGTCTATCAAATCTGCATTTCAAGACTACACTTCTTTCTCTCAAGACCAGAACTATAAAAAAAAATTCTGCTACCTTTGAGATTGAAGGATTTACGCTAATAGAGGAAGTGCCAAACGAATAATCAGAATATCAAGATAAATCAAGTTTTATAAAAGGCATGATAACCTACAAACTTTTTTCTCCACTTCTGTGCCTCTCTGAATAGTGCATGTGTCTCAGGATCTGTAATTACAGAGACTCACACCGTAGCTTTAGCAGATTAAGTGTTTAAATGGACTAAGAATTATAATTCATGTAATTCCTACTATCACCCCAACCAATCTAAAGTGAAGAAGTCTAAACAGAAACAAACTAGGAAGAGTGAAGATATTTAAGAGAGTTGATCATCATTGCTACAGGAAAAACATTCAAATCCGCACTGCATTGAATTGAGATATTGTGATAGCATTTAGATGTTGAGATGTGTTTTTCCATAGAGCTGAGGTGGGAATCAAGCACAAATTAGTGATTCTGAAAGAACACATATGACAGAGGTTGCATTTAAGGGGAAATACATGTTATAAGCTCTAAGCCCTGCCAGAACCAATAATCAGTTCACAACAGATAAGATATATGAAATGATATAGTGCCTAGAATTCATATCCCCTACAAAGAAAGCAGTATACTTCAGATTTTCCTTTTTTTTTTTTTTTTTAGTACTGGAACATTCAAGAAACATCATAGTAAAATGCAAGTCAAGTTCTCACATATTAAAAAGCTCACTAACAGGCAGTATCATAAAAAATGACACTAATATGTTAGAACATATAACTTTTAGGCAGAAAATGTCTTAACTTGGAAAACATCCATGACCAACACAATGATAATATATGAGTTTTTAGGCAGCAAATCAATGCAAACAACAAAAGAAATCACCAAAATTTCCAGCTTCAGCTAAAAATGGAGAGAAAGTTATCAGCATAACTTTGAAAGGAAACAGAAATAACATACAAGGATATCAGATGATGGGATATTCAGCCATTGTTGGATCATCTGTAAAAAAACAAAAGAGATTGCATTGTGGACATAACTTTTCATGTTAATACAAAGAACTAGAGAAATTAAACCAATCCAACACTTACAGAAGCCCACTGCAAACGTAAAGAAAGAAGGTAAGAACAAGAACAGGCCAAGAGTCAGCGAACAAGACATGGTAGCAATGGCCTGCAACACAGGAATTTGTTCTGCAATATCTTCGTGCAGAAGATTAGTATACATGTACTTATGCAATGAAATGGTTGTTTCTGTCTGATCAAATAATGACTTTTCAAGAAAACAACAAAAACAAAAAAGAAAGGACAGGAGGAATTTGCCATAGATGTTCTCCTAAAACAAAAATAAGATCAAATGAAAACATACCACCAAACTTTACAATAATATTTGCTAAATTGTTTATCTGGAATAAGTGTTTGTAAGATCAGAAATCTGATTGTGCCATGGATAAATCCTTAAGGTCAAATGTCAGAAGATATCAATTTAACTCAGCATGGAAGATCTTGTACTAAGTAATTTTAAAATTTGGTCTGGATAAAACCACAGTGCATGCCACTGTATCAAGTGTGGTAGTTTTCTCAAAACTGTCATGGTGTAGGCAGTAGTAGAGGAAACATTTTCTAAATAAATGGTCCCATGACAGCAGAAGTGCAAATGATGGCAGTAATAACAGTGGTGGGAGGGCTACACCAATAGCGCTGGATTTTGGTGACACAAGATACTGTTACAAAAAGAGGATAGGTTGTGCTGGTGGAAATGACATAACAGTAGTAGGGATAGGACACATTGCAATTTAGGGGCAGGAAGCAGCATCTGTAACAAAGATGAGGTGGATGACAGTAAGGCAGATTCCAATCAAGAGTTTCACATTAGGTAGCATTTGTTTCACTTCAATGATGAGAAATAACCTTCGCTAGTCTTTCTTCTTACAAATCTTACAAGCAAAATTCTTACTTTAAATGTTGCAAATATGTTAGAAAGAAAGAGCTGGTTCGCACAATGCATTCATGGCTCTAAAAACCTGCTTGATAAAGTTAATTATTTTGCAACTATGAAACATATTAATTCTTCTCAAAATGCCAAAATAGTAATAACCTAGAGGAACTCATAACCTAAAGACGCTAATACGCGACAAATAACATAAAAGATGTTGGCCTAGAAAAAAATACAAAATATCTCATAAACAAAATTTTATCTGCAACTCAACTGACAGTCACATGTACTCTTATTTAAACCTTTGAGATAAATGAAATGAATCATTCAGCAAATTTTCAATTTGGTATCAAAGCCATTGGGAAGAAATCCTCCACTGCTGTTTTTCTTCTTTGGCTAACTCTAGCCTCTTCCTCCTCCTTTTTCCACTTTCTCTCAGTTTCTAATCATGTATGAGAAAACTGAGGCGAATATTCTTGATAACAAGAAGCCATCTATAGTGACTGTTCATGAGACTTCTTTTCCAACAATTTCTATCAAGTTGGATGGTGCAAATTATCGTGTTTGGTCTCAAATTATGGATATGCACATTGCTGGTAGAAGAAAGAAGAGATATATCATAGGAAGGAAGGTTGCACCCAAATGGGAAAACAACCCAAGCTGCATGAATGGAAGTCGAAGATGCGCTAGCTAAGCCTTGCTCATCAATCACATCCACAGTTGATAAAACATTTGCAAGTAAGTGTGAACGCCAGTGAGGTTTGGATGCTATCATGAGGAGTTTATCTCACTGTCCGCATCCTTCTCAAGTATAAGGAACGGAAGAAATCATTCCAATCACGCATGGAGGTTGTCCTCTTTCAAAATATTATTAATGAATTGAACTCCATATTGAACTTGATTATCAAACAAATGATACCTGAGAGTACAATATATTGAGAACTGGTGAAACGCATCATTTGTGGATAGAATTTATATATTCCTTGCCGGCTCTAATCACCTGATCAAGTTAGTGGTTGGATCTTGATACCTCTCCTTTACCAAGTCTAGAGGAAGCCTATTCACAAGTTCGCCGTGAAGAGCAGATATTCCACATGTAATCAAGATCGATCGTGGCGGCTCGCCTTACCTTAAAAACAACTCACCAGCACCTTCTATCTGGTCTCCAAACCATTTTCTCTAAGCTTCAGACTCACTATACACAAGACATAATCGAAGATGTTTGTTGGAAGCATGGCTATCCGGAGTGGTTCAAACTCAAGCAAGCTGAAAAGAAGAATAAAAAATCTGCACAGTTGTTGTCACAGATACTCACTTTCTCTCAAGTTTCTATGTGACCTCCGTATCTCTGAAGAAGGTAATCTTGATTTGTTTTTTCATTTCCCCGCCGCCACTAACACTCATATTTATCTTAAGCCATTGATCATATGATCAGTAATCCTTCATTACGACTTCTAATTCCTCTCGCTCGTTAAGTCTCTCTTCAGGTTGCTACTGGACTCTATGCCAATCTCGTGGTTCGTAAATGTCTCATTTTCTTCTACACTTCACAAGGTTTGTCTTCTACCTGCACCTAACCTCTCTAATAATCTCCTCTCAATTAGCAAGATTACCAAAATCGAATCAAGCCTCGTAATCTTTCATTCTCTACACACCAAGCCAGGACAATCTTACAAAGACGATGATTGGCATTGGTAAAGAGAGGGGGGGTCTTTATCACTTGGAAGGGACAAGGAATTACAACCAAAGTCTGATCACATTATGCATGTATGCGGAGAGACGATGATAGAGAAAAGATTCTATTGGCGGGAATGTCAATCGTTAATCCACTTTTTCCTTAGAACGCTTGTTTCCTCGCTATTCAAAACTATTTCAGCTTCTAGTTCACAAGCAGAATAATGCATTTATGTTAAAATCATCGAGATACCTTTCAGCCAGCTCAATAAAGCCATGTTCCTTTGATTCGCCATGTATGTCAGCCTTCTACCTTCCTTCGCCTGGTCACAAATATTTTGTCCTCATTATTATTAGCATTTTTATGAGTTTGTTGAAATCTAAACATGACATTTTTGCATACATCTTCTGCCAAAGATGGTCATAACACAATTTATCACGGGTCAAAGTTTTCCATTCGACAATGGTCATGAGTTTGTAAATCGGCTCATACTCTATTCCAAGAAATCGAATTCTTCATCAAAAACATAGTATACACCACAATTGTAACAAGAGGCAGAGAAGGCAAAAACCGCCACATTCTAGAAGTGGCTCGAGGCTTATGCTTCACAATGTATGTTCCCAAACGCAGCCTGATGTCAGAAGTTGACTATTGTCTTCCTTATAAATCGAATGTCCGTCGTATATTGACTATCAAACACCTTGCGAATGTGCCACTCCTGCTTTCTACCTATTCCTTTGTTTTGAATCTCATTCAAGGATTTGTCAGATCTATTATGTTCATGTTCATTCTCATTTAAGGGATAAACTTGATCCTCGTGCTCTTAAATGTGTCTTTCTGAGTTACTCTAACTCCCAAAAGTGCTATAAATGTTTCCACCCTCCTTCAGAGAAATACTATATCTTTATGGATGTTCAATTCAATGAGCGTGAGTCCTATTTTTCTAAGGATGTGGACATGGTTCCTCTTCAGTGGGAGATTAATAGTAAGGAAGAGGAAAGATTGTGGTTGGAAGAAACGAGGTGGTGGATTTCAAGTAAGGGGAAGGAATTGGAATTGGATGATTCATGAAAGTCGAAGTCTGAATGCGAAGAAACAACGAAAAGACCAGACAGATTGTTTCAACAACATTATTCAAGAAAGAACAAAGATACCATCGGTGTACCCTTTCCAAGTTCGGACGCTCCTCTCAATGATATTACCATGCCATCGATGACCTTCTAGTATCGATTCGAGGTACAAAATTATTCACCTTTATTTGGATTCACCGCTTTGAATCCTCAAGCTAATAAAGTAGGTGATATCCCTTCGTGAATCATAAGGAACCAAATAGGTTTAGCCAAACCACTCCTCCAATATCGCCAATCATATTTCGACTTTTGCCTATTATCACCGCTATCTAAGACTCCATTCTTGGTTTTGCTCTTCACCGCCCTCTATGCTCCATTCCAGTCATTTTCAATAAGCCTTTAAAGACCAAGGAAATTATGGTAGAAGAAACGAAGGCCTTCCGTAAAAACCGTATCGAGATGGTTGAGCTCCTGCGGAAAGAAGACAATAGATGTGTAAGTGGGTTTTCCTGAAGCAAGTCGATGGGACAATCAATGATACAAAGCTAGGGTTGGTCGCTAGCGAAGTTAATGTGACTTATGGAATCGACACCATCAAGAGACCATTACTCTAGGAGCCAAGACAACACCGCTGAGTCATACTTCGTACAACTGATTAGTCATTAAAATTGGACAGAACAATGCTTTTCTTCATGGTGATTTGTTAAGAGGTTTGTATGGATCCTCTCCTAGATTTATACCAAAAGAAGGCAAAGTGCAGATCAAAGAAGGCCTTATATGGATTGGAAGCAAATACAAGAGCATGGTTCGTAGGTCGAGGCCATGCAATGAACTAGCTTTAGTTATAACACAATAAAGTGCATCACACTCTTTTCTTTTAAGAGAGATGTGGTGATGGATATTATTTGGTTATTATTATAGTTACGACATGATTGTTAAGGGTGTAGCATCTAAAGAAGTAGAGAAGTTTCAGAGTCATTTGGCCAAGGAATTTGAAATGAAGGACTTTGGGAACTCTAAAATACTTTTTGGGCATTGAGGTTTCTCGTTCCAAGCACCTGACTTTTTCCCTCTCACAAATGTAAGACACACTGGTAGATATTTAAACAGACCATAACTCGTCAGGAGTCGGTAAATACTCCTATTGAAGTAAATCACGACATGTCAATCTATCCTTATCAGATTCCAACAACAAAGAAAGGTACTCAGAGATTACAGAAAGTTGATAATCAACTGAGACTGCACTGACATCTTATGCGGTTAGCATGGTGAGTCAATCCATGCATAACCCAAGCAATCAACACATGAGCGCTAATCTGATCCTAGCTTATCTAAAGTCTTCCCTGTGCAAATAGAATTTTTTTTTTTCTAAACATGAAACATTCGTAGAGACATTAAGGGATACAGACTCGGGATTGACGTGGATCCAAATTGGATAGGGAAGTCCACATCAAGATACGTGACTATTTGTCGGGGTAATTTGGCACCTCTGAGTAAGAAACAAAGTGTAGTCTCATTGCTAAAGGCGTAAGATGATGCTCTTCACTGCAAACCACAGAGCTTACTCGCTAAGAATTCTTAAGTGAGTTTCGATTTGGTCCTAAGAAACCAATGGTGTCTTTTTCTAATAACACAAGATATCGAGATCGCAAAACAATCCAAGATGCTGATGATAGAACTGGCACACAGCTGATAGAACCATCGGCGATATCTGGATTCAGCCAAATAATAAATTCTGCATCAAGAGTGTTAATCAATAATCGTATATAATGACCCATGTCAACAAGGC